>JAJMKV010000010.1:0-477456 GCA_030569375.1 Ogataea ganodermatis
GTTCCTGATTGTTCCAGTATATTCTATTGTCATGACGTCATTATTCTAGATCCTTCCAGCATAATCTATTGTCATGACGTTATTGTTCTGGATCCTTCTATTGTGTTCTGACGTTTTCCGGAAGGTCCTAGGTTCGAACCTCGGACCTTCAAGGATTACGTCATCACCATATCTTGAGCTAACTGAATCACTCTCAACACACAGTCAAGGGTTTGTGACTGTGGTCTTAAGAGTGAAGAGTTTTTCACTCTAGGTTGTTGAATCTGTTCAACCTCCAACTTCTATATAAAGGGCTCTTTATTCCCTTTACCTTTTCTTTATCTTTTATATTTTCCTTTCTCTTTACTTGAAGAAAACATTTATTATTTTGTGATCATGAATACTACTATGAATGCCACTGCTAGGATTGCCCAACTCCAACAAATATGAGTGTCAACAATACGATCTTGGGAATTCAACAAATAGCCAAAGAATAAAGAGCAGCAAGAGCAAGCAAAACACGGATGCTTTCATGCCGAACCACAAGACCGAAGGTCTCATTGTAGTCCGACCCAGAGACTTGGCGGAAACCTTAAGCCACCAGACGCGCATTGCGAACTGGAGGAGAAGTGGCAGCCTTGAGAGTGAACGCCCAATGGCATCCAACAGCACGGCGTCTGACTGGCAGTGGAACCAGCGACCAAGACTTGTTCTCATGTTGGGCACTCATTTCTGAGACGGCCGCTGCTTTCCAAAGGCCTCGATCTGTTGAAGTATACTACTTCATAATGTGATCCTACATACTTTGACTAGTCAGGGTTAGGTCACACTATACAGTCAAGGGCATGTGTCTGTGGTCTTGGGAATGAAAACTTTTTACTCCAGGAGGTTGAACTTGTTCAACTTGTTCAACATCCAAATTCTATGTAAAGGCGACTTTATTTCCTTTACCTTTCCTTCATCTTTTACATTTTCCTTTTTCCCTTACTTGAAGAAAACTTTCATAGTTTGAGTCTATCAACATGATAATGAATCTCCAAGTTAGAGTTGCCCAACTCCAACACGATCAGGCCTAGCAAAATCTTCCTGAATGGTATGAGAAAAAGACGAAGAGTCACCAATGGCGATGCCTGCAAAGAATCACTTGAGATTATGAGCAACACTTGCGTTGGTAACGATGGAAGCGTTGGACTGAGTACGACAACGACCAAAGATCAAGAACCAACCATGTGACTTTAACCAAAATCAGACTCTTTTGAGCTTCGGGCACACAGAGATTGTCATGTGGTTCCCATAGACTCTCGGGACACTCTGAGACAATATTCTTTTACACCGACATCTCTCAAAGTTTTAGTTGTCAAGATTGGAACGGCAGTATCCGCAGTTTACAAACTCAGCAGGAGTGCTCTGTGTATATTTTTTTGGAACTGAGAGTTGGCGTCTAAATTTAGCTAGCTTCATGTCATGAGTGCCGGTAGCGTGCTTGACAGTCAGCAGACTAGTTTTCCCGTCTTATCTTTAAAGTGAAACCTTCTTGCTGATTGCCCCAAGGCTCTGGAAATAGTTACGCGCCTCTACGATTGTTTTTCAAAAGTTCCTTTTTCTGGGGCCTTCCTTGTTACCGCACCAACGTGCCAAGCTTGAGAAACATTCCTCGTAACACCTAACATTGCAAACAATATAATTTTCTCAGACCGGCACTTACCTTATCCGGAGATAGGGAAGATAATTTTTCAAAATGTCCACCAATCCAGTTAGTGGGTCAAATGAATTAACTTGGCTTTCTTTGAATCTTATTGAATTATCACTTGAATTTCTTGCTCATTCCAAATAAACCAAATTGCAGATTCGGTTTATCAGACGGCAGAAGTTCCAGTTCAAGCTCATTATAAATTCTCATCTATTTTAAATGTCCACGTAATTTATTAAAGTCACATTATTAAAAGTTCATTAATTCAACTCGAAAGACGTGAACTCTCTCAAACGCTATCTGCTCTCATAAACTGAACTGAGACACTTGTGACTTTTTACTAACTTGGATGAAAGTGTGACATATCATTATCTAAAAAAAAATGGTTCCTAGCAGGATCGAACTGCTGATCCCCGCGTTATTAGCACGATGCCTTAACCAACTGGGCCAAGGAACCTTGTTGAATACCAGAATTTAAGCGTTTTCCCATCAGACTCCATGCTTATCGACTGGACATCGAATTATTGAAAAAACCTCTCTAATAGAAGGAAAGCGTCTTGGAATATATTCGGTTCAGCCCCGGGATTTATAGTGCTCTTTCATAAGGATCTCAATCGTAACGAATCCGAAAGGAGTCACATTAGTATCAAACAAACTTTCTTCAACTATAGACCGTAGAAGCTCTGAAAGAAAATCTCAGCATCACTTCTGACTAGCTCGACTTACATTATTTTTCAAGTCATATTTGAAAAAGGTGTTGCGTCCTAATTCAAATTGTGTATCGATTCTTGGGACCCACACACTTAGGCAGATCAAGCGAGAGAGAAAGAGAAGAAGAAAGAGTACGCAGCTCTCCAACCTACCATCCTCAGAGAATCGTAGGTAACTTCGGGTCCCCTGACAAATTCTCACCACAAAACGGAAACAGATCCCATCCTGTCTGCTTTATCCAATACATGTGTGTTTCTTACATGCTTGTAGAAAATTTCACACCATTCATTCCTGAAAATTCCTGAAAACGATGACAAGCTTTTTAGCCCATCTGAAAAACAATCCATGAAGACGTGCGTCAACAATTATATTTAAGTGTAAGTGCATAGTTTTGAAGCGTGTTTGCTATTGCCAATTTCTGTCTGCCTGGAGCTTTCATGTGACCAAGACGAATATTAAGTGGCAACTGAAAAATTCATGGTTGTCATCGTTTTGGAGGTTGACCTCTACTGGCTAAGTATAATATTTTTCTTTTGAGATGATAGTTCCGCTTGGAACGTCCAACGATGATTGGCAACCTGCGCATCGTTCGGTCTCGGTGTCTTCCTTCAGTATCTGGAAAGATATGAAAATGGGGTTGGTGTATGTGCATTTCACCGGGGACCATTGCGCATGAGTACTGACAAGGTGTCTTCAGTCAACAAGTTTGCGCACCGTATGAAGTTACTGAAAGTCGTAAATGGTCATCCGACGCGATACATCGAGTCGTTGGGAAGGCTGAAGGGTAGACCTGCCGCCCCAGTAAACGGAAGAAATCTCACAGCGAGGATTTGTCAAATGAGTAACATGTCACAGGCTTTAAGAGACATTCAATCAACGAGAAACCTGTGTGTTATCTACAAGGATGATTAAAGATGCCAGTCGACCATTTCAAAATGGTCGTTGAATCTACAGCTTGTATCCAAACATGAAATAAGAACAAGCTTTTGCAATGAGAGAAAGAATACACTAGCTGAAGAGTTTATCACTGGGTACTTGCTGATTCGTATTTGGAACTACGCTAAATCAATAACCATAGATGATGAGTTCTTGTCTGTCGAGGTTTGCTGTGATTCTTGATTTGCTGTATAACTTTGTAATCATATATGAGAAATGATTGCTCCAGAAAAGCAAGGATGAACCTTGATCGAAAACGCCCCAGTTGTTCCATTATTTGAGCGGTTGGAAAGCTACTTTACATAGAGTGTGCGTAGGAATTGAAGTCAAATCCAGGAAAAACAAATCACGTGATTAACAACATGTGATCCATGTCAGATGTTACAAAGTCACATGACATTTACCACATGATTTGTGCAAGGATGCGGGTTGTGTTTCGCGCAAATTATTCTATCAAGAAAAAGTAAACAAACAACTGCAATTGATGAATAAACTCTTTCTTGATTTAGTGTTTAGTACTTTTGATCCAGACTTGGTCACAGCACCGAAGCTGCAGAAACGGACTTGACAATGTCCAGCTCTCTTGAATCAAATTTGGAGGCCTCAATCATTGTTGATTTTCAACATCTTGCTGCTTGTGCTTCGAGATTGAATGACTTTAACCAAGCAGACAGTCATCGGATTCAGCTGGTAAACAGGCTCAGTCATTTGATAGAGCTTTTGCACATCATGCAAGATGCTGAATCAAAGTATAAACAATCGGTGGCTGAAGTTCGACAGTTAAAAAAGTCGAATAAGCTTTTCAGCCGGTCAAAAAACGGAACTGCGGAAGAAGCCCAAGAGAACAAGACATTGGGTGAAAATATCCTTTCACAAAAGAAACAAAGCAATCTCTTGATTCAGCTGAACATGGCCAGAAATGAATACAAAGGTCTTGAAAAAGAGTTGAGTGAACTGAAAAACAAATACCAAAAGCTATTGAGCAGCAAAAACGACAAGTTTCATCAAAAGTCCAATTTCTCAACAACTCCCTACCTGTCAAAGACTAATTCTAACGCCATTGTCGTAAGTCCGACTTCGAAATTCGGCCAGAAGTCACCGAGGAGACCATCTTTTGCGGATTCCAGAGTTTCGGGTAAGAGGCTTTCGCACCAAGTACCGAATATTAGCACGCCGTTAAGTTCCAAGAAATCGTTTCTGTTAACACTATCTGACCGGAAAAAACTGCCTGAATCTCCGCTAGACTTGAGCTCAAAGTCGCAAATTGGTGGACAGAGCAAACAGAAATCATTGTTTGATGCTGATGAGGGGGAGGAAGACGATGACAGTGACCTTGATGGCAGTCTTCTTGGGGTGAAGAAGCTGATACCTACTGAGCAAACGGCAAGAATATTTCTGAAGAGAAAGTTTGCGGAGGAAAGCGAGTCGCGGTCGGCGGTTGATGAGTCGCCGGTCAAAATGAGAGGAATCGATGGGGCTGATGTCGATCAGCCAAACTCTCCTATCTATACCAAGATAAGAAAAACGCAGCAGAGGAATGCAGCTGCGTATAAGCCAACTAATTTTGTTGTTAATGGGGTAATAAGTCCTATTAAGAAGCGAAATGAGACATTCAAAAACAGCATTTTCAAGCGTTGAGCAGCGATCAACGACATTGGTCATTATTTTTATTACATAGTGAGAATTTTCAATTTTAAAGTAAGGTTTTGGGATCAGCTGGTTTTGAATAGTAAGATGGCCCGGTCTTCCACGTAGAAATAGACAAAGTTTCCAGCTTCGTGGGACACAAAGGAACCGAAATTTTTGCCCACAATACAGTGCCACGTGGAGCCATGTGACTTGTCCATTTCCTTCTTGATAAATGCAGAGACTTCGGCGTTTTTGTGGTGGGATTCGAGCGCTTTTTGGGTGATGTCAAAAACGGATTCCTGCAAATCAGATGACTTTAACGGAGGTTAGTATAGCTGTATGCAAAAGGATTTTGTGATTTATACGCACCATATCGGAGGACTTTAGAATTGCTATAGTGAGATTGGTTGGCTGTTAGTATTAGCGTCGGTTTTGTCAGCAGCAGCGTCACTCACGGTTGATTGATTTCGTTTGGATCTCACCAGTGGTCCCGGAATTCTCAGTAATTTCAACGTCACTCATTGAATGGATGTGTTTCTGACGGCGTCTATCAGGTCTAGCACCACTAATATGTCTATTGCGGTAGTACTTCGTACTTGTAACGGATTTGAAGTCTGTTTATATCGTAATAAAAGCCCTTGGTTTGTGTTCTGTCATATAAAAGCGAGAAAATTGCCCGCCCTCACTATCAGAAAAAAAAATACAAACAATAAAAGGCAAAACAAAAGATACAAAAACCACTCAAAAGGCCGGAAACTTTGCTGGAACCATTGGGTCCCGGGCTTTTCATGGTTTTACAGCGCAATGGAGTCTCAAGATAACATGGACTTTGGGATTTACGACGAGTTTAGTCACGATAATAACCCGTTTGCTGGCTCAAACCATTTTTATTCAAACGGAATCGTGAACGCAGCAACGTCACAACGACCTACGTACGGTCATCTAGAGCCGAGCCGGGAGTATAGGTATGCGCATTCCACAAGTGACTCTGGAGCAGACTTTGAGGGCTCCACGATACTGGGCGGCGTTGATTTCGCTGCGAATGCTGGGCAAACAGATGAATCCGGGGCTGTCTTCAAGAGCTCTGAATTCGACTTTGTTGGCCCACACATTATCCAATCCCCGCCGACATTAGACTCACCTGATGCTCAGTTTGCACACAGTAACATCGCCAATACACACGAAACGGATTCTTCTGCTAACGGCTTAGTCAGCTCGAGTCCGGTCGCACAGGGTGGACAATTGGCTGGGTCGAGTGCGACTGCCTCTCATGAAAGCTCCTCGAGTGTGCGAATCAACAGCTATGAGGCTCTCCGAGACTTCAAAAACGTCACGACGGTATTTTACAGAATTGAGTATCAAACAGACATCACTCTGAGACGCTATTCGGACTTTGCATCGCTCCGTTCTTACCTTATCAAGTTTTATCAAACTAAAGTGATTCCCCCGATTCCAGAAAAGCACTCGCTGGGAAAGCTAATCAAGAACCCTTTCAGCTACAAGTCAGACACAAAGATTATTCAAAGAAGAGTGAGGCTTTTGGAGCATTTCCTGAACGCATTGTTGAGAGACGACGAGATGAGAAATTCACCGATATTAAACAAGTTCCTCGACCATTCTGAACGAAACTGGGCTCAAATACTCAACAGCCCCCCATTCACCAATCTTTCCTCTAAATCCATTCTTCTGACTTCTCCACGAAATCCAACAATCCCTAATCCCTATTTGATTTACCTCCCGATACCGCCTGTGGGGCTCTCCAAGTCGTACAATTCGTCTCTCAACACACAAATATTTTCTCCTTTGGATCAAAAAGTGAGAATTTTGCAAGGAAACATACGCAACTTGGAAGAAACAATCAAAAAATTGATAAAAGATCTCGAAAAAAACAGAATTGCTTTAGTGGAACTTGGAGGTTTCTTCAATATCTTCAGTATTTTGGAGGAGCAACAGCAGAATATCGAGGAGTTTGGGAATAAAGTTGACCTGACGTTTTTAAATATGGAAGTGATGATAAGTTCCATGACAATCAAAATAAAGGAGCCGTTGATGACAATGAGACTGACTCTCCAAGCGATGATTCATCTGCTCAATTTCAGAAAGTTGAAGGAATTGCAGCTCAGTTACTTGCAGGATATCATTCTTCGTAAACAAGCAAGACTGAAGAGCATTATTGACCGAGTGACTTCAGAGTCCAAATTGAACGAAGTTTTGAGTCAAGGCAACGTTGATTCTCCAAGTTTGAAAAAAGCTCTGGATGACTTGAAGATGAAACGATCTAGACACGGGCGTCTGAACGAGTCGTCGCTCATCATCATCAACGAAAGTTTGAACGAACATGATGATGATGAAAGTATAATGCGCACTTACAACAGTGACGTTTCGGTGCATAGCACACACTCTGGAAACTGGAAAACTGCTATTGCTGGTACTTCGACTTCGGCTTCTTCGAATCGAATTCATTCCACTAGCTCTTCAAGCCACAAGTCTGTCTTGAAACTGTCTCCAGACGAGCTAAGTTATGAGATTTCCAGAGTAACTTTAGAATTGAACGAGAAACTGGTGCCTTGCTTTCATAATCTGTTGTTGGATGTGAAGTTTATCAGCATTGAGGTGGAGAAAAACATCAATAAGGAGCTTTCAAACATCGTCTCGAACCTACTTTCCTTGATGGAGGAATGGAAAAATTCCGTTTTTGGCGAGTACACTCGGAACTGCCAGAAAATTTGGTCTCCTCGAACTGGAAGCTGAGGCACTCGACGATCAAAACTACATGTATATCACGAATTCGAAAATTTAATGACTAATGTGTTTATGAGGATAATAAATAGTGAAGATGACAAAACAAAAGCCATCCATGGAGTATATTTACTAGTGAAACTAAAAGTACAGAATCAGGGGCTATGGCTCAATGGTAGAGCTTTCGACTCCAGTCAAGTTCTTCTTTGGAATTGTGCAATCGAAGGGTTGCAGGTTCGATTCCTGTTGGCCTCAGATTTTATTTTTTGCTATTTTTTTTGAAAAATTTGCGTGCCCACCAAAGACAACCAGTATACAAGATAAATCTCACCTGGGACAAGTTCGAGAGTTGAAGTTTGAAACTATCAATCAACAACTCTATCTCCTACCAATATCAATAAATCAAATGTTCTTTTCTTAAAATTACATAAAAATATTAGCACAGGAGGCAACGAAAGAATTAGATTTTGACTGTTGGAAATTACTTTTCATTGTCAACAGTTCTTGGACTTATGCCTCCAGAACTTCCTCCGCTGGCGGTGGACGACTTGAGATTTTCGGAAGAGTTGGAGTCACCAACTGCGCCCATTTTTCTTCTCTTATTCAGAGTTGAGCTTGCGAGATCAAGCTTGCTGAAGCCTATATCGTCTTTTCTCTTTTTGACCTGGGTAGGAAGAATGTTAGGGTGTTTCTGGGAGGTGGCCTTTGCAGAAGGATGTAAGCCCGATTTTTGCACTTGTTGCTGCTGAATTTGCAGCTGTTTCTGCTGCTGAATCTGCTGAATTTGCTGAGCCGTCAACTGTCTCTTGAGATTGGTCTGTTGTTGAGCCAATACTTGGCCCTGGTGTTGCAGATACTGGTGGTTCATCTTTTCCAAAACGTTGAAGTCACTGAGAGTGGACTTATTGAATGTTTCCAGCGACGCAATTGGTGAGTTGGATCCCGAATTCGCATGGAAATGCATCAAAGGTTTCACCAACGTCATGACATCACTGACCTGCATGACTCTCATGACATTTTCCTGGAACCCAAAGTTGCTGAGGCCTTTAAAAGCGTTGAAGTTCGACCTGATATTGGTTGTATTGATCAGGTCGTTTCGCGCGAGAAACTTTTCGATCGTGGCAATCTCCAGCCCAGCAGACGTTCTGTAGACAGAAACGTCCAATTTCTCAATCTTCAACTGTCGATTGAACTGCAACTTGGCGTAGCCGTACAATGTCACGTACGAGCCATCCAGATACCAGTTTCTCATTATCAGTCTTGAGCACTCAAGATGTGTCGATCCGTTGGCCAGGACGTTGGCTTTGATGAGATTTTGCGAGATTTCAAAAGATCCAACGCCCGACTTCGCTATAGTGTAGAGTATTCTAGAAAAAAGCGAGTAAGTGAAGTTGTAAAAACGACCATCAGTGCCGTGTTTGAGAGCGAGTGACGCCATTGCAGAGTCGCTGAAGTACTCATCAACAACTTTTTTCCAGTATTCAAAATTCTCAGAGTCCACTCTTACACACAGCTTCTCGGTGAGCTCGAAAAGCCGGATTATCGCAATGTTAGCAATGTTCTTTTTGATGTCGTTTGAAGCGTTTGCATCCATGTGAGCGTTCGAAAGTTTGGAAAACGAAAGACCTTGCCTGAGCTGCGATTTCAGGTACTGAAGCTGGTCGACAGCGTTCTGTTGCTCCACAGGAGACTGGTTGGCCGTCCCAGCATGCTGGGACGGGTGCTGAATTCCAACAGGAGCACTGTTAGGGGCGGAAGAAATGGAATTTCTATGTTCATCCAGCTGAGAATGCACGATTTGCGAATTTCCGTACGTCGCTTGCAGCTGCTGAAGTGTGGCGAGCTGCTGCTGCGAAATCGCGCCTGGTCGGCCCATCATTGCCGACGCTGCTGCTGCAGTCATAGTATTTGTACCAACATTTCCGTTCATCCAGTGCTGCTGCTGGTTCTGCTTGGACGCGTCTACCGAGCTGCCCACCGTATCCGGCTGCTTTAGCCCGAGCTGCGACGAGGGGGTCGGAGGAACCGTAATGGGTGTAGGAGGGTGAGAGGCCGTTGTGTTTTGCTGGTGGCTACGCGGGATCTGGTGGGGCTGTTGGGGCTGTTGGGGCTGTTGGGGCTGTTGGGGCTGTTGGGGCGGTCCAGACATTATTGTAGATTGCATGCCCGCGTGTGACATGAGCTGATGATGTGCGATTTGTGGGCCCATGTGGCCAGGAGCGAACTGGCCAGGGGGAGCGAGGTTCATAAACTGGAGCGTCTGCTGAGGGTGTTGAATCTGTTGGGGCTGCTGAAGCTGCTGAAGCTGCTGAGACTGTTGTGCCTGCTGTCGCTGAGCAACGTTCTGACTGCCATTCAGGTCGGAGCCGTTGTTCATTTGGCGGGACCTAGAGGCCGAAATTGGCGCGTTTCAAGTGGTGAGCGAGAGTGCGAGGGTAATCTGCAAAACGGAGAGGCGTTTGCGTGGAGTTCGAAGCTGCAGAATTCTGCCTTGAGCGCAGAGATGTGTTGCACAGAAGTGAGTGCAGCCAGATGTCTCCGAACAGTTCAAACAGCCAAAATTAACGTCCAATCGACACACTGTCAAAGATTTCCCCTCCGATACACAGATCTGCTAATCTATTATTTCGGTTTTTTTTTTCGTCCATTGCACACTTTTTTGGCACTAAGAAAAATTACTCTATTTTATTATGCGATAAAAACCATACAAAAACGAGGGGCGGAGAGCATAGCAACGTTGTTAAAGCGCAAGGGGGATTACATAGAGGCAAAATAGGGAGCATGACACTCACTTATGAGAGCAAAGGGACTTAGACATGGAGCTGTCAAAACCAATTCCACGTGACGCATTCCACGTGACACGCCATCCCCACCCCGCCTCACCGAAAAGTTTCTCAACACCTGCACTCGCCAGCTTCGCTGGCCACGCTTGCAGCCTCACTTCTTCGCCAACTTCGCCTTGGTCTTCTCAATCTTCCGCTTCTTGCTCTGCAACTCCTCCTTTCTCGACTCCTGCTTGTCCAGACCGTATTGCATCTTCTTGTACAACTTGCGCTGCTTGTTGGTCATCATGATCATCTTAAGGTCCTTCTCGTCCTTGGCCTCCTTGGCCTGTTTCTCGGCCTCTGAGGCTGTTCTCTTGCTGCCCTTGGTCTTGTCGGACTCGATCTCAGAGTACTTGACACCGGCGGCCTCGAGCTCGAGTTCCTGCTGCTCCTTCAGCTCCTCGTCCAAGTCCTCCTCGTCCTCCTCTTGCTCGGCCTCTTCGCCGCTCTCCACCTCCTCGTCCTCGGCCTCGCTTTCCTCAGCAGCCTCAACGGCAGCCTCTGGGTTGTACGTGCCCGAGTCTCCCCATGGAGACAAATGTGGCGGCAGAGTTTCGCCTGGAGCGTAATCAGAAACGTTAAGCAAGGATCCCTTGTTCAGACAGTCAAAGATCCACTGCGGCTGCACATAGGTTCTGCCTTGGACCTTGTTCAACACCTTTGGTCTGTCGACAATCTGGTGCGTGACGGAGCTGAAGTCGTACTCCTGCTTGGATCCGTTGAGTCTGAGCTCGTCCAAAGCGGCCTCGCTGATGAGTTTTCCTCCGGCCGAAAGAATCACAAACTCCAAAACGTCGATCGGAACTTCTCTGCCAACGTAGAACGTAAACTTGGAGAACAAACTTCCTGAAGAGTTTGAAAACTGCGATGGCTGGGCCAGAACATCACCAGCGTTCTTGTTGGTGTCTTTGAACTCATCCAGCTCGATGGTGGCAGAGTCTTTCTCCGCCTCCTCCTGCTCCTCGTCGGCTGCCTCAGCCTCGTTGCTGCCGTCCTTCTCGTCCGCAGCAATGGCCTTGGAGATCTCCTGCGTAGACAGTGTCTTTTCCTCGACGGTTTCGGTGCTCTTCACATCTGGAAGAAGCGACTCGTTCACGTCCTTGTCCTGCAAAACGTAGGCAGACAAACCACCAATTCCCTTGAGCTTGGTGGCATCAATTTTTGGCGGATATATCAGCTCGGCGTCGGTGTAGAGCTTGTAGAGCACAAAGTGCAGCAGAGTCGAGTAGAACTCGAGGAAAGTGAGCATGATTCTGAAATCAATGTCGGACGGAATGTTCTGCGGGAACTTGAACGGAACAAGCCAGATCACCTCCTGGCCCCTCACTTTCGCCGAGTAGTAAACACCTTTGATCGAAACAAACACCTTCTTCAGCAACCGCTCACGCGCAACGTACGCAAGCCACTGATTGGTCAGTTTCGAGGCCTCAGACGTGATTCTGGCGCTCACCTTGTCGGTGGCCGGCATGTTGCTGAACAAAAACAGCATGTTCAAACAATCATCCAGGTCTCTGAGCGAGTCCAGGAAAGACGGATAACGCTCCTTCACCACCTTGTCCAGCTTGTAGCGCGGACGGCTCTCGTCGAGCTTTTTGGCGTCTCCAACCTCGCCACGGCCCAGGGCCTTGGTGAGTTTTTTAGAGAAAGTCTTGTGCTCTCTGAATTTGGCCAATATAGGCTCGTGCATCAGATACTGGATGTCCTTCGCATAGTAGAACGTCACAGGCGCCGTCGAGCCCTTGTTTGCCTTCTTCTTGTTTCTTGGCTCTCTAGGATATATGCCCTTGAAGATACAGAGTCTACGGAAGTCTGCGAGGGAAACCTGCAGTTTCTTCACGGCCTGTGTTCTTGTGATGAAGTTTTTGGCGTTTCCGGATGTTCCCTTCTTCTTGATTTTTCCCATTTTGAGTTCAATGATGTTTTCGGTCTGCTTGAGTCGAGCTGGTTTGGTAGGAACAAAGCAGATTTAGGGGGAAAGGGTGAAATCAAATTTTTTTGTGCAAGTGAGAATTTTTTTTTTTTTTAAATTTTTTTTTTTAAATTTTTTTTGAATTTTTTTCAGTTAGCCGGCGCACGACTTTGCGGCTCGGATCTTTCACTTCAAGAAGCTGGAGAAGTTTGCCAGATGAGCTGAGAAAGGTCCTTTAAAACGCCACCACCACGTCCATTAATGCATTTCACAACGATAAAAAGTGCTGCTCGGGGAGTCCACTGCTTGGGAAGGGGAGCTATACGGAATTTGCACAGCCCGGTTGGACAGAAAGTCAGAAATGCCAGCGAGTTGAAGCAGATTCTCACGCCAGCGAGCGAAGATCGGCACGGGACAGCGTCAACTCAGGCACCGCACGTGGATTCACAGCTTATGGCGAAGTTGCTGGATCTTGCTGGTCTTTCCAGTGATGTTTCTGAGCAGGAGAGTGCGCGGCTGGTGGAGTCTTTGAACGAGCAGCTTGGTTTCGTGGAGCAGCTCGCGGACGTTGAGCCCGATCTTGTGCACAGGAGCAGGCTGATGGACGATACGAGCGCGCAGCTGTTTACTTACGATATGTTGGTGGGAGATGTCGATAGTTCTCAGCCCGAGGTGGATAGGGGCGAGGTTGAAGGGTGTTGGAACCCGCTTTCTCTGAGCAAAGAGGCCGAGGAGGGATATTTTGTGGTGAAGGAGGGATTGGTGAAGAAGAATAAGCAATGATGAACCAAGTCCACGCACGGGTGCGAGCTGTTGCGTTGATTATTATTATATCCATTGTACACGAATGATCTTTTTTTTATCTATGAGTATAAGTTGGTGAAGCCACGGTGTGTAAAATCCAGTCCTGGTGATCATGGTAATCATGGTGATCACGGTAATCATGGTAATCACGGTAATCACGGTAATCACGGTAATCACGGTGATCACGGCTCGCAAACAACCCCCTTCGCTCGTTCAAACTACTCCTGATCCAGACTAAACACTTGCTCGCCGTCCTCGAGATCGAGCGTGCGCTTGGCGTTGTTACTCTCGCGCAGCTGGGCCATCTTCCGCACGTTGGTCTGCTGCTTGGCCCGGCGCGTCATCCGCTCAATCTCCTCCTCCGCGTCCTTGCTTTCCAGCTCTGCAAACTCCATCACGAGCCTACGTCCCAGCAAATGCACGCCCTGCAGCTGGTCCATGGCATTCTCCGCCTCCTTGAGCGTACTGAACTCCACAAACGCAAATCCCCTCGCCGACTTGTTGAACTTCTTTGGCACTCTCACCGACTTGAGATTACCAAACGGACTAAACAGCTCGAAAATATCTTTTCTGCCGCACTCAAATGCCAAGTTTTTCACAATGATCTTTGGTGACTTGTTTGATTTGCTCGTCTTCGCGGCGGCTCCGGCCGCGCCCTGCCGCGAGGCTCTGTTGGAGATCTTGAGCTGGAGCTGGTGACCGTCCAGCGAATGGCCGTCCATGGTTCTGATGGCGATTTCCGCTTGGTCCTTGGTGCGGAACTCCACAAATCCAAAACCCATGCTCTGCGTCTGGCCCGCGTTTCTCGGGTCCGGCTTGGTCTTGACAAACGCCAAAAGGAACCCGTCCAGATTCTTGAACGCGCTCGTCAAAGCGGCCGTCGTTGTGCTGAAGTTGAGGTTCTTGACAAACACAGACACGGTAGGACCCGCCAGCTCCTGCGCGTCAGCAGCCTCCACGTCAAGAATGTCTGCCGCAGCAGGAGCAATCTTGGTGCCCGAGGCCGCGCCAGCCGCCTCCCCGGCAGTCTCCACGGCCTCCGCCGGCGCATCGCCCGTGAACAAGTCCTTTGGCCCCTTCTCTAGATACAAAATAGACTTGCCCAGCCGTCTGTAGGCGAGCTTGTTGAACGCCGCCCGCGCGGCCGGAGCGTCACGGAACTCCACAATCGCAATCGTCCCCGCCGGAGGCATCAGCAACCGGCTGATCTGACCGTACACGGAGAACAGCTCGCCAATCTCCTCCAGCGTGGTTCCGTGCTGGAAGTTTTTCACCAAAATTACCCGGTCGTCCTTTTCCTTCTTGCTGAAGCTCGCGAGATCAACGCCCTTTTGCTCAAAGTACCGGCGAACATCGCCAATCACGTGCGCCTCCGCCAGCGCCTGCTTCACACCAGAGCCGCTGTTGGTCGGGTCAATCAGCTCGCCCTTCGAGATCCCCAGCTTGCTGGCAACACTCTCTAAAACCGCGTCGTTGTTCATATACAGCGAGTTCCAGCTGAACTGCTCCTTAGAAGCCTCGTACTTGCGCTTGAGCTCCTTCTGTTTTTTGAGCGGCAGGTTCTGGAGGTCAAACTCACTCAACGTGTGGTCCTTCTTGGGTTGTCCAGGCAAAATGTGCAGCAGTCTACCCTGGAAAATCTCCTTGTCCAGCGTCAAGTAAGCCTGGACAGCAGCCGCAGGACTTTGGAACTTCACGTGCGCAAACCCTTTGGAAGACCCGGTTCTCGTGTCCACCGCAACGTGCACCTCCTCCAGCTCTCCGAACGGAGACAGCAGCTCACGGAAGTCCTGCTCGGTGGCAGAGTACAGAATATTTCTCAGGAACAGTCTTCCTGTTTCTTTGATCTTCTGGATACATTTTTCTTGCTCCGTCAGCTCGAGAGGCTCCTTTTGCTCCTCTTTTTGTTCTTTTGGTTCTTTTTCTTTTGGTTCTTTTTGCTCCTCTTTTTGCTCCTCTTTTGACTCTCTTGGCACCTCGTCAACAGCTGTTTCCGACTGGACACCCTCGACCTTCTCCCCATCCTTCATCCGAACCGTCCGCATTCTAAACCACTCAAGATCGTCCACATTCTCCGAGACACTCTCCTCCTCCTGCACCCTTGCACCAGCAACGTCAGCCAGCGGAATCATCTCTTCCTCCTCCTCCTCCTCGTCGCCGGCCGGCTTGCTAAAGTCCTCGTACTCGGCATCACTAGCAGCGTCGGGAGCTTCCTCAACCTCCGCCTCGTCCACTGTCCGATTCAGAGGCTCGATCTCATCGTTCGCCCACGATTTGACCTGGCTCCGCGGTTTGGACGCCTCTAAATACTCCATCAGCTTCGGATTCGCTGCAGACTTCTCTGCAATCAGTGCATCAATATCGCGAGTCTTGGACCGCTTCTGGCGCTTTCCTGCCTCTTCTAACTGCTGTAACTTGGTCTCGGTTGCTTCCAGAAGCCGTTTGGCCTCCCGTCTCTTGTCTCTCCACGATTGCGGCACGGTTGGGTCGCTGAACGTCTTGGCTAGTTGCACATCAATTCGCGAGGTGTCAATAAAAGAGCCATCGAAAAACCTCACTGCTTTTTCAGCGTCCTCATTGCTTCTGTAACCGATAAAGGCAAATCTTCTGGATTCTCCGTTTCGCTTTTTCAGAAGCTTAACATCGGTCACTGGTCCCTGTTTGCTGAAATGCTCTTTAAGTTTGTCTTCCAAGAAGTATATTGGAAGCCCTTTAACTATAACACGCGACATCTTGGCTGGTATGGGGATGTACGACTGGAGTTGATTGGGAAGAGCCTGCTGGTTATCTTGATCCTGATAACTTTTCATTATTTTTTTAAGGAAATAAAATTTTTTTTAAGCCGCAGAAGAGGGAAAAAACGGTCACGTGAAGACTATCACGTGAAATATATGAGGGGGATCATTATACCTTTTTTTTTTTTTTTTTTTTAATTATCCCTTTTCTTGTATCCGCCCTATTTGCCTACCGACGGCCACCTTCTTTTACCAAACAGACAACCACCAACCAGTTCAAATCTTACAGCCATGAAAAGCGAGCTTTTAGAACACATCGGGCTGAAGACATTGAAGAAATCGCTCGCGTCAAGAAGCAATTATATGAGAATCACAAGGTGTCTTTGCTTTCTCTCAATGTTGATGACATATTTTGCTCTTTATGAGGTGTTTTCTGTTGCCACTTTGGGTGTCAAATATCTGACACCTCATACACGAATCTCATACAAAAAGTACTTTGCTGCAGGATTTTGGACTCTTTGTATTTACGTGCTGGCATGTGTTACCTTTGTTTGACAATTTCAAAACAAGCTACTAACTTTCCGCAGGAGCTCAATAACGTGCAAATAGAAGTGACTGGAGACGACTTGGAGGCGGAAAATGCTCTGATAATGAGCAATCATGCCTCTTTGGTTGATTACATCATCTATCCGTACCTAGTTCTCAAGTCAACCAAAAACGCTCTTGAGCCAGAACAAGAAAAGCGCACAGTTACTCCGGGCCCGCAAAAGATTTTTGCCCAGGACCTTTCCTCGATGTTGCTCCCGCGGCTCAGTTTTTTCACTTGGTACAACATCTGGACCATCCCGAGTTTCAAAGTGTTCCGAAACATCTCCCAGGCAGACGAGAACTGGGAGTTGAACAACGAGACGCTGGGTTTTGTTTTCAAGGACATTGTAGAGTCCGAAGCGGTCGAATGGTTGCTGACATTTCCTGAAGTGAACATTTTTACCAAGAAGGACTCCAAGTTACAACAAGGTTTGTCTGAGAAGTTTTATCTTCCAACGTTAGAAAACGTCCTATACCCGAGATATTCTAGTTTTGCCAACGCGGTCTCTGGTCTGCACAAGACACAGTTCACCAGACTTTATGACGCTTCGATTCTATACTACAGGCAAGAAGCAGGTAGCAAAGAGAAGAAGGTGTCGTTCGAGGCACCCAACTTGCTGGAGATATTCGGACTGTATCCCGGACAATTCACGATCAAAATACACATCCATGCCAAGATGATGAGCAGAGTGCCTCTCAAGAGGAACAAGATGGAGAAATGGCTGGAGAACAAGTGGATTAAAAAGGATAAGCTGATAACCAAGATGAAGAACGAGGTTGAAAAGGAGAACATGTAGCTATATGAATTTTTTTGGAATAATTTATCTGTATTTGAGCAGCTAAGAGATTGATATAAAAGACGAACAGAAACCATGATTAGATGTGAGCAGCCTCAAGTTCCTTTTCGAGCTTTTGCAAGTCCACGTCATCTTCTTGCTCTTTTCCGTCGGATTCGGCCTCCTCATCTTCGGACTCTTCGTCCGAGTCCGGCTCTTCAAGGTCGTCCAGCTCGTCCAATTCACCGAGTCCCTTCTCCTCAAAGATCTCGTTAATCTTATCGATCAGCTCCGAGTCTTCTTCGAATCTGTTACCGTTCAGTTCGAGCAGCTTGAGGCCCGAGAGGTTAGGCAGGAGCTTGACAAACAGCTCGAGCGAGTCGGCTTCGAGCTCGTTGTACTGCAGCTTGAGAACCTCGAGCTTGGACTTGTCGGAGATCTCTGCGAGCTTCTCCACGAGCTTGAGAGAACCAGGGCCCTTCAGCAGACAGTCATTGACGTTCAACTCCTTGAGCTCTGGCCAGTTGGCGAGGCCCGCTGCGAGCGCGAGCGAGCCAGGCAGGGTGAACGTGTTGTCCTGGAGGTCAAGAGTGTGCAAGTTCTTGAGGTGGACGAGACCGTACGAGATGAGCTTGGCGATTCCCTTTGGTCTGATACCGTTCTGGTAGAGCTTGATTTCCTGGAGCTCCGAGTTGGCCTTGAGGCCGAGAGCAAGGTAGTCGATCGAGCCGTTCTCGAGTCTGTTACGGCCGCACCAGAAAGTCTTGAGAGTTGGAGCGGACGGGTCAGATTGCTTGAGTTTGGCGAGCTTGAAGAGGGCCTTTCCGATTCTGGCCCCGGAGAACGGACCGAGACCGTTGTTGGTGAGAATGAGGTGCTCGAGAGACTTTGCCTGCGCGAGATTCTCCTCCAGAACGGCGATGGTGTCCTGGCCAAAAGCGTTGTCGCTGAGGTTGAGCACCGAGAGCTTTGGGGACGAGAGAATCACCGGGAAGAACTCCGAAAGCGAGGCTGGGATCTCGTTTTTGTCACGCGACGTGTAGATGTCCTGGAGATTGAGGTGTTCCAAAGTGTCGGAGAATGCCGAAATCGCCTTGGCCAGGTGTTTGGACGCGACCGGCGAGATGGTGTTGCCCGAAATGTCTATTTTTCTGAGACCTTTCTTGGTGGAGAGCTCGTCCACATACGGCTGGATATCCTCGAGCGTATCGAATCTGATCGACTTGTTGGTGATCGAGTACGTCTGTTCCGGGGTGATTCCGAGGTCGATCGAGTGGATGGTGGTCATTTTGTCGTGTTGCAGTGCCGAGAACGGTGTTGTACGGAGAACAGAAACAAGGTCTGGTGGTTGAATAAGTGCAAAAAAAAATAAAAATATTTTGTGCAAGCAATTTTTTCCCTGCAACACAGGCGTGAAATGGCGGAACAAGAGGCCGCAACTACAGGGACAAAGGCTGCAAGAAAAGCACGGCCATTTCATTAGATATACGTAATTACAAAGGGGAAAGAAGAGCCACAGACGACCTTACTTCTTCTTGGCAAACAGCGGAGAGCCAATGTCCTTTCCTCTCAGCTTGACACCGAGAGCACGCTCGAGCTTGGCCAGCAGCTGCTGATTAGGGATCGCACGGCCAGCCTCGTAGTCGTTGATCACGTTAGGCTTCTCGTTGACCTTGGTGGCCAGGTCCTTCTGGGTGAACTTCTTCTCCTGTCTCGCCTGCGAAATGGCCTTTCCAACGCTAATGTCCACTTTCTTTGGTGCCACAATCTCGTCTGATCTGTCAACCTTTGTGAGTCTCTGTCCTTCCGGGTCGCCTCTCGTGTTGGCACCACCGTACTTCTTCTCGACCGCCACAATGTTGCCGCTTCTTCTGGCCTCGTTCAGCTGCGATCCAGACTTGATCACCTTCTCTCTAGGGCCTGTGGCACCTCCAACTCTGGCCTTTCTTCCAATGATAGTGACAGAATCCCAGTCCGACATTTTTTGTGCTGTTTCTAGTGCTTTAATGCTTTTCTCACTACGGCGTGTGCGTGTTGATGCAAGAGCTTGTGCTTGTGTGATTGCTTGGCTCAAACCTCCTTTTCTGCTCCAAAGAACATTACTCATCCAACTCGAAATTGCCTCTCGATCGCGCTCCAGCGGTTTTTTTTTTCCAGAACTCTCTGCTGACATAAGCAGGGCTCGGCCGGCGATCCAGCCAACATGGAGGCGGTGGGCGGCGCGGGCCGTCCAACGCGACAAGTTCGCTACACGACCAGTCCACTAAGAGCACCCAGAAGTGCGCCAGTGCCGGCAGACTCGCTCATGTTGCCTCCCGCGCGGGTCCACCAGACGGTTTCTGCTCGCAGGCTTCCCAGCCGGCCGGGTAACTATTCCCGAGAAAGTTGATTTTCATAATTTTTTTTTTCCACCAACATCAAAGTGAAAAATACCAAGCATCCCACCTCTAAGCAGCCCAGCCCGAGCACCCGCACCACCAAGCACAACCCCTACAGCATGATCCAAATACCCAGCAGAGCTCTGGGAGGCCTGCACACGTGCTCCAGACGCACGTTCCAAACCAGCGTGCTTGCCAGCAACCAAAACGAGCGTTTCTATGCCATCAAAGACCAGGTCGATGAGTACGTCTACTACAATGCGCTGCCAAAGAAGTGGAAAGCGCTGGCGTACCGTCCAAAAAACGCAGAGAAACTGGTGTCGCTGAATGCTGTGGACCCAGAAGGCCGTCCGATCGTGCCACGCAAGTTCCAAGGTGTTCCATCCAAGTCCAAGTTTGGACAGTTTATCGATAGACTGCTTGTGGCGGAGGAGCTTGCTCCGGTGAAAGAGACGTTCAGAAAGCTCGACAAACACACGCCCGAGTTTCTCGCGCCTTCGCTGCTCAACTCGTACCTGTTCAAGAGCTATGAGTTTGGGCTTTTAAGCCAGGCCCTGGAGTTTGTGTACGGACTTCCAAAGTACAAGGAGCTCAACAAGTTTGGTCCTAGAAACATCGAGGCGATTGTGCTGCTGCGCGCGCTGCAGGTTCAAAAGGGCGGCATCGACAAGCTCGACACGCTCAACAAGAAGCTGCACTACGCGTTCCAGCACAACCCGAGCGCGGGCTCGTTTGGCAGCCCTACTGCCGAGGTGGCCAAGCTGACGGCACTGATCAACTTACGTGCGGCTCAGCGGTCCGCATCGGGTCAGCACGAGCCAGCGGTGGACAAGGCGATTGCTCAGACCGTGGAGAAGATCGGCGACTTTGCAGGCTACACCGTGCAGACTCCGGCCGCGGACGTGTCGCCGCTCAAGGCGTACTACGGCTGGGAGCACGCGTACACGATCTACAAATACTTTGACGAGAGCGTGCGGGCTGCTGGAGCGGAGGGCGAGTTTGGCGAGCTGGTTGCACGGTTTGCTCCGTTCCTCGAGAGCGCTGAGTCGCTGAGACAGGCTGCGGGTGTCGAGCAGACGCTGCTCGACAGACTCCAGAGAGAGCATTGAATCATTCACGTAACATGTATATATTGGCAAAACCCAAGAAACATCCTTGCACCAGAAGGCCAAAATAAAAAAAAAAAGTTTCCCCAGCCGAGAGCCCAGCTTGAGCGAAATTCTTTTCTTGCCATGTAAAAAACAGCTAAGAGATAAAGTGTCTGGCTCCGGAAACACGAGGCATTTGCGATTTTCAAGCCTATTTTTGCCCACCACATAGACCGGAACGTTGCAGAGCCGCTCAAAGGAACCGGCGTTTGGAACAAGATGCTTTCGGCGATTAGAAAAAGAAAAGAACGGGGCTACGAGGACGAGGATCCCTCGGATGATCAGCGGACGGGATCCCGTCGTGTTGACGAGATGGACGACGACGACGACCTGTCGGACTCGCAGCTGGACGATAAAGACGTGAAGAAGTCGCGGCGGCCGAAGGAAAACGCGTTCACACAACAGAAGTTGAAGGCGTACCATCCGATTCTGACTCCCAAGACTGTGATTCCGCTGTTGTTGTGCATTGCGATTGTGTTCATCCCATTGGGCGCCGGAATGCTCTACGGGGCGACCCAGGTGGAGGAGTTTTTGATCGAGTACACGCAGTGCGAGAATCTGGCCAACTCGGACTACTTTACCGAGATTCCGTCTGAGTACTGGCACTTTGACTTCAAGAAGGACATCACGGTCCGGCCACACTGGAAGTTGTCCACCAACAGCTCGTATTTGTTTGACGGCTACGACGAGGAGAGAAACATTTGCGAGGTTCAATTCCAAATTCCCAACGACATTGGCCCACACGTGTACCTGTACTACCGGCTGAAGGACTTCTACGCGAACCATCGTCGGTACGTCAAGTCGTTCAGCGAGGACCAGCTGAACGGAAAGGCGGCCACGCGGTCGACCATCAAGGACACCGTGGGCCAGAACTGCGAGCCGCTCTCGGTCAACAGCGAGGGCAAGAAGTACTACCCGTGCGGTCTGATTGCCAACTCGCTGTTTAACGACACGTTTTCGAGCTTCAGTGCTGTGAACGGCACCTCGGACGACTTTGATATGACCCGCGAGGGAATTGCGTGGTCCACCAACAAGAACCGGTTCAAGAAGACCAAGTACGACCTGTCGGAGATTGTTCCGCCGCCCAACTGGGTCAAGATGTTCCCTGACGGATACAACGAGACGAATCTGCCCGACCTGTCTACGTGGTACGAGTTCCAGAACTGGATGCAGACGTCTGCTCTTCCGCTGTTTTCCAAGATGATTTCGCGCAACGACCACGACGTTATGAACGCGGGCATCTACCAGATCAGCGCAGGCCTGCACTTTCCTGTTCTGCCGTTCAACGGCCACAAGTACCTGTATCTTTCGACGCGGTCTGTCACTGGTGGGAAGAACTCGTTTTTGGGCATCAGTTGGATTGTTGGTGGGGGAATCTGTCTGGTGTTGTCGCTGGTGTTTTTGGTGGTGAATCTGGTTCGTCCCCGCAAGGTTGGTGACATTTCCTTGTTGTCATGGAACCGCCAGTAAGCCAGCAGGGGCCAGCAGGGGCCAGCAGGGGCCGTTGCGGGTAGCGCAGCGGGGAGCGCAGCGTGTTTGTATTTATATGTTTGATACACTTCGGCGGTAAACGCTGTAGCAGAATTGTAATTCGGTGCGGTTCGCAGTGCAGTGCGGTGCGTCGCGGTGCAGATCCCACGGTAAACCAGGCTACGTCTGCGGGCTGAGACTGCAAAACACCGCTGTGTACCGCTGGCCGAGCATAAAAAAAACATTTTATGATTTAGCGCGCTGTTTATTTTTGTTTATTTGTCTGTGCTTTATCTGAAGGCCTGGAAACAACTGCAATGTGGTCTTCTGTGTTTGTCTAGCATCGATCGACAACAGGCAACACAATAGTATGTGTGCGAAAAGTGCCAGAGACGGGCGTTTGGTCCTGGATCTGTACAGGGAGTCTGCGGATGACGGGGAATACGGGGAGTTTGAGGGGGTTATCCAGGGCGGCGCCTGGCGTGGCCACCGCGGCCACCACGGCCACAGCGGCCACAATACCTACTCGAAAACAAGAGTAACTGGGCAAACCGACTGCGCCAGCTGCGCTGGGCAAATCTTATTGGCAAACACCACAACAACACCTGTTTCTGTTTCTTCAGCAGCCGCTCGAAACAATCCCGCTCCCACATTCCCGCGAATAACATCACCAAACATCCAAAACATGGCAACGAAAGTCACCTCGCTGTCCCAACAGCTTCAGCGTCTCGGGAAGCACACCTCGCCCCACGACTCGTCGCAGTCCCGGTCGGCTTCCACGGCCTACGTGACCGCCAATTACGCTTCCAGTGCTGTTGAAAAGCTCATCCAGCGCCACCGTCCGCAAAAGAGACTCGTCTCCACGCCCTATCCGTCCATAGCCCGCGCCCCAGCCATGACAGATCTCTCGGCTGAAGAGTTCGACCGCTACATCAAGCTCAAACACGTGGGCAGAGGGGCCTACGGGGGCGTTTACCAGGTTCAACACGTTGTTTCTGGGGATGTATTTGCCATGAAGATCATTGAGATCGACCAGAGCACCCCCGACTTGCCGCCCCCCACCACCGATAACCATCATCTCATGAATGAAATCGTCATCATGAAGCAGTTCAACCACAGAAACGTCGTCAAGCTCTTCCACTATCACCTCAACGACACCTCCGTCAACCTCATAATGGAGTACTGCGAAGGCGGCTCGCTGCGCGACCGCTACAAGGCCAAAGGCCCGCTCCCCGAGCTCGAGGTGATTGGCTACACGCGAGAGATCCTCGAGGGACTTGTTTATCTCCACGCAAAGGGATTCATTCACAGTGACATCAAGGCCGCCAACATCCTGCTCAAAAACGGCACCATAAAGCTTGCTGACTTTGGCGTCAGCACGAAAAAGGACGCTGGTGACGACCTTGACACGGTCAAGGGCGCCAAGAAAAAGAAAGAGGCCAACGGATCTCCTTACTGGATGGCCCCTGAGGTGATTCGGCTTCAGGGAGTTTCCATGGCATCAGATATTTGGAGTCTCGGCGCCACAGTCGTCGAATTGCTTACAACCCAGCCTCCATTCTACCAGCATGACCCGTTTCCAGCGTGCCACGCCATTGGCTCCGGCGAGCCTCCCGAGATTCCTTCGGGAGTGTCCCGTGAGTGTTTCAGATTTCTCTCGCTTGGGTGTTTCCGTCAGGACAGAAAGCTTCGGCTTACTGCAGAAAGTTTGCTTAGACACCCGTGGATTGTCGACGCCGCTAGTATCGCGCTCAGGCAGGGCTCGGGTGATGTTTCGGTGCTCACTTCCGACTCGTACGACAACAGAAACGGCTATCTGCGCAAATATAATGAGTCGTTCCAGGATAACTACGACCTCGATTTCGGCGAGCAGTCGATCAACCTGCTTTCCACGATCAATTCTCTCAACAAAAAGCAGCGTCTCGAGTACTACAAGGAAACAAACCAACTTGACAGCGAGGACGATTTCATAGATGCGTTTGAGGCTGACGACATAGAGAACCTCAAGGTTACGCGAGTCAAGCCCGAGAGCGTGAAGGAGCAGAAACGAGAGTATATTCGGGGTGTGGTGACTGCAATCGACGCGGCGAACCTGGAGGACTTGCAGCTGCTGAACAAGTATTTCGAGGGAGAAGACGAGGAGGAAGAGGAAGATGAAGAGGAAGACGAGGAGGAAGACGAGGAGGGAGATGAAGGAGACGAAAAAGGAGAATTTGGGATAAAAACCGAAAAAACTCCAGAGAAACACATGTCCAATCTGGATTTTGTTGTTTCTCTGCTCATCAAAAACGGGTTTGTATTCAAGTTGGCCGCGCGGTTGCAATTTGAGTATATGGAGGAGTGCAAAGCAGAGCTAATCAAGATCTCTGTCAAGCTTTTCGAGAAGGACACACAGAGTTTGATTGACTTTTATCACTGTGGGTGTGTTCACAAGGTGATTGAGATGTACTCAGTTGAAGAGAGTGTGCTTAAGTTTATTTCTCTGCTGGTGAAGACAGGGGTTTCTGCTATATCTGCGATTTCGATCCAACTAGCGAGCGTTTTAGTGGATCTGCTCACAAAAGGTGACACTGTGCAGCAAGAGCAGTCGGTTGAGCTGTTACTGGACCTTTTTAGAAACGACGGGGTTGAAAAACAGTCTCTCACGTCCATCCTAGTGCATTATTCGACCCCGAAGGTTTTGACAGTGACGCTGTGTAACATCCACGGACACATTAACGAAAAACAAGAGACTGTTGTCACGAACATTGTCAAGCTTCTGGCCAAAATATCCTGCTACAGTTGGCCCGCAGACCACGAAAAGTTCATGACGAGCGAGTTTTTAACTTGTTTGTTTCGAAAGTTCATCAAGTTGCCTTTCAAATCGAAGCTGGAGATTGTGAGGATTATACAGAGATGCGAATCCAGTTCGGACAAAGTCTTTGATTCTTTAGACAGTTCGAGGACCCAACAGATATTTGACCAACTGATGGAGGACATTTCGTCCTATGATTGTTCAAGGACATATGAGAAATTCGCTAAGTGTACGATTCCAATAATCCACAAACTGTGCTTGCTGGACAAAGGCAGACAGTCGGACCTGCTATCTACAAGCAGTATCGATTTGTTCAATCACCTGGTGAAGCTATTCTCTGGCTCCAAGAAGAACGAAGTCATTCGCGACCAAGTGGTGACTCTTTTCATGGATGCTGCCAGCAATCCTAGTCTGTCGCCTGTTTGCAGAAGGTTTGGGGGTGTTGAGATTTTGATAAACATGTTGGACGACGAAAAGTATAGACTTCGCTCAATTACTGCTATTAGGGACCTGATTAAGGTTGAGGAAGACAGTTTGGACGAGGCTTTAAAGAAGAAGCCAAAGCTCATAAGCAAGTTTGTGGCGAGCTTTAAGATTGATAGACAATTTGACAGGTTTATCGACGTGATGATTGAGATTGCAAAGCATTACCACACACAAGGGATTAGATACCTTCGGAGGCAGACCCATGCGTACAATGTTTACAACTACATGTGTTCGTCCGAAGAGATTCTCAACTCTCTGTATGCTCGGTTGAGTCAGCCGAGCCTTGTGGAACCTGTACGTGTTTTGCAACTTTTTAAGATCCTATACGAGCGGACTCCACAGAGCTTTATTTTACGAGAATTTCGACCTGTTTTTGAGGAGTTGAAGGAGGATCTTGCACACCGGGCTGGAAAGGGTGCCGAAGATGTTTTTGAGATGATTGAGCTTGTGGATTCAATTTTGGATGAACAATGACGATACTATAACGATACGATGATACATATTTGATGATAGATTCCTTTATTTTTAATGCATATTTATGTGGTTGATTAACAGTTTCGCTTAATACTTCTTGATTGGGCAGTGCTTAAGGTTTTTTTTTTGTTGTTAAAGAATAGAAAATTGGCTATTACACTTTTCTTGATTAAAGCATTCGGGATTCGTGCGGGATTCATGGCAACAGAATCCATTTTCGATCGGCAAAGGATTGTTCGATAACTGAAGTGGATTTAAAGACATTGTGGTATCAATGTGGTTGGAAGATCAAAACAACGGTGTTATACAAGATTAAACATACAAATTTCCCTATTTAGAAAAAAGCGGGGAAGCGGGCTCGTTTGGTTGAGTCAATCTTTGTTGAAATGAAAACGAATTCGTCCTCGGACACTGAAGCCAACGATCCATTGAGAGAGAAAACAGCCATATTCAAAGATGTTATAGTGAAGAATTACCACCCGATATGGAACGTTGCATTCATGTCCACTGGGATTGCATCTGGAGTTTTATTCAACTTTCCCTATGAGATCGGGGTGTTTAGAATTTTTGGTCTGATTATGTGGGGAGTTTCGTTGATGCTTTTCTTGATGGTGAATCTTTTGCTTGGGTTGAAGATTTACTACGAGAAGGGCTTTTTAAGGGAGCTTTTGACGGATATTCAATTTTCTGTTTTTCTCGGCCCTTACTCTATGGGTTTCAGCACAATGATTGTGATGATCCACTCGATTACGGAGCACTACGAGAAGAGCTTCAAAGTTGGACTGATCATCATGTGGGGTATCAATCTATTGTTAGCGCTATTTGTGGGATGGGTGCTCTTGTTTGTGGTGTGGACTCACAGCAAGGTGGAACAACATCAGTTGAACCCGCAGTTAATTTTGCTTGTGCTACCATTGAGTGTTTGTTCTTCGTGCGGGTCACTGATCTGTGCGGCTTTCGAGGGCTACTCGAGACACCTGCGGCTTACACTGATTCTAATGACGTTCTTGTTATTTTCCAACTCGATGTTTCTTGGGTTCAGTTTCATGGCCATATTCATGTGGAAATTCATGATCCACAAGCTGCCGCCCAAACCAATGGTTTTCACGCTTTTTGCGCCGATAGGTCTGCTGGGACACGGGCTGTGGTGCATTGTTCTGAACGGAAATAATCTCCATCGGTACCTGGTTGACTACCATGTGCATTCTGCCGTGGATCCCGAGCTGGTCGGAACAGCTGTGGAGTATGTTTGTGCCATGGTTGGACTATTTTTCATGGCTTGTGGGTTTTTTTTCACCTTTCTCGCGATTGCGGCACTTTTTCTGTATGGGCTTCCTCGGTTCTCCGACAAGTACTGGATTGTGCCGTTTCCGATCTGTGCTCTGAGCATTGGAATATCGGAGATATACAAGGTTTTCGGGCTCGAGGTGTTTCGGGTTGTCGCCACTGTGTACGGCGCTGCCGGGGTGATCATTGTACTGATTTCGCTAGCGGGAAGCGTAGTGTATGCGGTTCCCTGGAAGGAGATTCAGCGTGCACGGGCGGGAGTCTAAATTTTAAGAGCATGACATCGCGGAACAAGTATCGGTTTGCGGGTTTTGGACGACAGCCGTTGCCAGCTCGGAGACGGGCTTGGTGAGCAATTTTATAATGTATGTGGTGCGGTGCGGCTCGTAAAACCGGAAAAAAAAAATTATAAGTCTCATAGATAAAAATTTCCAGAGGTGCCGTAAAATTGCTCTATCATTGAGGCTGTTTGTTGTCCAAGATCCCAACGCTCATATATATCTGCGCGCAGATGGCTTAAAAAGAGGTTTTTAGAGACCATTTGCAGCAACTACCACTACAGCATCAGTTGGAACGCACACAAAATATGAGCGGTCAGCCACAAGAACAACACGAGCATTCTTTATCGATAGCGTCGGCAGACGCCATCGGCTCGTCAGTGCTTGATTACCTTCCATACATCGATCACGAGCCCTCGAATGAACTGTTGGCCAAAGTTGAAGATCTGATCCAGCAGGAATTGACCAACTACAATTTGTCGCTTTTGCATCCACGCGTCTCGCAGAGCAGCGATATCGAGGACACTGGTTTCCCCGTGAGCGACGCTGGCATCGGTGGGATCAACCTCTCCAAGTATTCGAACCTTCTGAACGAGAGGAACGAGCCGGATCTGGAGAAAATGAAGACGACGTTGTCGTACTCGCAGCTACGACACCGCACGCTCTCTCTCAACATCCAGGAAAGTTCAGCTTCGCAGCGAGAAATAAACAAAAATAAGTGGCTGATTCATCTCGATAACTTGAAGCAATACCAGTCAGATCTGGAAGGGGCGATCGGCAGGAAAAGAAAACAGGTCGAGGCCGTGAACGCTGAAAGAAAGCGGAAGTGCACCGATTTCCAACCCATGGACACTTTCCTGAGAGACCGCTGGGCCGAGAAAGTGAACGAGCTCGTGGATATTGGAGTTGAGGCTGCGCTCAAAGAGCTGGGCGAGGAAGCAGCCAACGAGCAGTAGACACGATAATGAGTAGCACATTTTTAATGAAACCCCACACGACATGTACGTTTACTAATACAAGAAAAGGAGCTTAGACAATGTAAAAGAGAACCGCGTTAATTAGTTAATTAATTAATTTATTTGTCCAACACATCGGCATCGTATCTGGCCTTGAACCATGCGATGGTGTCTTCTCTAGAACACTTGTGGTGCTTTCCAACCTTTCCTTGAGCTCTCTTTCTTCTGGCAACTCTGAAACCGGCTCTACCAAGGACAACGTAGAAGTCCATACCGTAAATACCGATACCTGGGTCGTACTTGATACCGAGGTCGATGTGCTCTTGGATACCGAAACCGAAGTTACCGGTCTCAGAGAAGTTTCTCTCTCTCAATTGGTACTCCTTGACCTTAAGACCTCTCTCCAAGATCTCCTCGGCCTTTGGACCTCTGATGGTGACGTGGACAGCAATCTTTTCGTTTCTTCTGATACCGAAAGATCTAACAGTGTATCTGGCCTTGGTCTGGACTGGGGTTTGACCAGACAGTTGTTCAAGAACCTTGGAAGCTCTGGTCAATCTGTCACCGGACTCACCGACACAGATGTTGAGAACCAGCTTCTCAATCTTGAGCTCTCTCATAGGGTTTTGGGTAGCAGACTGGACATTGGTTAGTACTTTAGACGTTGACAAGGAAGAGTGTGCTGCTTTCACTTACCATTTTGATGATATTCTGGGTGTTTACCTTGAGTATTCAAGACTTACAGTGGTGAACTGTTGTATGTAAAAACCTTTTTTTTGTTTTCTCCAGTAGTGGTCCCTGTACAATCTCGCCAGTCCAAGGCCGGCTCTGGTTGAAATCAAAATTTCCTAAAATTTTTCACGCATCCAGAAACGGTTATTGGCACGAAATGTCCTTACTAAATAATTGGCAGAGGGGGCGAGCTGTGATAGTTTTGAGTCGCGAGGGCTATGGAGTCACGTGATGCTGTAGGGTTTTTCAAACCCTCGCGAGAGCGCGCGAGCGCGAGAGCATCTGCTCTGTCATGTTTGACGTAATCATACACCTGTGCACCAGGACCCGTTTTGATTTCCAGTGGCAAAAAAATCAAGAGGGAGTGAGAGAAACAAATATCAATCAATGAATACATCAATCCTTTCCATAACCAGTTCATCTAGTGTCATTTTTTGTATACAGCCCACCATAAAAATATGTCAATGAACGAAATCTCGCAACGATTCTGCCACCGGTCGCAACTGGTCTCGGAATTGGAGGACGCTTCTGAAGAATTCCAACAATTTAACCCATCGTTGAGTACGCTGGCGCCATCGATCACGGTTCCACCAATCTCACAACCAACAGACTTTCTTAGAGCGCACACAGATGACGATACGAATCCTGATTGTAAGATCAAAATTGCACATGGTACGACAACGCTTGCATTCCGTTTCCAAGGCGGAATTGTGGTGGCTGTTGATTCGAGAGCCACTGCCGGCAACTGGATTGCATCGCAGACCGTCAAGAAGGTGATTGAAATTAACCCAATGCTGCTCGGTACAATGGCTGGAGGTGCTGCAGACTGTCAGTACTGGGAGACGTGGCTCGGAACCCAGTGTCGCTTGCACGAGCTGAGAAACAAGGAGCGCATTTCTGTGTGTGCTGCGTCCAAGATCCTCAGTAACCTGGTTTACGGATACAAGGGAATGGGTTTATCGATGGGTACAATGGTTTGCGGATATACACCTAAAGAAGGACCTACCATTTACTATGTGGACTCTGACGGGACGAGGCTTAAAGGAGACCTTTTCTGTGTGGGTTCTGGACAGACGTTTGCTTACGGTGTGTTGGACTCGAATTACAAGTGGGACCTGACGGTGGAGGAGGCTCTTTATTTGGGCAAGAGATCGATCTTGGCTGCTGCCCACAGAGATGCGTTCTCGGGAGGATCGATTAACCTGTTCCACGTGACCGAGAACGGATGGGTTTTCCACGGAAACCACGACGTTGGTGCTCTGTTCTGGGAGGTGAAAGAGAAGGAAGGTTCGTTTAACAACGTGACTGCCTAATTTGTATGAATAGAGGATAAGTTTTATTGAAAAGGGGGCGGGTTAAAACAGTGTAAAATAGGTACAGAGATTCTAAAATTAAGGTTGAGATCACTCGAGTCTCGGCAGTTTCCGGTCAGCCTCCTCGCCAAACGAGTTTCCCTCGTCTGCAGGTCTCTTCTTGCTATCGTCGCTGTCGGCACCCAGGACGCTGGCGTGCTGGGCAAGGAAGTTGTCGATCGAAAGGGTGTCTATTGGCTGGGACGAGGCGTCAAGTTTTGGCTCAGCGGGAGCAACGCTCACTGCAGCCGTGATGGCAGTCGTTGCCGGCGATTCAGGGACCACAGTAACTGCCACCTTTTCCTGTGTGGCCTCATGTTGCTTCTCAAGATCCTCCAGCATCATGCTAAACTCTGTTTCTTCAAGATCCTTTGCAGAATTTTGTAACGCGTGCGGCTGTGTGGCTTGAGGCTGTGCAAAATTTTCCGGGGAAGATTTCGAAGAGTCCATCCACGAAGTTGTTGGTGGAGGAGTTGGCTGAGAAAACTTGTGAAGCTGCGACTGAAGGGCCAAAGAGGACTGACTAGATGGAGCAGAGTCTGGGGCCTTGGTCTGAGCTGAGATCTTGCCAAGTGCTGCCGAGGGAGGTGGTTTTCCGTAGTACTGAGGCTTTCTGATGCCTGGAGCAGGGGAGGCCGACGCTGAGGTGGATGGGGCTGCTGTTGACGGGGCAGACGAGGCTGGGATGGGCTTGATGGATCCAGCAGTCGTGGTGATTGCTTTGGGCACCTGTGGTGAGGGCGTTGGGCGCGTGAACTGCTGGATGTTTGGCTGTAACTGGGGTGCTGAGGACTGTGGCTGGGGCTGCTTGGCGGGCTCAGACTGTGTGGCTGGTGCCGACGGCTGCGATCTGGCCGGGGCCGGCGTGGGGAGTCCCTTTTTCTTCGTTACTTGAAGCGTGGCTGCATTGAGTGCGGCGGAGAGGATCTTGGTGATGTGCGAGGGATTTTTGTCGATTAAAGTCACCAAAGGAGAGCCCTGAATGCCTGCGTTTTTAGCAGCCTGGTTCACCTGGGCTATGGTCATTGCGAGAGCCTGGGTAAGGATCTGCGTGGTGGTCTCCTTGTCGTACATTTTGCGGTCCTTGGTGAGTCTGATGAGCTCCTGCTGGAGGTAAGAGAGCGCGCGCTTGGTGTCTCCAGAGAGCTTTGAGCTGGCGGAGGCGGCTGCTGCAGATGTGGCTGGTGCAGAGGCTGTGGCTGGTGCAGAGGCTGATGGCTGGAAGCCAAATTGCTGCGGTGATGGTTGAGCGGGTGGTTGCGGCTGCTGCTGGAACTGCTGCGAGAGCGTCTGGAACTGCTGATTGGCCTTAATATTGGCCACCTCAATCTGCTTGCGCTTGAGCCGCTCCTTCTCCTGGAAGTACTCCTCGTCAAGCCCCCAGAGCCAGCCCTTGCCCTCCTTGCACACTTTGCGGAACGACTTGTTGAGCGAAAGGTTGTGCCTGACGGAGCTCTGCCAGCCGTCTGGACAGTAGAAGTAGTATGGGTAGAGTTCTTGGATGGCCTTGTAGATTTCTGATAGCGACATTCCGCGCTTTGTGCCCTTCTTCTTGAGACATTCAGCGATGAGGGTAGAATACGAGCAGTTTGGCTTAGTGCGGTACTGTTCAGGAATTTCCTCGGGTCTGTAGACTTTTTTAGCCTGTTTCTGTTGCTTTTTTGGCTTGTCTTTCTTTGCGTCTGCTGCTGCTGCTGCTGCTGCTGCTGTCCCTTGGCTCTGTGTGGCTGGTGCCAACTGTGGCGCAGGTGGCGAGTGCACAAACTGCTGAGCCATCCCAGCAGCAGCCGAGAGAGCATTAATGCCCTCGATGACCGATGCAGGCGTTCCCGGGGCAAACGAAGCGGCCGAAAGCGGCTTCTTTGCTGCCGCTGCGGCCGCTGCAGCCGCTGCAGCAGCCTCCTCGCGTTTCACGACCGACGCTTCAGCGTTGGCACGCAGCTCGTTGACAAAGTCGTCGCCAAGTTTGGGCACCGGTTCCTTGGACGGCGTCGTGGCCGGACGCGCTGCGAGCTGCGGCGTGAGGGAGCTCTCGCGCGAGTTGGCAGCCGTGGAGCTGCCGCTGCCGGTCGCTGCACGCTTGTTGTTGGAGAAAGAGGTCTTGAGGTTGACAGCGTCTGCCGGGTTGATAGGCTGCTGTTTGGCGGGCTTTTGGCTCTTGTCGCTCGGGACGGTCTCCTCTGCGGGCAGGATGAACCGGAACCGCGTCTCGCCGATTTGGATGCGTGTTTTGTCTCTCAGGGGCAGCGTGACTCCAGACTCGACGAAGATATCGTCCACAAACGCCCCGTTGCGGCCCACAACCGACAGCTCAAAACGCTGGTTGCCGAAGTTGTAGAAGATCTTCGCGTGGCGCCGCGAGATGGCTTTCTGCTGGCCGAGATGGATGTCTAGCGAGTCTGTGCTGGTGTCGCCTTCCACGAGTCGTCCCAACAGAATCTGCATTGTCTGGACGTAGAAGGTGAAACTGTCGAAATCGAGCATGGCGTACGCCTGGATGTGGTCTGTATCGGGTGCGGAGGCAACGGGGGCCGCCGTGGAAGACGCTGCTGCCGTGGAGGGCGCCGCCGCCGCCGCCGCCGCCGGCGCGTGCTGGAGACTAAGGGCGCTCTCCTGGGTGATTGAGTGAGCGGTTCTGGCTGATTTTGCTGTGCCGGCGCCGGCGCCCGTTGTAGTAGCCGGCGTCACGCCTGCGCCTGCAGACGGACCCGTGCCCGTGGTGGTGGATGTGCCCGAGCCGGTGGCTATGGAGGACGACATCATCCGAGTATGGACTGAATGTCGCTAGTTTAAAATGGTTCGGTCTCGGGTGAGTTTGCAGTGCACGGGCATAAATGTACTGGGCACGCCGAGTGTCCGTTTGAGTGGCCGAGTGCGTGGTGTGCAGAGATGGATGGGTAATAATGGTTAGTTGGAATCAAAAGATGGATTTGGCTGCGTGGAAAATTTTCTTGATTAATTTTGATAACGAAACGAGAATCGAGAATCGAGAATCGAGGATCGAGATTTGAGAATCGAGATTTGAAAGACTCCTGCCATTTGCCGTCTGCCGTTCACCAACAGCACAACTACACAACAATGCTCGAGCCGTCTACTGGCGGAACAGTTCCGTTTTTTGCGTACGTCGATACAATTATAATGCATATTTAAGGGCCGTGGTGGCCACTAGCAAAGCGAGAAGCGAGTGAGAAGCGAGTGAGAAGCGAGTAAGAAGCGAGTGAGAAAGGAGTGAAAAACGAATGAGAAAGGAGTGAAAAACGAATGAGAAATGAGTGGAAAACGATTGAGAAATGAGTGAATTTGAATCGCGTTGGTAAGGACTGTATGCACAGCTAAGTCACAGGTGAATGACTAATAACAAACGCTTTGCTCGTCACTCATCAGCTCACCCAAACTGCACCTCCCCACAAGAATCCTCTCTAGAATTTCCTTAACTCCCTCGCACCCAGCCACCCGGTTCACCTCTTCCCGCTCCAACAACTCCAAAACCCGCCCCTCCTGAACCAACGTGATCAAGTAAAACTGGTCGTAGTCGTACCCAGAGTACGGAGCCTTCCCCGTCGCAGCCTGCAACAAAACCAACCCAGCACTGTATAAATCCGTCTCGTAACTGGGAAGCATTGCCCTCGACCGTAACAGCTCTGGCGGCGTGAATTGTAACGTCATCTCCGGTTGCTCGTGGATATCCGCAACCCGTGCAGACGACGTAAAGTCAATCAGCTTAAAAGTCGGCCGTCCGTCCCCGTCAAGCGCAACGAGGATGTTCTCCGTCTTGAGATCGCAGTGCACCGCCTCCAGCTCTCTCAGCACTCCGAGCGCGCACAAAAGCTGCCGTAGCAAAATCCACCAGTTTTCAAGTCCAATCGCAGGCTCGTCCGCCGCGGTCCCACTCACAACCTGCCGGATGTAGCACGCCAAATCCATGTCCAGGTTCTTCATAACCAAACAGGGCAGCGAGTCCGTCTTCTTAATCATCGGAAACTGCGTCTTGTCCAGGTAGTACAACCCAAACGTGTCGATAAACGGGAACGAGGCGCTCTCGGCATTCCGCGCAAACCACTTGTCGTTCCGGAACTCTTTCAAAGTGAGCAGGAATTCTGTTTCTCGCTCCAGCATCTTCACCTTGTTGCGTGCCGTCGGAATCTTCACAGCCACCGCAATCGACGTCCGTTTTGCCTCTCTCGTCGACAAAACCGCCAGATGCACATATGAGTTCGATCCTTTTCCTATGAGTCTCTCCAGTGTCAACTCAAACAGCTGCGGCGACAAAACATAGTTCTCCAGCTTCTGTGACCGCAGCTGATACTTGTTTGGACGCAGTCCTGGCGCCGTTGGCAGCGAAATGATGGGCGTTTCCTGGAAAAGAGAGCCTGAAAGTCCTGGTACACTCGGCGGACCCGGCGTTGCAAGAAGATCCGACAAGAACGAGTGTCCCGCTGTTGGCGGCGCAACAACATCCAACGATCGCTGGAACTTGTCTCTGGCGGGCGAGTCGGGAGAAAAATATGGGTTTGTTGTCGTCGCCGATGTGGCCGCCGTCGTCGCATTCAAAGCAGACGCTAACGATGACGTTGTTGACGCCCAGTCGTCAAACGTAGCCTGTGTGTTGTCCACCACTGGGGTGTATGGGGGAGTAGATGACATATTGAGCGCAAGCAGCGTTTATGGGGTATCAAAGCCTAGCGCAAGCCTTCCAAGTGATCTATCAGCTGAAACAAGCTTCTATTTCGTCTCTATTCTGTTTAGCGCGCCGTCTAACGGGGGAAAGGCGTGGTTATTCTAGGAGAAAGGAGAGGAAAACAAAGTAGATGCATATTTTTACACCTCCTTTTTTTTTTTTGGGAAGTTACAGGCAGAGATAGCGAAAACGAAACGAGGAGCTAGACAAGCCATCTTGTCGGGTAATTATCGGCTTGTTTCGTCACAGGTGGTGAATCCGGGAACCAGCTTTGCCAGTTCTGTGGTTTACATCCTCTTGTCAGCTCCCACCACTACCACCATCATCTCTGGCGCTCCATCAGGGGTAATCCATATGTGCTTTGTCACGTGATCTTGATAATGTGACATGTCTCTCGACCCCCCAATTTGTGACTTGTCGGTGGCTCTCCGAGTGTTCTTTCGCAGTGGTCAATGTTTTAAGACTGTGCGCTTAACAGGTACGCTGGTGGCATGTGGTGTTGGTTCCATTATAGAGACAGTCGCAGTTGCACAGGCAAATATTACGATTAACTACGCTTGTCGTAACTCACCCTCATTCACCCTCGCTCACAATCCATTACTACACTCGTTCCTTATAAGTTTCCCGTACGTGCCTTGCCCAGTTCATGCTCCAAGTGGCTCGCTACGCTCGTCATGACGGCTCATCAGTCGTCAATTTCGCTCGTTTACTAGGGAAATTTTTCAAACCGATGAAAAATCGTGTAATTATAATCAAAAAAAAATAAATCAACTGACAATTTCTTTTCTCTCCCTTTTCTGTCCTTCTCCCTTCACCACTGCGTCCATCACGTTCATCCACCATGAGTCTGTGCAGAAGTCAGTTTTTCTTCATCAGGAACTCGTCCATCCTCCAGGTTGGTCTCAAAAAAGGTGCTGTCTCCCTGGCAAGCTCAGGCCCTAGCCGAACTGGGAACTGGCTGTCTGTCGGAACAGCGTCGAGACTGGGCCATCAGCAGCTGAAAAATGGATCTTTTGGCACGCTCAGCTCGCTTAGCTCGCTTAGCTCGTTCAGCCCCCTGAAGAAGCTGTTTCACGTGCCCGGATCTAGAAAAATGTCCACCTCTCGTGTGCTTTTTGAAGCTACCCAGTCAACTCACTCAACCCAGTCGGCTCCTGCCAGGAGAAAATGGCCCGCCAACTCCCACAAAAACGTTGGATACCTCTGTATCGGCAGCTCGGTACTCGTGTTTGCAATCGTGATCCTTGGTGGCCTCACCAGACTTACAGAGTCCGGCCTCTCCATCACAGAGTGGCGTCCCGTCACCGGCGCAATCCCTCCACTGACCCAGGAAGACTGGGAAATCGAGTTCAGCAAGTACAAGGAGTCGCCAGAGTTCAAACAGCTCAATTCCCACATCACTCTCGAGGAGTTCAAGTTCATCTTTTACATGGAATGGTCGCACCGGCTGCTTGGAAGAGTCATCGGAACCGTCTTTGTTTTGCCCACCCTCTACTACATTGCCCGCCGTAAAGTGTCGTTCAACACAGCAGCAAAACTTCTTGGAATCTGCGTCCTTATCGGCGTCCAGGGCGCCATTGGCTGGTGGATGGTGTACTCTGGTATCGACGAAAACTTACTAGACGAAAGAAAGTCTAAACCAACCGTCTCCCAGTACAGACTCGCCACCCATCTCGGAGCAGCGTTCCTTGTGTACTGTGCCATGATTTCTACGGGCTTTTCGGTGCTCCGCGATCACGCCATCATCAAAAACCCGCACGCCTATCTTGAAACGTTCCAGAAAATCCAGTCTCCGTCCCTCAGACTCTTCCGCAGACTCTCGTCCGGTCTTTTGGGTCTGGTGTTTGTCACGGCCATCTCCGGTGCCCTCGTTGCCGGACTCGACGCCGGACTCATCTACAACACCTTCCCGCATATGGGCGACGACATATTACCTTCCGCAGGCGAGCTCATGTCTCCTGTCTTTTCAAGACTTCCAGATCACTCGGATCTCTGGTGGAGAAACATGCTCGAGAACCCAACCACCGTCCAGCTCAACCACAGAATCCTCGCGGTGTCCACCTTCTGCTCCGTGCTTGCCCTCCATCTGTACTCACACAGAATCAAGTCCATCATCCCCAAACAGGCCTACCGCAGCCTCAACGTCTCGATGGGTTTGGTGTCTTTGCAGGTCACTTTGGGCATCTGCACACTGCTCTGGCTCGTTCCAACTGAGCTGGCTGCCGCACACCAGGGCGGTGCTCTTGCCTTGCTCACAGCCGTCCTTCTCACCGTCAACAACCTCAAGAGACCAACCAAGGCTAACCTGCTGCTGCTGAAAAATGCTCTGGAGAAGGCCTCCAAGGTTCAAAAACCCCGTCTCTAAGATGGTCTTGTAAATACCTACATAGCCCTTATGCTGTGTGCAGACGCTACTTTATATATACACGATTGAGTGGACTAATTAATACAAGTTCTCCGTCAGTGGCTAACTGCTTCTCAAAAAGCTTCACCAAACTTTTTTTTTCTTGAGTTCCACAGAGAAAAATAAAAAAAAAAATAAAATGAAAACTTCACCAACTTCTCAAGACCGTCCAGCAAAACAGCACAAACCTCGTCTCTATAGCGCTACAAAAGCTCACAAACTCCCGTCCAATCACACCAGTCGCTAACAATGCTGTTTTTTTCCTTCTTCAAGACTTTGGTGGACCAAGAAGTGAGTATCTTCCGCCATATTGACGACTCGTCGAACTTCGTCGCCCGTACTAACACACCCGCAATATGCGGCCCTGCAGATCACCGTGGAGCTCAAAAATGACGTCGAGCTTAGAGGAACCCTCAGATCCATCGACCAGTACCTCAACCTGAAACTGGACAACATCTCCGCTGACACCACCAAATACCCACATCTCCTGGCCGTGCGCAACCTCTTCATCAGAGGCTCCACCATCAGATACATCCACATCAGTCCTTCGCTCGTCGATACTAACCTGCTCCAGGACGCCAGTCGGAGAGAGGCCATGGCCACTGCTGGCGACAAGATCGCAGGCAGGTAGACGGCTAGCTACTGGGTATCTAAACGTTTCAAATTTTTGTTAAATCTGCGTTACATGTACATTAATAAAGTGAAATCCTTTTCTTGTCAAAGTGACTCGCCGTATAGAATTTCGGGACACTGTGCCCGCTTGTGTCCGTCTTTCAAACAGTGTGAGCATGTCATCTTTTTGTTGTGTTTCTTTCGCTGCTTTGCAGGTGTGGATCCCACCGCTTTGGCCGGCTCTGTTTCTTGTCTGTGTATCGTCTTTGTAACAACCCCATTGGGTATCAGTATGTACTCCGATTGGGACGGGCTGTCGAGGCTCCAAACGGTGTGATTGCACTGAGAACATGTCACATTTTTGTGGCTGAGAAGCGTTTCGGAGGGCGTGGTGCCACTTTGTCGCGTTTCTAGGACTCCAGATTGCTGAAGAACGTGAACGTACTGGTCCAGCAGATTGATTTTCGATGCGTACTCCTCTTTAAGACTGTCCAGTTCTCGCTCTTTCTGGGCAATTTTCGACGCCAGACTTGTGATTGTGGAATTGAAGTTTTCAAACTGGCTCTGCATTGCTTTGTGTTTGTTTGACTCGTCCGTCATTACTGTTATTTGACGGTCCAGAGGAGCTGGAAAAAAGCCAACTCTTTAGCCGTGGTGAAATTTTTAAAATATTGATCTGGGGACAAAAAATTTGTTAGTGAGAATTCAACAGATTTAACAGAGTCCTCCATACTTAAGCCAGCCAAATGGGCCACGAAGTGTAACAAGATGAACATCAACTTGAAAAAGAAGAATTTGCAGAAGTTGAACGTGTACGAGGCATCCGCAGGGCACTATACGGTGGGCCGAGTGCTTCGTTACAAGGTGAAGAAGGGCGAAGAGGAGGAGGAAGTAGGCTTTGGACACACGGAGATGCCCAAGCTCAAGAGGGATTACTCATCGGAGGCGTATAAGTACATGACTCCAATCGGGTACAAAAACGCGGGCCAGAAAGTGTTTGCGGACGAACTGTTGTCTCTGGGCTTTGGCGTGGATCCTAATATGCTACACTATGTATCTCGAGAGGACGTGAAGGAGCTCACGGGAGTGCAGCTGCCTCAATCAGAGCTACTGGAGGCGATACATTACTACCTCAAAGACCGTATAGCACACCATCCTGGCATCTCTAGTGAGGATGCAGAGACCAAGTTTGTGGGCTTTTTAGACGAGACCGCGCTGCTGGCAGTGGGAGCTCTGATTGAAAAGTGGATGGATGATTTACTGGACGAAACGGATGACGCTTTCAAGATGTATATGGAGCCGGACGAGGAGGAGGATCTAACCGAGTTGATGCGGAGCAAGAGACGGGTGAGCGAGTGGCAGACGCGGCAGCGGAAGCGGAGGAGGATGCTGGAACAACGGCAGCAGGAACAGTCTGCGGCATCTGTCACTAGTGAGAGTACAGAGAGCTCTGAAAGCAGTGAGGAGTCTTCGGATTGAGTCGATCGACGCGCGTCGACGCGATTTCAAGTCTGATATGCAAGGCTAGAAAATTTTCAAAATTTTTCAGATCTTGCAAAAAAAAAAAAAAAAAAAATATTCAGTTTCGATATCGCACAAATGTTTGTCCCCTGTTCACCTCGTTCTGGGAGCGCATGAAAAGACTCTTCTCTACAAGCATTTTCAAAATGGGAAAAAGAGGAGGAAAAAAAGGAAACCGCGGTGGAAACCGTCTGGGAAAAAGAGACGATAGAGCCCATTGGAAAGAAATTCCTAGAGAAAATGAAGCCTGGGAAAAATACTACCGTGCTCAAGGGCTGGTCGCCGAGTCTGAGTTTGATGCATTCAAGCAGAAGTGCCAGCAAGATCTTCCTTTGACATTCAGAGTGACTGGTTCCAAGAGCCATGCTCACGAGATCTCCGAGCTGTTCAGAACTAAGCACCTTCCTTTGCTGCAAAACATCGAAGGACCGGAAGGTTACAAGCCTCCATTTGCCTTCCCATGGTACCCAGACCAGCTGGGATTCCAGATCGACCTTCCAAAGTCGGTGGTGAGAAAAAACCCGGCATACACGTCGACGCAGCGTTTCCTCGTGACCGAAACTGAGGTCGGTAACATTTCCAGACAGGAAGCTGTGTCGATGATTCCGCCTCTCGTGCTCGATGTGAAGCCACACCATCATGTTTTGGACATGTGTGCTGCTCCAGGCTCCAAGACCGCTCAGCTGGTGGAGGCCTTGCACGCAGACGGTCCCGAGCCAACTGGATTTGTGATGGCCAACGATTCTGACTACAGAAGATCGCACATGTTGGTTCACCAGATCAAGAGACTGAACTCGCCAAACTTTGTGGTGGTGAACCACGACGCGCAACTGTTCCCAAAGATGAAGCTTGAGGAGAACGGAGAGTACGTCAAGTTTGACAGAGTGCTCTGTGACGTCCCTTGCACTGGTGACGGTACTATGAGAAAGAACGTTACCGTCTGGAAAGACTGGAGAATTGGCAATGCTTTGGGACTGCACCCATTGCAACTCAACATCCTGATGAGAGGTTTGCAATTGCTCAAGTTTGGAGGAAGATTGGTGTACTCGACGTGTTCGCTGAGTCCGATTGAGAACGAGGCTGTTGTTGCTGCTGCTTTGAAGAAATGGGGCGGTAAAGTGAGACTCGTGGATTGCTCGAGCGAGCTGCCTGGTTTGATTAGACATGACGGTGTTTCGTCGTGGAAGGTTTACGGAAAGGACTTTGAGGAGAAGCAGGAGGCCAACAAGGAGGGCGGCTTGCCAGAGAGTCTGTTCCCTCCTTCTGCCGAGGAGGCTGCGGACTTGCACCTCGAGCGGTGTCTGAGAATCTACCCTCACGATCAAAACACAGGAGGATTCTTTGTGAGTGTCCTGGAGAAGATCGACCCTAACGAGGAGATTTCCGGGGCCAAGAGAGAAGGAGACGAGCTTCTTAAGGAGGAGACTGCCTCCAAGAAGGCCAAGATTGAATCGACCGAGACCTCTTCGGGCGAGCACGTCAAACAGAAGAAAGAGAAGCTTCCTAGAGACGCCAACGAAGAGCCGTTTGTGTTTTTGGACGCTGACAACGAACAACTCAAGAAGTGTTGGGAGTTCTACGAAATCAACGACACCTTCTCCAAAGACTGTACTTTGGTGAGAAACGCCACAGGAGAGCCTCTTAGAACGATCTACTACGTTTCGCCTGAGATTAAGAAGATTTTGCAGCTGAACGAGACGAAACTCAAGTTTGTGTACTCGGGAATCAAGCTGTTTGTGGCCCAGAGAGCGGAATACTCGCAGAAGGCGTGCCCATGGCGTGTGCAAAACGAGTCGCTGAGTCTGCTCAAGAGCCACTTGAGCTCGAGCAGAAAGTTCAACGTGAATTTGCCTCTGCTTAAGGTTCTATTGAGCGAGACGTTCCCTAACATTAGAAAGGTGATGGAAGATAACGTGGATCCGGACTTTTTGGCCAAAATCCAGGACGTTTCCGAGGGCTGCTGCTTTATTGACGTGGCACGTGCTGAGAATGAGGAAGATCTGTTTCTTCCGCTGTGGAAAGGCCGTTCCAGCTTCAACCTGATGGTGAACAAGCACGAGACTTTTGAGCTTCTCTACCGTTTGTTTGGCGTCGAGACGTCTAAGGAGGACTTTATTAAGGTCCAGGCACCACCTTCGAGAGACACACCAGCCACTGAGCAGTCTGAACAGTCTGAACAGTCTGAACAGACTGAACAGACTGAGTAAATCGCCTGCTACCGTTTTTAGTGTAGCTTATGATTAGCTAATCAACTGAATTTTTGTAAAAAAAAAAAAAAAAAATTCTGCCAGTAAAAAAAAAAATAGGTTGTGCCACTGAAATCAACTCATCAGGCGAGGCGATAGCAATGATAAATAAGCGTCAACAGTTCACAATACAACGAGGATAACCATACGAGGAAACCAAATAGAGCTATTCTGTTGCTTAGACACTAAAATACACTGGAGAAAGGGAAGTACTTCCAGCAAAATCTTCTCTACAGCCTCAATACCAGCGTCCTTTCCCCCACAATGATAACCTACAAAAAGATAGGTGTGGGCGCCGCCACCTCGGGGTCGCTTTACTACATGTCACCGTCATTAGATTCAACAGTTTTGACGGGCTATCTGGCCAGAACAGGGCTCTTGAACGTATTTATTCTACTGGTTCTCTATTTTTCGAGAGCGCGGTTTGCTTCCTATATGTCAGCATCAGCGCTTCCTTCTGCTGCTGTCTCGCGGTCGAGCGGTGGCATCTATGCAGTTTTCAGACTCCCAAGAGAAGTGGTGATACTTGGAGCAATTGTGATGCCAAAGCTTGCGGTGACAAGTCTGCGAAAGTGCATCAGAACGCGACAGTTCAAAATCATTATGGAACGGCTACCGAAAATGGACTGTCGTTCTGCGAGCACGATGAACAACGTTTGTCTCATTTGTCTTGAAACATTGCACGCATCGGACCTAGCAGGGTGTACGGAAGCGCACAACGAGTCGCTAGTTCTCAAATGTGGTCACGCGTTCCACGTGACGTGTTTTGGAGGCTGGTTTGGTACCTCCAACAGCTGTCCGTACTGCCGAAAAACGGTTTAATGATGCATGATTTTAACTGAGGCGATGCACTCTTGAAATGGGTAATGATTAATTATATATGGCGTGGCGGCTGCCCGCCCGGAGACTGGGGCTATGTTGTACTTTTTGGAATAGATGTCTTTTTTCTAGGTGAAATGATGCCAAGTAGCGTCTGTCGTTCGTTCCATGCAATCACCATAACGAGCGAGAATCCTATCAAGCCGCTTTGGACGAATTGTACGAACGAGGCCACTTTGTAGCCGATCAGCTGTATGTGCAGGCCCAGTGCTGCGGCGCAGAAGGTCCAAAAAGGAACGTATTTGCGCACTTGTAGTCTCAAGAATGGCCTCAGCTTGACCGAGCAGTACACTATGCGGATGGCCATGTTGACCATGTTTGCCAATATCATTCCCGAAAGGCCGAGATCGTAGCGCTTGACCAGCAAGAGAGAGTTGACGAAAAACATGAGCGAGTTGGCAAGCATAAGCCTGGAATAACTGCTCACTTGTTTGGGGTCGTTCAAGATCGAGGTCAGCAAAGCCTCGAGAATTCCGTTGATCGACAGCAGAGGAATGTAGAACCAGTAAACTTGAAATATCGTGGCGAGTTCGTGTTTGTTTTCGAAGCGACGGAATGCAACTCCCACAATATACTCGCTGTTCAGTGGTGCGAATATCAGAAGCAAAGACAGCAGATAAACGTACAACTTCACCACCAAGTTCAGATTGAGGTTCAATTTGGTGATTTTCTCGCTCGTAGAAAACGATTTCGACGCAAAAAGAGTTGTTATGTTGATTCTGGTGGACTCCTCGATGGGTAGAAACACAAGACGGGCCAATAGGGAGCCATAGTTGGACACAATCGAGTAGTAGCCCTGTTTTGTGAGGGTGAAAAGGTGGTTGATAAGAAACTTATCGCCCTCGGTGAGGAAGTTTTTGAAAACGAGCTGCAAAAACAGTGATTTCAAGTACGTCAGAGTGCTGGAATGAAAAAATCCGACACTTGTTCTTCTGAACTTGAGCACACTGAGCGATGCGCTGGTCCTCACGTACGCGACGAGAACGACGAGAGCGTAGCAGAACTGGCCAAGAACAAAGCCAGAGACGTACACGGCTTGTTTGTTGGTGACTTTGCGACCCAGACCTGCCACAAGTCCGAACTGGACGGCGCACTTGACGAACGAGCCAAGACTCTCGATCTTGGCTCGTTTCGAGATGTTGAGCTGAGCTTGGTTGAGGTTGTAAAGCGGCTCGGCCAAAAGCTCGAGCAGCACCGCCAGAACAAATAGCGCAATGTTCAAACGGAACAGGCTCGGGCTGTGTCCCAGAACCGTCTGGATGCCGTCGTTCTGTACCAGCTGGTAGTAGATAAAAGGGCCGCCGAAAACGGCGTAAACGGCGAGACAAAGGTACGAGAAGTTGACGATATGCTGCTGGAGATCTGGTGTTTCTGGCGCAATTGATGCCACGGCGAGACGGATTGACTCACGGCTGAGAAAGAGCAGGTAGTTTCCAACAAACTCGATCACGCTGGCGGCTCCCATGGACGCTGGAGTCACAAACTGAAGCAGCAGCTGGTTCAATGTGAACGTGGTAAGCTTTATGAACGCCTGGCCTGCCATGAGGACCGAAGCATCCCTGGTGAGGTCATGGGAGCCGGCTGGGTGTCGGGGTTTTTGAGGCTCAGGTGTCCTCATCGGCGACCATGTGGGGAAAACGAGCTAATTGGCGAGAAGAAACCCGTAGTTGCGGGTGCAGGCTCACCGTTGTTTAGGGTACAAGCTGTTGTTGTACTCAATTGCGGTGCGGGCGTGGAGCGGTGCTAATATCTAGGTGAGAAGCCTTGATAGCTGTACGTGGCTTCTCTTGTAGCTTGTAAAAGACACCGTTTTTTTAAGGGTTTTTTTTTTTTTTTTTGAACAAGTCTCCGCACAGCCATGATTTGGCAAAAAGATGAATAGTACATCAGATTCTGGCCGCTCCATCCAATACAGTATTATTAAGACACGTACAAGTTACAGAGAAAAGAGACCAACACTGGAATAAATAGGTCAGCTGCCGCAGGAATTATCCCACTGCCAGGAATGAGATTCTTTGCGCGCCGGGTCGAGTGCTAAAAGTCCGTCTGGTATCGGTACAGCACGTTCTCGCCATGGTGGCCGTTTGCCAAAGACGCGAGCTCCTCGGTCTCAGAGACCCCCTCGGGAACGTTCTCGTTGAGGCTCAGCGACAGTGTTGCGTCGTCGGTGTTGGCCACCACCTTGTGGTCGGGCTCGTCGCCTGCCCCGCCCGCCCCGGTTCCGGCGCCGGTGCCGGCACCGGCACCGGGCCCGTTTTCAGGGTCCGAGTCGAGCGAAAGCTTGAGTTTGGTCTCCTCAAGATCGCCAACAGCCCCGCGCGGCGACGCGCCAGTCGAAGGGGCGTCGACGGCATCGTTATGGGTGTTGTGGTACTGCGGGTTGTGTGGGTAGTGTGCGTGGTCGCCGTAATCCTGCTCGTAGAGCTGTTGAACGTAGTCATTCTGGGAGGTGCTTGCGAGACCCTTGACGGCCTCGTCTGTAGGGCCTTCGGCGGGGCCGTCCACTGTGGGCTCGACTCCTGCGCCTGCCTGGCCGCGGTAGTCGAAGAAATCCTCATCGTCCTCTCTTTTCGGTAGCACGGCGGCGTTTTCGATGGTGTCGTCGTCCCGGGACGGCTGCCTCTTGGCAGACGGCTTCTTCTTTCTCACGTCGCCGCGCTCCTGTTTGAGCGCCTGCTGCTCGCGGTACTTGGCCAGGTATATCTTGAGCACCTCGGAGTAGTTTTCGAACCCGAGGTTGCTCATGGAGTACAAAATGTCCTCGCCGTTGATGGTTTTGCGCTTCTCCATGAGACACTTATCACTGGCCTCGCTGGTGATGAACGATATAAACTCTGAGACGCACTCCTGCATGCACTCCTTGGCGTCTTTTGACACTTTGGCCGTTGCGGGAAGTGTTCCCTTCATTAGCCGTGCCACGTTGGCGATTGGCAGCCACCGGTCCTGTTCTCTCAGCTCAAAGTCCTGGCTCATCGGTGCTTGGTAATGTGCTGCTGGTGTATTGGGAAGGGCGCTCCTGCGAAGTTTTATGTGTTTTGAGAGCCTGTGCTGGTGTTGGTGCTTTTGCGCCGAGTCTGTTGCTGCGATGCGCTTTTCAGTGCTGTTTTTCCACGAGTTGTACTGTTAGATTGGCACGACTGCGACGAGCCGACGCTGCTTTTTTTTTGGTGCCTGAAAAACCAGCTGAAAATCACTTGAAAAAGTTTTGAATCTTTTTAGCTTTTTTCTGCCGGACAAACATTAGTTGCTTGTTGTCTATCAGAATGCAACACTCGGATCCATCGCGCCCGCACTCGCGCACGCCGTCAATAGTGTCGTCTGGAACAGCTCAATGGGGGTCTCCGGCAGCGCCGGGGGGGCCGCCAACACCGTCGACAGACAAGAAGCCAGAGAAGAGAAAGTACAAGACCAAAGCCAAGCTGGCGGGGGCCGCAGCTGCACCAGTCACGTCCAGCGAATTCAACCCCCCAGCTGCCACGCCGTTTGATACAGCAGATTGGCTGTCCAATGCGGCCCCTCAAACAGACGAAAACGGCGTCCCTCTTGACATGGTTGCTGCTATGAAGTATCTGGAAGAGCCCCTAGAGGAGTTCAAGCAGGTGGACCTATCCCAGCGGCTGCTACAGCGCAAGCAGGAGGAGGATGAGGGCGTTCAGGCCGACAGCGACTACGACGGAGAGGACTTTGAAGACCTGCTGGAGCTCTTTGATATCGACCCAGAAGAGACGCCGCTCGACCTTGATCTGAACCAGAGGCAGCAGATGCTTCTGGAGAGCATGGACGAGGCTCAGCTGAGCAGGTATGAGTTTTTCAGGCGGACAAACCTCAATACCAATGGAATCAAGAAGCTCGTGAGCAACGCTGTTGGGCAGACTATCAGCAACGATTTCGCGAAAATTATCGCCGGTGCAGGAAAAGTCTTTGTGGGTGAGCTTGTAGAGAAAGCGAAGGAGGTTCAGCGGCAGCAGAATCAGGGGAGAGTTCTCGAGCAGCTGTCATATAAGCGGAAGTTGAGGGAGTATGAGCTGGAGGTGGAGGCTCTTGAAAACGAGACAAAACGGCGCCGTTTTGCTGGCGAGGAGGTGGCGAGTCTTCCGCAGGTTGAGGAGGTGGAACGGCCAATTGCGCCGACGTTTGTGGGCAGGGAGGCGAAAGGCCGTGGCAGCTACGGCAAGTTCAAGGTGAAGATTCCAGACGACTCGGCTCAGCTGACGCCGGATCATCTCCGTGAGGCGTGGAGGCTTTATCAGGAGGAGAATGGTGTTGTTGGGGGACGATGGAGGAAGCAGGGAGGAGGAGATGGATGGATGTTCAGATGACGTGGGTGCAGGCGTTTCCCAGCTACGACGGGCTGAACAACTTGCCTCGCTTGTCACTCTGCGCAGGCGCAGACCTGGGAATTGACCGAGAAAGTCTCGTATCTTGAATACGAGGCGAATTATGAAGAAAAACACCGGCGAACTAGAATCGCTTATAATAGATGCTTGCTCAGTATGACTTGCACAAATCAAATATCAATAATAATCACTCGCAATCACTACTGTGAAGTTACAAATTATGGTTATTGACTCGTAGAATCATTTAAAAAAGCTATTAGAGGTATATTAAACAGTACACACACCTATACGGTTCTAACAAGCTTCTGCACAACACAACACACCTGAGCAATCTCAGAGGGTTGAAAAGGGGACAGAGAGTAAACTAATTAAAGTAACCCAAAGCCAAGGTTGAAGAAATCAAGACTTCACACACACACATATACAATTTGGTCTTTTCTTCGTTTTTCTTTCGGGAAAATTGGGATAATGATGATTTGAGCAACTCCAGTCAATTGACTGGGTTGTGGTTGGAGAGTATTCGATAGTTTCTCTTTTTTTTGGTTTTTTTGTAATTTTCTGGGGGTTCCAGTAATGGGGACTGGAATGGTAACAAGATGACTGGTAAGTTGGCAACGGACCAACAGTTTCCCGCATTCAAAGTCGCAACTTCTAAACACACACACACAACATTAGAAGCTGCCGCGGCAAAACTGTCTCTCCCTTGCAAACAAACAGACCAATCTAGTCACTCAGTTGGTGAGTTCCTTGGTGGAGCCCTGCTTGGACGTGACGCCGTCCTCTTGGGTCTCTGCCTCGTCGTCGTTCTCCTCGTCTTCAAAGACAAAGTTTCTCTCCTCCTCGCTCAAGCCGGCGAGAACCTTCTGCTCAAGGTCTGGAATGTCAGCCATACCGTAGATTCCGATGGCAATACATCCCAAAACACCGGTGACACACGAGAAAACAAGAGCAACAATACCTCTGGCAGTGAAGCCGGCTGGCAAGTTCTTAACTTGGACGTTCTGGCCAGTAAGATCAAAGTAGTCTTCGGTGTTACCAGCAGCGTTACCCTCGGTGGAAACACCGTTGTTGCTGCACACGTCGAGCCAGTTGTCGGTCAAAGTCTCTCTCTCTTGGATCGAAATTGGGTCTTCAATCAAGGTGATCGCCAGACCTTGCAGCAAGTGCCACTCAATGTGGCAGTGGAAGTACCAAACACCTGGGTTGTTGGCCTTGAATCTGATGACAAAGTACGACTGAGGTCTCACATACAGAACATCTCTTCTCATTGGGTAATCAGGAGGAGTGTACGGAGCGCTCTCGTTGTACGCGACTGGGGAGTCCTCGTCAGAGTAGTCTGGGCCTCTCTCGACAACCTGGAAAACGTGACCGTGCAAGTGGAAAGGATGTTTACCGGTGTCCTGGTTGTTGAGAACAATCTCGACAATCTGGTCCTTCTCGAGCACAAAGGCGTGAGTGTTGGTTCCGTAGACAGTAGCGTCGGTGGCATTTTCGCCTGCACCGTAAACGGTGGCCAAAGTTGGCACCTTTGGAGCGGTGTAGGTGATGTTGTTGAAGAAAGCGTAGTTGACACCGTCGTCCAAGTTGTCCATAGCCACGTCAACGGTGATCTGGTAGTCGTAAGTGTCAAGCAGTTCTTCCTCCTCGAGAGGCTGGAGGTAGAAGTCGTCGAGGAAGCCGGTGTAGTAGTCGTCAATGTAGTACTCGCCCGGCAGCTCGGCCGATTCGTTGTAGACGATGTAGTTGGTGGCATTCAGCAAGAGGTCGTCTGGGATGGTATCAAGCATGTCGTCGTCAAACTTCTGCATGAAAGCGTAGTTTCTCGAGGTGTCGTTCAGAGTCTTGACAAGAACGTCGTATCTCTGAGCAACGGTGATATAAAGCTCGCTGGTCTCGTTTGGCTCGACGTAAATACCGTCAACGGCCACCACGGTGAAGGTGTGGTCCTCCATGTACAAGTACTGGGAGACAAAACCACCGATGTTGATGATTCTGAGCAGATAGGTGGTGTCAGGCTTGACAACCCAGGTGTTGTTTCTGGTGTTGTTCATGAGCAAGTTCTGCGGAATTGGCTCGGCACCGGTTGGGTTGAATCTGTTGAGGAAAGACTTGGTGAGCGTGCTAACGTCCTCGTGGTACCACTCGGCAATCGACAAAACAACCTCCTCGTCGTATTCGTAAGGGAATTCAGGGTCTTCGATAACGAAGGTACCTCTCATACCGTCCATGTAGTCACCCTTGGTGTGGGAGTGGTACCAGAAGGAACCAACCTGGTTTGGAACGGAGAAGTTGTAGAGCATGGTGTCGCCTGGGGCGATAGGACACTGGTTAATCATTGGAGGACCGTCCATCTGGGTGGAGTTCTCCTGGAACAGACCGTGGAAGTGGAGCGAGGCGTTTTGGGTGTCGAAACCGTTGGTGAGGTAGATTTCGACTCTGTCGCCCTTGCTCACCTTGAGGTCGGGCCATGGGAACTCCCCGTTACAGGTGATGACGGTTCTCTCGTAGGTTCCGTCCGGGTTGGCCGTGCCGTAGCCGGTAGTCCAGTTGTAAACGTGGGTCTGCGCGAGGGCGGCTGCGGCAAACAGCGAGCCCGCAACAACAGAGGAAAGCTTCATTCTGGATAGTGGTGGGTGCGAGAAAAAACGAGTTGGGAAAACCTTGCGTGTATATGTGTGGTGTGGGAGGTTTCAGTCCTGGCTGTTTGACACAGCTTCTTCTATTGAGAGATTCAACAAAAGGGCAAGAGAAAAACTGGTTTTGTTTCTGCTGAAAAAAACACGGAAAATCCTCTTGAAAGCGTGTGTCGCGGCTGCAACCAACCAACCCAGACTGCTCGCTTTCTTTTTATACTGCCTTTTTGCGAGTCCCGTGAAAACTTGTCTCCAAACGCATTTTTTTTTTTTTCTCGCTCAGCTTTCTTGGCTTTTTCCCTATTGTGCGACAATAGCTCTGCGCGCCTGCAGAATTACATACCGTGCATGCTAAAATATTGTTGTTGAACTGATGGTTTTGATAATTGCGGAAACGAGAAACCAGCCAAGCGGCCCCGAAAGACTTGCAACGGCAGCCCCACACGATGTGCGTGAATGGCCCGGTAGAATGTTCGGTGTCCCGTGTGGTGAACACGCACACTCTGACATGGGCTGCAGCTAGTCTCGGCCGATGCGTAGCTAGAGTTCGCTATTTTTTTCTTCAATCATCTTGATCTGATTTCAGGTCTTGGCCACTGCCATTTTGGGAGGGAACGCCCGCTGCCAAGAATCAGGCCGTTCATCCAATGACACTTCGAAACCGTTGCACCAAAGCCATCCTAGCCGACTGTCAGCTTTGTACGCATGGAGACGTCACACGGAGCTGACACGGCGGGTCAAAGCTCCTCACAACCATGCTACCCACTCTTTATTTTCCCCTGCCACCAGCCAAAGTGCGCAGCCGGTCTCCGCCGTGGCAGCCGCCGCACACCGCAGCCGCAAACTCTTAAAACCGATGTCTCCACCGCATAATGTCTAAAAAACTTCGCGAAAAACTAAAAATCGGTCCTGGATGTGTGCGAGTAGAGCTCTAAGCTCGTAACTCTGGGCACTGTCGCTCAACAACAATCCCGCACGACGCATGCTGCACCTGCCGGACCTTGGGAAGTAAAAGGGTACATAGCCCTGTTGCAAAGAGACGTGGTGCAACAAATATCCCCTCGGACAGCACATGCTTCCAGCCAATAGGCTAAAAATACGCATATATTCTGCCCTTCGCTACTACAGCCTTGCGGATATCGGTCGCCTACTCGCTGATCCAATTGTATGTACTCCTTGTCGCACCCCGATTCTGCGAGCGCGTCCCACCAATTGCGCTCAATTAACTGCAGCGTCTGCAAACGGGCTATTATTCAAACATTTGGCCTGGCCTGAGCACTGGTGCAGCCCCGAACCTGATGCAATCTCCGACTGCAGCTAATTGTCCCACACGCCTCGAGAACGACCCGAACAACCGGTTCTTGGGGTCTGAAAAAAAATTAGTTCGAGATGCAAAAAAAATGCTCCTCATCAGGGGCTCGAACCCTGGACATTTCGGTCGACTTCCGTAATTGAAATCCTTAAAAGCCGAACGCTCTACCAACTGAGCTAATAAGGATGGAACACAGCTACGGAGGTTGTGAAATTCCACAAGACGAGAACGACGAGAGCAGCAAACTAGCTACGAGGTAATAACTAGCTACCTACCCACATGGTAAGTTCGAACAAACTACAACTTCATCACAAGCTAGCCACGGACACACCACGACCATAGTAAGGGAGCAAAGAACAAGTATTTGAATGGACGAGTGAAGTGAGAGGTTAAGTAGAGCGGAAATTGCAGAGGTCGCAGTTTACTACCATGCGTGTGTGGTAACGACAAACCGTGTTTGTTATCATAGGATTTATCTGTGACCACATCAAGTGGGTTTCGCAAAGAGTTAGTAATTTTGAAACCTGTATTCAGTAATGTACCCTTTCAGATCCTTAATACTGAAGTTTTTTAATGTACCAGCTGTTGAAGTAATAGTTGATGAGAATGTTTGGTTTGATATATGATTGGGCAGATCAGAAAGGGACCTGCCTCCCAGTTGGTTAAAACACTCCTCGACACCACAACTTCCTGATATCTCTCTCTCGTAGTCGACCTCCGGAGAACACACAACAACCACTCTGTCGCAATCGGCGCGTCGGTCGACGCGCCGCGAACTAAAATGATCCAAACACGGTGCGTACTGATTCACGCTCTACACTTTTTCGTGAGCGTGTTTGACGAGTCTAGCTCACTGAAACAAGTGATAGCCCTATAGCAAGCCGCGTACGCTGTGTCGAGTGGCGGTGTTTAGAGCAGCTGAAGATAGACATTGTGGTTGGGAGTGACGTATTGGAAGGTTGGCGTACAAAGAAAAAATGAGCACTCCTGCCGAGATCTTCAAGTACATGCGAGCCAAAGATCAGCTCCAGGGCCAATTGAAGAAGGAGGAGCATGCCAATGATGCTCGAGAACTATGCAATCTACAAAAGGGAACTCAACTGCAAGAACAACCGTCGCAGAAACCGCAAAAGGACCCAGCAAGCGTGTCGATCTCATCAATACTGATCCCTTCAAGAGCAAAGAAAGCGACAAACCAGCAGGAGAACAAACCAGGAAGACCTACATCATCACCAAATGAAAGAGAAAACGCGTCAAGTTTGGTGCAAAAATCGGCACATCGGTCATTCTCTGCTCCGACTCCAATTCTTAAAGGCGGTAGATTTCAAGTGCGATCGGCGAGAGTGCGACCTCAGACTTTGAATGTGTGCTTGAAAATCAATCCTACACGACTCAAGACTGTGTTGAACGGAAAAAAACATGACTTGGACGAGGATGATATAGAAATCATCGGGACGGTCGAAAAAGACGTGAGACAGATAGAAACTATAGACCTGGAGAAGATGGACCCACCGGGATCTACCAAGCCCAAGTATATGAATAGGTTTTTTCAGGAGGTGGCAGAAAGATCTCGCCGGGCAGTGGAGTCTGCAAACAGTGACGTAACGAAGCGACGTGTTGCTGACGAAATGAAACTTCCAGTCATCAAGAGAGACAATTTCTCGGTGTATGACAGAGCAGACGACGAGATATATGGACTGGATAGCTCCCAAATTGCGGATCTGTTTCAGGTGCGGAAAAAACGTCCCTGTTTGGCCGGATACTGCGCGCAAGACCATGATCGATTCATGGCCAACTACAGAAAAAGCCAAGTTTTGGGGCAAAACCGGGAACGTTTCGAAGTGAGTTACAAGCTGGACGTTGATTTGGACTCTGTGATACGGTCGCGGTACAGAAATTTGGACGAGACAAGGTTCAAAAGGCTTTTAGAGGCCTCAAAACACCTGAACACAGAGTCGCAGTGGTGCGACCTCTACAAGCCAGAGTCGTATGAGCATATACTGCAACCAGAAGTTGTGACACGGGAAATTTATCACTGGATCTCAAATGTGTTTCGGAGACTAAAGAAGGTGGATCGAACGAAACGGGTGAAAAAACTGAGTAAGAAGAAGAAAGAAACCGAGTTAGATGGATTCATAGTGGATGATTTTGGCGGTTTAGGTGATGATGATACCGAGGAAGAGACATTTGTGCCTTCACTGATCCTTGTTGGTCCTCCTGGGTGTGGCAAAACGTCGTCTGTTTATGCCATTGTTAAGGAGCAATTGGGAGGACATGTTTTTGAGATGAACTCTAGTCAATCTCGAGCCAGAAGGGCCATCAACTTCCATCTGAAGCAGATTGGGACCACGCAGATTGTCCAAAACGGCATGGAGAACGACCGCGGAGTGATTTTATTTGATGATGTGGACCTGATTGACGATGAAGACGACAAGGAGTTTTGGGCTGGCGCTCTGGAGCTGCTCACGTACTCATACAGACCTGTGGTGTTCACTACGAGCGATCTGTCGCAAATCCCTGCCAACATCGTGAACGAGTCGACCGTTTACTGTTTCCGGCAATCTCCGTGCCAGGAACAGCACGAGTACCTGGATGTGGTAGGATTGAGCCGTGGGTATGAGTTTGGTGAGTCGATTTTGAACAGGCTTTCTAAAGACGATTTACGGCGTGCTCTGATGCAGTTGCAGATGCTGAGCTACCGGTTTGAGAAAATTCCAGGAGGATTGGCGGAGGTCAAGGAGACACCGGTGGTGGCTACGGCGCCGCTGAAATCGCTGGAGTCGTTGAGCCAGGCCAACGAGCTGGAGTTCTCAAGCCTGACGCTGGAAAACGCTGCTACCAACGAGGAGCCCTGCGAAAACGTCCTTGAGCGCCGCCGCCACTTTGTAGACTTCTACTCATCGCGGCTGCACTGGAATGGCTCGCGCAGCCGGACTGCGTGGTACGATGACGGACAGGAGTTTCTCAGACGGCATCCTGGGAGTGTTTTCAACCGGTGCAGCGAATCTGAATTCTACACGCAGATTTCGCCGATGATCCGGGACATGGCTCGTGCAGAGGTGTTACGGACACAAATAGAGGCGAATGCTTCGTCTCTGGGGCAGCAATTGCTCCGTATGTTTGATTGCGACCCCACAGATTACTTTGAGGACTTATTTTGAGCATGTCCGGTTCAGGTCCGGTGTCCGGAGTTTTAATGCGGAACCGGGAAAATTTTCAAGAATTTTCAAAAAAAAAATTTCGAAAATGAATTTTTTTTTTAATTTTTTTTTTTTTTCAGATGACTAACGAATTTGAGGTGAAATTTTATTGGAGGTTTTTTTTATCGACGTTGAAACCTTTGACGAGATTTTATCAACAGACAAAACTGTCACTCCATTGCGTTTTGAAACACGTGTCTTCAGAGAGACTGTTTGCGCCGCTATAACCATGCTTGCTGCGTCTAGAACACACAAACTAGCGTCAACCGTTAGGCTCTCGCGTGGCTTGGCCACAGCAGTGGATCAGATCAAGGCTCCAGCAGGCTTCGAGGCCAGAACCCCGCCATATGCCAAGCTGATCAACAACCTGTCTTCTGTGAAACAGATCCTCAACAACCAGCCGCTCACGCTGGCAGAGAAGATCCTGTACTCGCACTTGGTTGAGCCTCAAGAGCTTGCTGGTTCCTCCTCCTCCAGAGACATCAGAGGAGTCAAGTACCTCAAATTGAACCCAGACAGAGTTGCGATGCAAGACGCATCCGCCCAGATGGCTTTGTTGCAATTCATGACGTGTGGAATGACCTCGACGGCCGTTCCAGCCTCGATCCATTGCGACCACTTGATTGTTGGTAAAGATGGAGCAGAGCTCGACCTCAAGTCATCGATCGCCACCAACGAGGAGGTTTTCAACTTCTTGCAGAGTTGTGGTGAGAAGTACGGTATTCAGTTCTGGGGTCCAGGCTCTGGTATTATCCATCAGATTGTTCTGGAGAACTTCTCTGTGCCTGGTCTCATGATGCTGGGAACAGACTCTCACACGCCAAACGCCGGTGGTCTGGGTGCCATTGCCATTGGTGTTGGTGGTGCTGATGCTGTCGATGCCCTGACCGGCACGCCATGGGAGCTGAAGGCTCCAAAGGTTCTGGGAGTCAAGCTGACGGGCCAATTGAGCGGCTGGTCGTCTCCAAAGGACGTGATCACGCATCTTGCGGGACTCCTCACTGTGAGAGGAGGTACTGGTTACATTGTGGAGTACTTTGGCGAAGGTGTTGAGTCGTTGAGTTGCACGGGTATGGCTACTATCTGTAACATGGGTGCTGAGATCGGAGCCACCACTTCGACCTTCCCAATGCAGGAGGCCCACTACAGATACCTTTATGCCACCAACAGAGGCCCTATTGCAGAGCTGGCAAAGCAGGTGAACAAGGACTACAACTTTTTGGCTGCCGACAAGGGTGCTGAGTACGACGAGGTGATTGAGGTCAATCTGAGCACTTTGGAGCCGAGCGTGAATGGTCCATTCACCCCAGATCTCTCTACGCCTATTTCAAAGCTGGGAGAGACCACCAAGGAGAACGAGTGGCCTGAGAACATTACGGCTGGTCTGATTGGTTCGTGCACGAACTCTTCGTACCAAGACATGTCGAGAGCTGCTTCGATTATCAGACAGGCTGCCACTGCCGGCCTGAAGCCAAAGATTCCATTCTTTGTGACTCCAGGCTCGGAGCAGATCAGAGCTACGATCGAGAGAGACGGTTTGATCGAGACTTTCGAGGACAACGGTGCGATTGTGCTGGCGAATGCGTGCGGTCCATGTATCGGACAGTGGGACAGAGGTGAGAGTGCGCCAAAGGACACCAACGTGATCTTCACTTCGTTCAACAGAAACTTCAGAGCCAGAAACGACGGAAACAGAAACACAATGAACTTCTTGACCTCGCCAGACATTGTGACAGCGATGATCTACTCGGGAGACATGAGCTTCAACCCAATGACCGACTCCATCAAGCTTCCAAGCGGCGAGAGCTTCAAGTTTGAGCCTCCTACTGGAGACGAGCTGCCATCGCAAGGTTTCATTGCGGGCAGAGAGAAGTTCTACCCAGAGCTTGAGCCTCAGCCACATCCAGAGGTTGCCGTGGACGTTTCCCCAGAATCTGACAGATTGCAGCTTTTGGAGCCATTTGAACCATGGAACGGCCAAGAATTGCAAACCTCTGTGTTGCTCAAGGTGGAAGGAAAATGTACCACGGATCACATTTCCGCTGCCGGTGTGTGGCTCAAGTACAAGGGACATCTTGAGAACATCTCGTACAACACTTTGATTGGTGCTCAGAACAAGGAGACCGGCGAGGTGAACATTGCATACGACTTTGACGGCAAGCCGTTCGGTATTCCAGAGCTCATGATGAAGTGGAAGGAGGAGAACAGAGAATGGTGTGTGGTGGCCGAACACAACTACGGTGAAGGTTCTGCCAGAGAGCACGCTGCTCTTTCGCCTAGATTCCTGGGCGGCAAGATCATTTTGGTCAAGTCGTTTGCAAGAATTCACGAGACCAACTTGAAGAAGCAGGGTATGCTTCCACTGACGTTTGCTAACGAGGCCGACTACGACAGAATCAGCTCGACTGATACTTTGACGACGGTTGGACTCCCAGATTTGGTTGCCAAGGGAGGCGACAACGGTGGAATTTTGAAGGTGAGAGTTACCAAGAAGGATGGTGAGTCGTTTGAGATTGACTGTAAGCACACGATGTCTGAGGACCAGGTTGAGTTTTTCAAGGCTGGATCGGCGATCAACTACATTGGTAACTTGAGAAGGGCTAACGAATGAGCGAGAAGTGAGTGAGTTTCAGCCTCTGAGAGACACTGAGCATTGGCTCACGTACATAGAATAGTTTAATCCAGATTTGTTTTACAGAGCGAACAACCAACCGATGATACCCAAGCAGAGATGACTTAGTGTGGGTCTCTGTTACTACTGGCTCAACCGTGAGCATTGATAATTGCTGATTAATTAGTAAATATTAGATAGAGAGCCTGAAAGAAAAAAGATGGCTCGAATAAAGAGCTGTAGAATTGAATTAAATTGTCCGTTTGAGTGAAGTCAATTGTCTTTCGAATGACTCGTCATCCACTCACTCGTCTCTGGGCTGGATTTCACAACTCAACTTCCAACTCCGGTCATCCTCCTTCATATTCACCTGCTTCACCTTCCAGATCTCCAACAGAATCAACTCCTGCAGACATGGAATACCTGCAATGTCAAACATCTCCACAAAGTCATTTCCCTCGGTGTTCAACTGGAGCTGGAGGTTCTTGATCGTGGCACTTCTAATCAGCTCGATCTTATCGTTCTGGTTGTACACACTGCCGAGCTCCCCAACGTCGCGGTACGGAACTTGCAAAGTCTGCAAGTCAGAGATGATCTTGGTGATCTTGAAGTACTTGTCGATATTGATGAGTTTCTGGTTGAGGAACGATTTTGTGTTGTCTCTGTAATTTGGATTTCCATCCACCGTGAAGGTGAGATCCTGCAGGAACAGCGACAGGTATGGAACGATTGGAATGTCGAGGTCTTCCTCGAGGTTCGACTCCAAGAACTCCTTCACCTTGTTACGGTAGACGTGGTAGTTCCGTTCAGGGTGGATAATCGTCGACAGGTACTGGAACAGCTCCGTGTACTTCTCGGAAAGACCGTCCCAGAGCTTGGTAATCCGCGAGAGCAGGAAACTTTGCAGGGAAGTCATGATCGAGGCCAGCGAGTTAAAGTTCCGCAGGTACAGACACGAAATGGCAATCTTGAGCCAGCATTTCAAAGCATGGACCCGCTGTTTGATTGTGAGTTTTGGTTGCAAAATACTTTCAATCACGTAGTCACTGAGCAAGTTAGTGAAGAGCACAGAACGCTGGATGTTTGGCGACAGATTGAGGTGGAGTTTCTTGGACGTGAAGTTCTGGTTGAGCAACTCCTCTGCCTTGATCGAGCAGAACATCTTGCTCTCCACGAGAGTGAGTTGTTTGGCGATTTCGAGACCGTTGAAGTTGAGCAAAACAAGGTCCTGGTTCAGAATTTTCCAGCTCTCCTGCGACGTGCGCCACCAGGAGTCAAGCAGGAACTGTGTATCCAGCGGGGAGTATGTGGACAGAGCCGCTGCTGCGACACCTTTGATCCAGTGGTCGCGGAGCATGTTACGGTACGAGAGCAGCACTTTCTGGACCGACAAGAGCTGTGCCTGAGAGAGCAGGCGCGAGCTTGAGTCGGCGTTTTTGAGGTCGATAGCGAGCCCGGCCGCGCTCACAGAGTTTCTGCTGGCACCCGTGGCACGGGTCATTGTGCGCTCGAGGTCGTAAGTATCGATGTCGTCAAGCAACGAGCTGTATGTGTCCATTTCTGCAGTGAGTCCCACGCCCTGGCCTCCAAAATTGAACGAGAGCGTCGAGAGGTGTCTGGAGATGTGTTTGTGGTGCGATTTCGGCGAGATCTTGCGTGGAACGAGCTGCGAATCGTTGTCGATGTTGTTGTAGTAGTTGAGTCTGTCGCGCATTGTTTCGACGGGCGGCTGGCCAATGAGCCGCGAGGCCACCTCGATGAGCCGGAACGCCTCGATCGGGAGGTGCTCCTTGACTCCTTCGTTGAAGAAGTTCACGAGCGGTGGCAGCAGGTTGTAGTCGGTCTTGGACTTCCAGTAGCTTTCAAGCCAGAGCTGGAACGTTTTGCACACGAGCTGGCGGCGGTGCTTGAGCTTGGACTCGGCTGAGGAGTGCATGTTGCGGCCTGTGGTAGCACCAGCCGCAGAAGTACCTGCCGAGTCGAATCTTGTCACCAGCTCTTCCAGCAAAATGGACCCGTGCGAGAAGATCCTGAAGGTGAGGAAGAAGGTGGACACAAAGAAGTAAGGCGGAGGCGAGTTTTCGTCCGTTAGCAGGGCCACGAGCGCCTTGAACGAGGCGCCGAGCAGCTCGCCGTCGGTGCCGCGCAGAATCTCGTCCTCGTGCGACGCGAGCGGCGCCGAGCCCTCTAGGTCGAGCTCGCCAAACGTGCCGTCGTTGGTGATGAACGGCGTTGAGTTTGGGGCCACTCCGGCGAGGAAGTCGAGTCCGTCGTTTGAGAGCTCCATGTCGCCTGCATCTCCGGCACGGAACATCGAGAACCGTTTCACTGAGGCGCGGCCGTTGGCTGGAGTGCGGCCGTTTGCACGGTGCTCCTGAACCTGTCTGCTCACCTCCTGGTTAGAGATGAGGCCTGCGGAGCAGCTGCGGATGAACATCTGCGGCGAAACGTGCGCCTTGATGAAGTCTGGGTACGACCTGGATGCTGGCAGTTCAAAGTCCTTGGCTGCAGCGACAAACGTCTTGAGGATCCGGTAGGACGAGCCGACGAGAGTCACCATCCGGCATGCAGAGCTGACAACAGCACCGCCCTCCTTGGAGTAGAAGTAGAGCGGTGCGCCTGCGGCAGCGGCGGCACCCGCCTTGGGGGTCTTGGCCGCCTTGGCGGGCCTGGTGGCCCGCTCGCTCAACACGCGAACGTTCGAGATGAGCCCGTCAACAAGTTCGCCGAGCCGCAAGTTGTTGCTCTCGAGCGTGCGCAGCTGGTCTGCAGCGCTGGCGCCCGCCACGTTGTTCCGAGCGAGCCCCGGAAGACGGAAGTTGGCTGGCAGCGAGCTGCGCAGCTCCGAGCTCACAAACTGCAGCTCGTTCACCTGTAAACTCACCTGGTGGACCACGTTCTCAAGCAGTTCACAGCCGCGCGGGTTGTTCTCGGCAAGGTCAAGCCGGCCAGAAATCATTGCCAGGTAGCTCATGAGGTGTGTATAGAGCTCGTTGACGCGGTAGACGGGCTGGGGAGGAGCAGAGAGCTGGGGCAGCGGCGCGAGCTTGGCGAGCTGTGCACGCGCAGCGGGCTGGCGCATGCTGTCAGCGACGCTGTCGCTCTCGAGCCCCCAAACGTCAAGAAAAGTGATCGCCTTTTGCACCACCTGGTAGGTGAGAATCTGGAGGTACTCGATCTTGCGCTCGTCCATGGTGTTGAGGTAGTCTTTGGCCTTGAGAATGAGGTCTGACCAGTCGCGGAGCAGCTTCTTACGCAGCCGCCGCACGATCGGCTTGCGGCGAACGACCTCGCTGCTACGCGAGATGCAGTCAGTCTCGCGCAGCAGCGAGCGGATCCCGTACGTGACACCGTTGATGTGCCGGATGTCAAACGTGTACCCTTTGAACTCGGACTTGAGCACGAGCGGCTTGTTCTGCGGATTCAGCAGGAAAGTACCGGCGTTCTTGAGCAGCCGGCGCAGCGGCCGTCTCGACGCTGCGAGCCGCGCGTTCCCCGTCAGCTTGGCGAGCTCTGGGTCGCTATCCTCCAGCAAGGTGGACCGGAAGTAGTTCATTGGGACCCAGCCGCGCCGCAGCGTGTTGAGCAACGTCACCTCACCCCAGCCCGAGTCGTCCAGCGAGTACGTGAACGCAATGTCGTTCTGGTCGAACGAGAGACAGATGGCGGCGTCGTTGGCTGACTCGAGCGTACGGGCGTCAAACGCATACGTCGCAGTGACAAAGAGCGCAGAAGCGTCCTCGTTCGAGTCGGACTCGGCCTCGTCTTCGGCCGTGCCAAAGTCCGCATCAAAAAGCATGGTTCCAGACGCCGGCAGCACCGACGCGGCTGCTCCCGTGGCAGCAGCCCGCTCCATGGGGTGGTACAGCGACTGCTGGCGCACAGAAACCCGCGGCTTTCCCTGGACAGGCTGATTTGTCTCCGAAAGCGCGTGCACTTGGTCGAGCGCCTCCTCGTTGTCGCCATTCTCTGCCCGTCCTGGCTCTCTCTCAGGAGCCGTGTAGATGCTCGAGGAGTGGCTGGCGTGGCTGGCGTGGCTGGCCTGACTCTCCCGTCTGGCTGTCTCGTCCTCCGCGTCGTAGACGCTCGACGAGACACTCTCGCGGACAGCGTCAGGAATCAGCGACGGTTTGGTCAGCTCAGAAGAAGAATTATCCGTGGCCACCACCTCAGCAGGCTTATCTTGACTCGTAACCTCCGGACTAGCAATAATGTCCCTGGATTGGGTTTCAAGCTCACCATCTTCACTCACCGGCTCAACAGGGGCCACTGTGTTGGACTCGCCAACTGTCTCTTTGATAGGACCCAGCTTAGACATCCTCACCGCAGAATAGACACTCGAAGAACCACTCAGATGCTTTTGCCCCAGGGAAAACTTGCGGAACCGGAATTCGTCGCCCCGCACCTCCCTCACGGGCTCCTTCTCCTCCTGGACTTCTTCCTCCTCCTCAAAAATAGGCGGCTCAACAGACTTGCGGAACGAAGAAAAACGAACCTCGTTTGGACTCAACGGATTCGTAAACCGCTTCGTCTCGTCAGTAGGAGTCACATCACCGTCAAACCCAAACGTACTCATAACAGGCGTCGTTTCCAGCACAAACTGCGGCGACGCGAGCTGATACTGCTCGTATTGCACGCTGTCCAGATCAATAAAGTTGCTCTCGGACACAGAAGAGTCGTCGTCGTAATCGTCGTCGCCTGTGCGATTTATCGACATATCGCCCAAATCCTCCGTCTGAACCGTCACCAAAGACTCGTCCACAAATGAGCCGTCACCAACGGCCGTGTCGCGGCCAAATTGTGCAGCCGAGCCCGACTCTGGCAGTTCTGGCACGGGAGACTTCACCTCTGAAGCACTCAAACGCGCTGCGCCACGCGCGGCCGCATGTGGCGCAGCAGACTGTGGCGCAGACCCTGTTTGGTCTTGCGAGAACCCTTGCTCCAACTCACCACTCATGGAGCCGAAGGAAGCCTCCTTCAAGCTGCCTGGCGAGCTACCCAGAGAGCTCGTCTCAAACTGTGGAGATCCTAAGTGTTCCTGATCCATCACCCACGCTCCAGGCATCGGCGGCGAGCGCTGTTGCAGCAGATAGTTGAAGTCCTGTCTGTCCTTTGGGGTCTCAACTGCCGGACTGGTCTCGGGATCCTGGCCATTCTGGCCAGCCACAGAGCCAATGTGCAGTGGTGACGTTGCCTTCAAGTCGGGGGTGTCGAATAGATGCTTCTGCGTCGAAACGGGTGTCTTAAACGCGCTCTCTGTTGATCGGTTAGTTTTCGCAGACGCGTCGACAAACACGTTAAGGTACTTACTTGCAGTTTTCGCAGCGTTCACCTCGAACGTGAACCCGTCGTCCATGTTGTTTTCATCTCTCGGAAGTGTTACCATGGTGCTGTGTGGGCATCAACACGGTATTTTGCTGTGAAAAACACGCTTTGAAGGAGTGGATTCATGTGCAGTTTCAGTGGATAATTTGAAAAAATTGCGACAAGCGAGAAGTGAGCGAGCGAAGCGAGGAGCGAATCTCAAGAGCGAAAGCGACAAATGGGAAAATGAAAACAGGTACGACGACATGGACATCACCACCTGGAGCGAGGAGACTGAAGCGGTCTTTTAAGCATTCTACTGGGATTCACTGATGGGTATCAGTGTAATGAGAGTGCGTGGTGTCGGAGTGACCAAAGTTGTCGGCTCCTTGCTGGAAAGATGCAGAGAGTGTGGCTGCGCTTGTCGCTCATCAAGCAGTGTTCTACATTGTTCCAAAGCATTCCATCATCCACCGCTTCTCGTGAACCCTGTTGTACTTTTACATACACGCTCTCCGTTCGTTGATCAGTGTCGACTTCGATGATCCACACCTCACACCAGATACAAGAACACCTCGCACCTACAAATTTGCTGTTTTCCAAGACTCTTGTTGACCTACATAGACCAAACGGTGTGACGAGTCGTGGAGATAACCGACAAGCAACACCAGTAGCTCACCCATCATTTGATCAACCGACACACCTTTTCTCCCAGCTCCAAGCACCCCTCCTTTGTCGCAGCCTCCGCATAAACACGAACAGCGTCCTCGGTTCCACTGGCACGAACAAACGACCGACCCTGTGGATACTGTGCCACAACGTCGTTGATCTGTTCCTGCAATCCGTGCGGCTCAACCAGCTCCCGCTCGGCATTCGTCGTCTTGAACAAAAATCTGTCTTTCACAACCACCTTGAACAGCCTATTTGGCAGCTCAGAGTAGTCGTGGCTCCAATCCTCAGGGCTCTTACCCGTCAATCTCAGCGCAACGAGAACCACAAGCAGGTCAGAGATCGAGTCTCCAACCGTCTGGTTGATCAGGTCAACCAGCAGCAACAGCGTCTCAATGGCCCGTTTCTCCGTCTCGCTCGTACCAATCTGTCTCTTCAGCGTATCCACGTATTTCTGCGAAAACACAACCGTTCCGTGTCCGTTGGCCTCGAAATAAACACCAACATCGTACTCCAGTGCTTTGTGGTGCAGGTGCTTCACTCCGGTCGGTGTAAACGAAACAGGAACCTTCAAAACATCCTCAATGTACCGGGTAGAGCTGCCGTTGGCGTACGCAGTTTGCACGATTCCCACGCTCAACTGGCTCTCAAGAGCCGGAACCTGCGCAAACAAACCCTTGATGAACCCAGCAAGCAGCGTGGCTATTCTGTCTCCGTCCAACAGCCGGAAGGAACCTCCATGCTCAGTATAGTAGAAAACAACCCGGTCCGCGTCTCCGTCAAACGACGAGTACAGGCTCAATGGCTCGGGATTGACCACTCCGGCCGGCAGTTTCTGGTTGGTTTTCACGTAGTCAGCTCCACAGTCAACGTTAAGGGCCTGCGGGTCCTCAGTATTGTCATTGACCACTTTCACCGCAATGTAGTTGCTCTTGAGAGCGGCCAGTTTTGGTCCTCCAACTCCGTTCGCAGCGTCCACTGTGATTGCCAGCGGCTCCTTGACACCCCACAACGCGAGAATCCGGTCCACTGTGCGCGTGAGTTTGCTATTATAGCCCGACTCGCTTGGCTCGCCGTAGCTCGCGTCGTTAAAGCACCGGGTGAGGTAGTGCAACTGCGGAGTAGTTAGCTCGCCAAACGACTCGTGTGCAGCCTCCATTGCCTCGAATCCGTCCACCGCAGCCTCCAGCAGCGCAGATCCAGACTCTCGCGTGTCCCGGGCCACGATAACGTGCGCCTTGGAGTCCAAATTTATCTTTTCTTGCTCGACAATTGTCTGAATTTGCTCGACAAAATCATTGAAATCTCCAGAATTGGCCAGTTTTGTAGCCAGCGGCTCCCACGTCTGATCCAGCATTTCTCCCATCGGATCCACAATCTTGACTCCATTATCCTCCGGAGGGTTGTGCGACGCAGTGATCATCACGCCGATCGTCTTGGATCCGAGCTTCATCGACCGCAAGGCAGCTAGAACACCAACTCTAAACACGGTCGAGTCCAGCTTCGAGGCCTTCAATCTGAAGCCTGCCGTGCCGTACGTGTAGCTTTCGGCAGCGTCCTTTGGATGCTTGTCAAATTGCTCTTTGATTGCGTCTATAGAAAGTGACATGGCGTGGCGTGTTTTTGCGGGGAATGAGAAAGAAGAAGAATATGTTTGTATTTGTATTTGTGTATTTATATTTTTTCTCTATATATAATTCTGATCTTCATTTTTTTTGATTTTTTTTTGGCATAACTTTTTTTTTATATAGATTATTTTTTCTAATTAATCACTTCTTCACCTTCTGTTCTGCTCCATATTTCCATCCCATACCACACATAAAAATGGCCCCACCACTACCCGTCTATTCACGGGATGAAATAAAGTCGAATTTCCCCCATTTGTTCCCCGAAAGAATCCCCCGAGACGGAAAATCGACGCATTTCGACCTCGATCTCCAAAACTGTACCCTCCACTCCATCACCCAAAATCAATGCACTTTCGACGGCGACCGCACCGTGTGCGTCCCATTCAAACGACTATTTGCTCGCTGTCTCGACCAGGACTACGCCCGAAGAAAAGAAATCATCGGCTACAAGCTCACGCCCTCGCACAGCGACTTCAAAACCGACAGCAAGAACAAAATGTACAGAAACGTGGAAATTACCGACTGGTTCGATAACGACTACGCCTCACAAAGCAAACAGCACACAAATCAGAGCGACCTGCTCAAAGATTTCCTCAAGGCCGATAAGGTGCTACAGGAGAAAATGAATCAGTACTACGAGCGATTGGTCAAACGCGGAGACAGCGACGAGCGCGCAAATTAGCATATATATACGTTAAACATACTTTAAAACACCTCTCCTTCTGGAGGCTGCACAAGCTTTCTGTTGGCACTGTTAGCCATCTCCTTTCTGAGCTCCAGCAAAAGAATTTCCATGCTGTACGATCTCTTCCAGTGGCTCAATGTTGGGAACTTGCTGGGCAACACCAGTCCTGTGGTTTGATCAACACACGGCAGATTGATCTTGGAGATGAATTTCACGGTTGGAGGCTTATCAGGGTACTCCTGGCCACATTCGATGGTGAGCGAGTAGATGCGGTTCTCATGCACCGAGTTTGGTGGACCCAGAATCGTTCCGTTCCAGTGGGTCATGGTGATGTCATCGAGGTCCTGCAGGCCGTAAGAGCACGACTCAGCGCCGAGTCCCTTCTCTCCCTTTTCGAGTTCTTCCAGGAGCTTAAAGTTGCGTGGTCTTTTGCAGTGTTAGCGGCGGAAATGTTTCTGCAGGCGTGAGAATACGAGTACTTACACTTTGGACATTGTGTGGTGCTATGCGACAGCGGATTAACTTGGGCTCCTTAGGTTCCTTAGGTTCCTCAAGGTTCCTCAAGGTTCCTCAAGGTTCCTTTAAGTTTTGCTTTTTTCCTCACAACTGAATTCTGATTTTTTTTTTGGCATTTTTATGATTTGCCTCCGTCAACTGCGCCACAATGCTCATGCGCCACACAGATCAACTTTTCTCTAGTCTTTTTTCGTGCAAGTTTTGATACATCAGACACGCTCTCTGACTGGATAGCAGACAACGATCTTACTTCACACTCCAATGAGCTCTGTGCCTAGCTCGCCGTTTGTGGCGTATCCTGGTGCTGCAAAAAAGACCGCAGAAAACGGATCCAGAACGCCAATTGACGACGATTCAGAATTGAAAAAGAAGATCTCGTCGCTTGAGTTCCAGAACCAGGAGCTGCGAGATAGATACGAGATTGAGCATGTGCGGTACGAGAGCGAGCGTCGAGGTCTGACCAATGAAGTGGAGACGCGGTCGAAAGAAAACGAGGCGGTTGTGTCGGATTTGAAGCTTGTATACGACGAAAACAGCGAGCTCAAGAAACAGGTGCGACAGCTGCAGGAGCAGGCCGACGTTTTGAGAGAACAAAATAGCGGTTTGCGCATGGATCTGACAGCGAAAAGCGCCCGGCTGAATGAGCACGTGATCGAGTTTGAGGAGATAGAGAGAGAGCTGGAACAGGCGGTGCAACAGAAGGAGAAAGAGTATGATCTCAAGGTGCGTGAGCAGCAGAGGCTAGTGAGCGACTTGGAGCAAGAGTTGAGTGCCAAAAGTGCAGAGACTGCCGCACTTTTGAACCGGTTGAAAGTGAAGGACGGTCAAATCACTGAACTTCAGGAACGAAGCCAGCGACGATACGAGTCGCAAGCCCGAGAGTTGTACGAGCGCGAGTGCTCAAGCCAGTTGGAATATATAAGGGAGCTGGAGGCCAAGAATTTGAGTTTGAGCAACAAATTGCGCGACTACCAGTCCAAATACGAGTACAGTCAGATCTTGAAAGAGGAAAAAAACACACTGGCACGCAAGGTGGCTGCTCTAGAGGAGATCGAAAAGGAGCATGAGGAGCTCAAGGTGCGGTTTGCACAGTTGAGCAGCGTCAATGGCAGTGGCGAGAGCGAGCTGGTGCAGAGATGTCTCAAGATGGAGCAGACCAACGCGAGAGTTCAAAGTAACTTAGACACGGTCCGAGCGGAGCTGGCACAGTTACAACAGGACTACATTGGCTTGCAATCAAAGCTGTTGCAGTCGAACGACCAACAGACAGAGCTGCGGCACACAATTGCTCAGAAAGACACTGAGCTTGTCAAGACTGCGAACTTGACGCGGCTCAAGGAGCAAGAGATTGCGATGCTGAACGAGCGGCTTGAGAATGTTGCGGAGGAAAACACGCTGCTTCTGAGCGGCAAATCTCAGGAAGGCAGCACGGTGGCGGCGAGTGACTACGAGCAGATGGTGAAGCTTGTGGATGAGTATAAACGCGAGGTGGCTGAGCTGCGCGAGGCTGGTGCCATGAAGCGAGCACGCGTGGCTGGTGCAGATGTGGCGCGCGAGGCTGGGTTTGTGAGTGTTGTGGCGCAGCTGAAGGAGCAGGTTGGGAAAAATGGGGCACTCCAGTTGAAAATTGACGAACTGGCCCGTGAGAACACGGAGTTAAAGAGTGCAGTTGCGGCGGCCGATGCGGCTGCCGCGGTTTCAGCAACGAAGTCATCACTTTCGGGCCGTGTCGTGGAATTGAGGGACAATCCAACGGCGCGTCACGAGCGCGCGACGCAGCAGCTGGTGAAGTTGTTACGGGCTGAGAACGAAGACCTGACACGGGACCGGTGGGCCCAGTGGGAGGGAGTGGCCAACGTGCCACGTTCTGTGTACGAGCGCGTGAGCGCGGATCAGGCGGCACTCGAGCATGAGGTTGGTGCATTGAGCAAGCGGCTTACGCGGCTCAAGGAGGCGTACACGAGCAAGACGGCTCGGTTCAACGAGATCATACATCTTCTTCTGGGGTACAAGGTGGAGCTGCTGAGCGAGACACGCGTGCGGCTGGTGCCGCGTCTGGACAGCGGCGGCAGCGTGGTGGTAGATCTGGCGCGCGGGAGCCGACGCGGGACCGGCGCGGCGTCTTCTGGAGTGCAGCTCGCGAACGGGGGCGACTCGGTGCGCGTGAGACTCCCGGGGAGCCGCGTGGACGCGGAAAATCTCGTGCGGTTCTGGGTGGCGGACAAGGGGGAGCCCTGTTGCCTGCTGAGCGCGCTCAATCTAGAGCTGTTTGACAAGCTGCGGGACGGGGAATGAATGATGCCGAGCGGACCAGCGCGAGGGGGTGTGCGGCCGATTTGGAGCTAGAGTGCGGGGGCGGGGGCGGGGGAAATTCCAAGGTCTGCCCTGGTGGGGGCGAGAATGGCGCGGCGGCGCGGCGGCGCGCGCGTTTGTACACACTAGATAAACAAATAATCTTGAAAAAAAAAAGATCGGAAGCGCCACAGCAGGGGCCGAAGAAAATTCTCGCTGTGGGTCAGCGCGCGTCAGTGACACCCCCAGAAAATCAATGACCACAAATGCTCGCGTTTGATTGGCTGGAATAAGCATACTCCAGGGTCGCAAGCGAGTTATCTGTACGGGGGCGGGGCCGCGCGGTTTCGGGGCCGCACGGTGGCGGAGGGCAGCCGTTGGGCGGGACCTTGCCCCCCGTCCCCGTTGGACACCCCCAATGGTGCGCCGCCTCGGCGCCCGGCACAGCCAGACAATCCGCTGGCTCCGTGCCAGTCATGACCTAATGGGCCTCACACCCCCAGTCGAGAGTATAAATTGTGCTGGATCGCCAACTGCAAGACCGGGCCTGGTGCACCAGTGTTTATTGGACTTTTTTATCTGTCATCGCATCCAGTGTATATAAACCAGACTTCTTGTTTATACTCTGCAACATAGCAAGATCCACTAAGTTCACGTTAGTACCTGCCGCGCAATTACACAGCTACAACGCAAACAGTCGCAATGTCTGCATCTTTGAGAACCGTTGCCAAGTCGGCTTCCAAGAGATCCGCATTTTACAGTAACGCTATTAGAGCTTACTCGACCAAGGAGTCTGTAAGTACATTCACTATCAACCACAAATTTGCTCATGCAGATCTCCATCCAACACATGTCCGATACTAACTATAGATTGTCAATTACAGACTCTTAAGGAGAGATTCGCTGAGCTGCTTCCAGAGAAGCAGGCTGAGGTCAAGGAGCTCAAGGCCCAATATGGTTCAACCGTAAGTTATCATGATACACACAGCAATGTCTGCTGGTGACGTTTTTTTGCGTACCGGTTTCTGCAGCCAATGGCAGTCGCCCGTTGTGTAAGAAATTTTTTTGGCGACCGGTGTCGGGGTCGGCCGCGTCGATCGACGCGCTTGCTTGATTCGTCCCGCAAAAGTTAAGAAAAAAAGTTACACAACGCGCTGCTGCGTCGCTCCAGCCGTGAGCACACGTCGATCGTCTCATCTCAAATACTAACAATGTCTTTCACGGCAAATAGGTTATCGGTGAAGTCACCCTCGCTCAAGCCTACGGTGGTATGAGAGGTATCAAGGGTCTTGTTTGGGAAGGTTCTGTGCTGGACCCATTGGAGGGTATCAGATTCAGAGGAAAGACCATTCCAGACATCCAAAACGAGCTGCCAAAGGGTCCAGGTGGTGCCGAGCCACTCCCAGAGGCTCTTTTCTGGCTCCTGTTGACCGGTGAGGTTCCAACTGAGGCTCAAACCAAGGCTTTCTCCGAGGAGTTGGCTGCCAGATCCAAGCTGCCAAAGCACGTTGAGGAGCTTATCGACAGATCTCCATCCACTCTTCACCCAATGGCACAATTCTCCATTGCCGTGACTGCTCTGGAGTCTGAGTCCCAGTTCGCCAAGGCTTACGCTGCCGGTGTGAACAAGAAGGACTACTGGAAGTACACCTACGAGGACAGCATTGAGCTGCTGGCCAAGCTGCCTGTGATTGCTGCCAGAATCTACAGAAACGTTTTCAAAGACGGAAAGGTTGCTGACGTTGACCCAACTTTGGACTACGGTGCCAACTTTGCCACTCTTCTTGGTTACGGCTCGAACCCAGAGTTTGTTGAGCTGATGAGACTTTACCTGTCTATTCACTCCGACCACGAGGGTGGTAACGTTTCTGCTCACACCACCCACTTGGTTGGTTCTGCTCTGTCCTCTCCATTCCTGTCTCTGGCTGCTGGTCTGAACGGTCTGGCTGGTCCATTGCACGGAAGAGCCAACCAGGAGGTTTTGGAGTGGTTGAAGGAGATGCAAAAGGAGCTTAAGGGAGACATCTCCAAGGAGAACATTGAGAAGTACCTGTGGGAGACTTTGAACGCCGGCCGTGTTGTTCCAGGTTACGGTCACGCTGTTTTGAGAAAGACTGATCCTAGATACACTGCTCAGAGAGAGTTTGCGCTGAAGCACATGCCAGATTACGATCTTTTCAAGCTTGTTTCTAAGCTTTACGAGGTTGCTCCAAAGGTTTTGACTGAGCACGGAAAGACCAAGAACCCATGGCCAAACGTTGACTCTCACTCTGGTGTTCTTCTTCAATACTACGGTTTCACCGAGGAGTCTTTCTACACTGTTTTGTTTGGTGTTTCGAGAGCCTTTGGTGTTTTGCCTCAGTTGATTATTGACAGAGGTCTTGGATTGCCAATTGAGAGACCAAAGTCCTTCTCTACTGAGAAGTACAAGGAGTTGGTGCTCGGCTTGAGCAAGAAATAGGCGTGTAGATGGCTTTTTCTGTATTAGCGTGTCCGTTTACGTGTTAAATGCTTTCTTGTGTTCAACTATTTATTACATATGTCCAAAAACACATGGTTGAATCCGTCCATGTAAAGAGAGTGTTTTTTATACTTGGTTTATTTATTTGGAGCTGTTGAGCCGCAGAGAATAAATACATGTTTTATGAATGTTACTTTAAAGTGTGATTGATGCACGTTTCGGATTTGGTGATGAAGTGTGTAGAGTGTTTGGAAAAAAAGAAAGGGGGATGGATGCCCCAAATTTCGAGGGTATAAATTGCAATGCAGCCTACAGCTGGTTGACTTGTTGGTTTAACAGCCACCCAGACATTCAAACCAGCTTTACCCGCCTCAATGACTGCAATTGAGGCAATTGTCCTCCTGATTGATTCCCAGGTCACAGGACTGCTAGCGATCGCTGCTGCATTCACGCTTGTTTTCCAGATCCCCCCGGTTTATTATCGAAAATACATCGCTGTGGCGGTGCTGTACACCCTAATGTTTCTGCTTATTCCGGTCGGGAACGGCGCGCACAGGGAGTTGCTTGGCCCGGCCGTGCACTCCACGGTGCGTCTGGCCTGGGGACTATATCTTGGGTTTCATTCTGTCCTGGTGGTGGATCTGTTTGTGGTCCGGGAGTTTCCCGATCTCCAAGACTTCCGTGTGGGAAAAGAGACCCTCGATGAGGTCAAGGCGTATGCGCCGTTTTCTGTGGCGAAGCTAAAGTGGGCACTCGCGCGCTCGGCCATGAATGTTCGCGGGGTGGGATGGAATTTCCAGTATTCAAACGTGCCGCGCCACACGGAAGAGAAGCTGGACCGCTATCGGTGGGCGCTGCACACGCTGGTGTTCAAAGTGATTCTTGAGGGCCTGGTGTGTGACATTGCTGTGCGAGTGCTCAAGTCGGGCGACTACATCCGTGCGGGTGGCTGGCACCCACAATATACGGACCTGCTGCGCCACTCGGGGATGCCCGTGGCTGGTAGGGTTGCGACTTACGCGTCCTTTGTGTACATCATCTACTACGGGCTCGGCGTGGGCTACTACTGGGCGGGTATCGTGCTGGTGCTGGCCAAGGTGTTTGATCCTGAAGACTTCCCGCCGCTATTTCAGCCGCTGAGCCTGCTGGAGAGCGCCACGCTGCGCCACTTCTGGGGCCGTGCTTGGCACCAATACATTTCGCGAACCTGTCTGAATGTGGCGCGCAGCACCGCCACACTTGTTTTCCCCAGAGCTAGCAAGCGTTTGCGCCGTGCGACATTGATTCTTTTCACATTTATCCTGTGCGGCTACGTCCACGTCGTAGGAACGCTGTTGCTGCCTTGGGACAAAGGTCTCGGGTACAACATCAATGCTCCGCAGTGGTGGCCACGGGAGGTGCAACTGTTTGGCAATCTCAGCACAATCAAGACCAGTCGCGTGTTCTACTCCGGGGGTCTATTTGTGGCTGAGGCACTGCTGCTTGTGGCTGAAGATTTATTTTTCGAGATTGCGGGATCTAAAACAATTTCTGTTCTGCCCCGGCCGGCTCGAACAATCTTCGGATTGCTCTGGATCTTAGGCACTCAGTACGTTTTGGTGACCAGTTACTTGGACGAGCTGCTCAAAGGTGGCTGCACAGTGTTTGGCGTTATACCGGACAACGCTTTTAGTTTGTTGGGTTTGGGGATGACTGGTATTGAGGTATAGTGGAGTTATCATGTCTAGAGATAGCTGAGTTGTTCTGTTCTGTAATCTTTGTAGATTGCGCTCAGCGGGGCGGTCCACCGCGGGTCACCGCGGGCTTCGCGGTGGTTCACCAGGTCACCCCCCCGGAAATTCTTCCCTTCCCGGCTATTACATCATGGAACGGTCGTGCGCCAAACATCCCGCCACTCGGTGGCTGAAAAAAAACAAAAGTGCAACATGATGAAATGGGCTTTTTTTACGGGATAAGACGGACATCAAACAGATCTCAACAGGATATATTTCACAGACCAACAGTAAAAACAAGGCTCACGCCAAACAGAAAGTGGAAAAACTTCACAAACAGTGCTTGAGTGCTCTCAAAAACGCTGTTTTTGCCTCATAGCACTTCTGCACAAGAAAAACAACATTAGATACCATTACAACCCCATATATGTCGAATAGCATTACTTTGCAACAATAATGAGCTACTACACAAGTGCCAGCGAATATCCGACCGCACTGCCCGGCCAGGCTGCCCCTGCCGGAGCGGCGGGCCACCAACAGACGTCGTTTGCGTCGCTTTTGGCCTCGGCAGCGGCCCAACAGGCCCAACAGGCCCAACAGACCCAACAGGCCCAACAAGTCCAGCAGGTCCAGCAGCCCCACATGGGACAAAAACTGCAGCCTTCCGGCGTTTTTGCTGCGCTGGCGTCGCAGGGGACATCCAGTGCGGCCCAGCTCGGCTCACATGCGGGAATGCAGTCACCCCTGTCTTACAACTCGCTGCTTAACACTCAGAGAGCAGCAGTCTCCGGAAACCAAGTGCTTTCGCCAGGAGCAGCCTACAACACACTCGCCACCGCAGCATCCACCAACAACAATTACGCAACGTCATTGTCAACATCCTCGTCGTCAACGGCCTCGTCGAACTACCAATCACTGATGCTGTCGTCGCCACAGACGTCGATAGCATCGCTCTACTCGTCGCAGCGTGCTCGGTTCATGTCGTCCAAAGGATTTGATCTTGAAGACGACATTGAGTTCTGTCCCGAGATCGCCACAGCACACAAGTTCAACCCGTACACTTCCGCCGCATTCAGTCCTCAGACGTCTCCGGACGCTAGTGGCAACGCCCAAACGTCGCCGTTGAGCCCGGCCTCGCTCAGTGCTACCGGTCTCTATGCAAGGTCCTCCAACAACAACCACGCCAATCCACCGGCAACCCCTACAAGCTCGTCTCCGAGAGTGTCTACTCCGCGTGTGAAGAAGATTCTGGAAATCGTGAACCCGCACACCGGAATGAAGATTGAGTCTCCGCAGTCGCACTCCGGTGTGAGTATTTCTGCGGTTAAATGAGGTAAATGGATGGTTAATTGTTGGTTTTGCTCTTTCTGGGTGCTTTGGCTTTGATTTTTGTTAAGTGTGTTTTTTTTCTTCTCTTTTCCGAGTGTATGTGGTTTATGTTTTCGGCCTGCAACTGCAGTCTCTTGGAGGCGAGTGGCGGCTTAAATTCTGTATGTATCTCAGTAATAGAGCTAGCGTTCTAGCAGTAACTGAGTGATGATGAGTTTGCAACTTTTGTAAATGTCGCGACGGGGGTTACCCGCGACAAAAATTTTCCCGAATTTTTCCAACTTTTGTGTGCTACATACAAGTTGATGAAAAATCAACCAACCTTCGTAAAGATTGATTCTGTCTACAGCCTCCACCACCACAACATCACACGAAATGGCCACCAAACTCAGAAACTCCCATTGGCTCAAAACGAACGGGTTTGCCCCGCAGGTGTTTCTGTTCAGAAACATCGAGTCTGGACAGGTGATTTACTCGCAAACGCCTCATGTGACGGTAAGTACAGAGACAGAGACTCATTTAACTGAGCACCAACTCATCCGACATACTAACCCGCACAGAACTACCAAATAAAACAGCAGTTTTTTAGACCCAACTGGGAAAACCGCAAACCATCCGATAGAAGAGATCTGTGGAGACCAATGGCGGTGGCGCAATTTGATTCATACGAAAAAGCGATCCAGGCCTACCACGCGCTGGTGGAGCTGCGGTACATGAGACAAGTGTCAAAACGGAAGGAAGCGGAGGCTTTGAGAAAGAGAAACGAGTACCAGCAAATCTGGTATTCAGGCCAATACCGTCCAACATGGGCTCAAGAGTCTGTGAGCGACCTGAGTCTGGTGGTGGACGAATTCAACCTGTCGTCCAAGATCTTCTGGGACTCGCTATGGAGAAAAGGAGACGACAAGCACTGGGACCTCGAGAAAGTGGAACACCACGAGCTTGAGCAGGTGAATCCAAGAGACAAGTTTGTCGTTTTGAACGAGCTCGGAAGCAAGTGTCTTGCCGAGCTCCAAAAACAGCAGCAGCAACAGCAGGCCGAGTCGAACGTGGCTCCCAGCAGCTGAATTATCGGCCCCTTATACGTGTACATAATAGCGCATTTTCAAAATAAAATAGTCAGAGTAAAGTACAAATAAAAATAAATCACAAAACAACATTTCTCTGCATTAATACACCAGCGGAGGCAGTCTAAGTACGGGATGCTCACTTGTGTAAATCCTTTCATGTCTCTTTTTGTTTCTTGTTCTTTCTTTCGGCCAGAAACTGCTTGTACTTGGCTAAAGTGATCTTCTTTTGAGCCTCTTTGTACTCATCGATGCCGTGGAACGTGGTGTTGAACAGCTTGTCCCAAAACGTGAAGAAGGGCTGTGAGAAGTTGGACTTGATTCCAAACCGTTGGTGGTGGATGTCGTGATAAATCGAGTTGTTGGGGAACAACACTTGGAAAAAGTCAAATGGAAATGCGTAGCCACAATGGTCGTCCACCGTCTTCATCGTGGAGAAACAGTACAGAAATGTCGCCTCTCTTGGCGTCAGACCAGTCACAATCGCCGCAATGCCCGTCCCCACCGTGTCCAAGAGGAAACCTTCCACTGGGTCATTGAAAAGCGCTCCGAATGCGTATGGAACGTACAATTTGTGATGTCTGGAGTGGAACTTTCTGTATAGCCACTTGTTCATATGCATGTACCTATGGAGCATGTACTGCCACGAATCCACAATGACAAACGCCATCATGACCCGAAGCAAAGACACGCCGTACCAGTAAACGAGGTACAAAACCCACGTCGGCACTAGCGCGGGCACGGCCTGTCTCCAGCCCCAAAGCGTGTGGTTCTCGTAACCTGTTGTTGGAATCGGATCAAACTGGTACACAACAAGCCCGACTAGCGTCTGTATCACGTGCTGTAGCACAACATCGCGAAGCACAACGTTGAGCGTTACCGTGTTTCTGCTCAACACCTCTTCGCTGGGGTGGATTCTGTATTTTTCTGCCAGCTCGTACACGTCCACCAGATGGAAAAATGTCGAAAAAACCCAGTAGACAATCACTGGGGCTGCGAGAGCTAGCAATCCGTCCGGAAGTCCATCAATGAGCGACGCTTTCTCGGCATGGAATAGCACAGGACGGTGCACAGAGTCGATCAGAGTTAAATCTGTGCGGTTGATCACGAGTTCGAGTGCTTGCATTAGTGCGCTTGGATATATGTAATGAAAGGGAATCGCGCACTCACGTGCAGTCTGGTGTGTTCGGAGCACTATATGTGATGGGAAATGTGCGTTCCGGTGCGTTCCAATGGTGTTTGATCGGCTCAAATCGGGTGATTAGAGCTGTTTTAATGCCGACGCCCTCAAAAAAAATAACAAAAAAAAAAAAAAACGAGATTCTTTTTATGTTTTTTTTTTACCAAACAAAACACGAGCTTTTTTTTTTTTTTTTTTTTTCAATAATATATTTTTTTTTCAAATTATCTTCTTAATCTTCTGAATGGACCGGACCACCAGATGGTTTTCGGCAGTGCCCAAAAAAAAAAAGGAAAACCGTGACCTATTTACCATTTAAACATCATGCTGCTTTTCCACGACCTTCGATAAGCCGTTCCTCGTCGTAGACATCGTATAGTTCGTCTTCGTCCCCGTCGCTGTAAAACTTCTCTAATTGCTCGCTCAAGAAAAGCCCAACACAACTCGCCAAACAACTGAACCCAAAACACTTGTCGTACCAAACATCAACAAACGCCGTGCTCGTTAACGTCTGCGATTGCAATGAATCCAACCGGTCAAATTGGTCCAAGTGATGTGCCAATGTCGACGTGTTCAGCATAAGAGTCGTTGAAAGAACATAAATCCCCGTCAGCTCCGCAACCACAAGCTTCATCAGCAGACTTGATCCACCCCCAACAGACGCAACCAAGCGGTGGTGTGTCGTCTTGTACTCGTCCGGCCGTAGACTTGCCGGGAGAATCTTCTCAAAACGGTGAAAAGTGATCAAAACGCTTTGAAAAGAGCATAAAAATAGGAAAAATGAGAGTATCAGCCCAATATTTGTTGCAATTTGTTCCTGATCGTAATCGGAGTTGACAAATCTAATTGCTAGTTTGGCCAACGAAACTGACAATGCGTCAGAAATATTGGCCTCAGTCTCTTGGTTAGCAGTTTTGTCAAAATAGTACTCATTCATTAGGATCAATGGCAGTTTCAGTGCTAAAATGCTAACAATTTTGTACGCACAATATAGCGAAAATGCCAGCTGAAACACTCTGGAAACGCGGCCTTGTACTGTTTTGGCATGGAGCTGTGTTTTGAAGTTTCGCACAAGGTAGTTCAAATCTTCAATCAGGTTAAGTCTCATCTCGTTCAAAGCCTTAATCTCGTTTCGCACATCGTTGCAGTTTGTGAGAGGATCCATTTGCTCCAGCTCTTTGTTTCGCGACTCAACCAGTTCCTCCGTTGTGCGTAACGTGTCGACCATTCTCGCAATGTCGGCTTTCTTAACCGTCTTGTACTTCTTGAAGAACATGTAGAAAAGTGACGAGACTGTACCCATACCGTTCAACACTGCCAGGCACGTGACACCAAAGCACGTGATCTCGATTAGAGACTCAGTGAAGAAAAAACCTTGGAAAATGTCATTCTCAGTCTCCGAACTCGAGGCCCAGCCCAGTGCAGAGCTGTTGAACCACCGTAACACCAACATCCACGCACCAAGAACTGCCACGTACGCCACAACCTTGTGTCTGAGCGTGAAGTTGTTTGTTAGACGAGAAAACCCAGGCGTCTTGGCCGCGATCGAGAACAGAAGCAAGCTTGGAATCAAATAGATCAACAGCACGATGAGAATCACAAGCGTGAGCCGCCAATCGACTCCGCGCGCTTGATTGTTGCCGAAACCGATGATCTCGAAAAACACAAGTCCAACAATCTGCAGGGAGAACGAGATGGCCACATTGAAAAGAACGGTCTCCAGTAGACTAGCGAGACCTCCAATGGATGTCATTGTTGCTTGATCGCCAAGGGGCTTGAGTTTCAAGGTCTCAGGCAGCGATCTGGGCTCTGGCAATCGCTTATCCAGGTGAACGACAGTCTCCAAATCTCGATTGAGGGCTTTGACAAGCGCAGTACCCGAGCCACGTCCCATTGTGGTGAATGATATGTATGGTAGAACCACTGGCGAAACTATTCGCTCTGCGATCTGGTAGTTGAGGACATGGGTGATAAGCAGGGGTGCCAATCCGAACACTGTTGAGAATGTATCTTGAGAAGCTTCAGCCATGAATAAAGAAGAGGGAATATCGGACTTTTCCGCTGAGCTCTCTTCAGCTTTCGATTGGGATCCAGACGCCACGTATCAGTTGCACTTGATTTACAGAGTGGTTGTCCTTTTCTAGCTTTTTAATTTTTCGTGAAAAGTTACACATATCTTTTATATTTTTTTATTACACAGCCTGACAAAAACGAAAGAAGCTCTTCGAGGCCTCCAGGGCCACAAAAAAATAGAGACGAGTGCAGACACTTGACCACAGCGACGCGACGATCGACGGCTAGTTGACAGCCTTTTCATCAAACCAGTCGGTCAAACTGCTCACTTTGCTTTTGAAAACGTTTCCCTCGATGAAATCAACGTTTCCCTCCAAAAGTTCAAACTTGAACTGGCCCTTATCAAAGCTGGAAGCGAGCTGGTGGTTGAGAACCTCGGCAGAATCGTCTTCACCAGCACCAGTTCCGGAAGAGATCTGATCCAAACTTTTGAGATTGAGATTGTAGACCCGCGTGATCTCGGTTTCGAGAAGCTCTCTAATCTTGGCGGTCTTTTTGGAAGTGAAAAGGTCGCATTTGTTGGAAAAGATGGCGATATCAACGCCGTTCGGAACAGATTCGGTCAGCTGGAGCAGTTTGATGAGGTCCTGAGCCACGGCTCTGCAGTACTCTGCCGAAAACTGCGAGGAGTCCAAGACGTAGACGATACCGCGGCACGAGGTGATGCTGCGTTTTAAAAATGGGTACAGGTAGAGGCCTTTGAGTTTCTCGTTTCCTGGGAACTCCCAGAGCTTGAACGTCCCGATCTGGTCGCCCAGGACGAGGTTTCCCGAGTTTGGTTCAACGGAGCTGACAGTGAGTTTTGGCAGCTTTTGAGTTGTCAAGAGTTCAAAAAGAGTTGTTTTACCGCTTGCACGGGGACCGACGACGAGAAACGAGGGTGGAGATGGGTTGAAGATGGATTTGCGGTGGAAAATTACCGAGGTTGCCACGAGAATCAGCAGCGCCAGCACTGTCGAGACAATGAGCTTGTTGTAGTTAGTTTCGGGTGATTCGTCCATGGCGGGGTGGTGTTGCTGAGCGAGAACGGACGAAGGAAGGAGAGGAAGGTTGTTGGAGCGGTTGAGCAGTTGTGAAGAAATTTTGTTTGTGAGGAAAACGAACGACTGCTGCGCCACGTCTGAAAAATTTCGCGTGGCTGGTGTTTTTTTTTTTTTTCATTTGGTTACAAGAAAAATCAATCAGTATTTTTTTTTTTTATGCATGTTTATTTTCACTCTAAACAAATCCTGGCGACTTCTGGATTAACAGCCAGGATTTAGATAAATAAGTCTCTAGTCACAGGAATCAAAAAAATATAAAACAAAGCACGGAATTGACGCAAATTACGAAAAAAAAAGTGTAGAACCGAGAATCGTTGCACTCAAGTGCTGATCTCCTCGTCCGTCTGAGTCAAATGCTCCTTGCTGAGCATTCTGTGGCTGATGCCAGACATGGAAATGCGCGAACGATGGGTGTCGACTGGAGCAATCGACTCGACAAGACCCTCGTATTCCTCGTCCACGTTGAACAGCGGACCCTTGTACCATTTGCGGGCGTCCACAAGGTACCATCCACCGGCACCGATGAAGACAAAGCCAAGAACCACCACGGTGTAGTTCATGTTGAGCTTAGTGACAGGCATGTAGTTAGGGAAGAGGAACACAATCGACACAAAGAAGGTCCAAGTGCAAGCGTAGAACATGAGTGGCTTGGAGAAGCGGCCAAAGTGGAGTGGGCCGGGCGTGATGCCCATCTTCTCGGCGTTGAGGGCAAAGCAGAAGATGACAATCACGTAAGACCAGTCGGTAGCAATGGCACAGGCAGAGAAGATGGCGTTCATCGCGACGGAAGAGCCAAGGTTAATGAGACAGAGGCACGAGTTGATGAAGGAGATGAGCCAGACACATCTGACTGGTGCACCGGTTCTCTTGTCGAGGTGGTACCAGAAGTTGGAGGCTGGGATACCCTTGTCTCTGGAGAAAGACCAGAGCGATCTCGAGGTGTAGCACACGGCAGTAGCACCGCAGAACCACAGAACAACGAAACACAGAGAGAGGTAGGCAACGGCACCAGTTCTGCCCATGGAGTAGTCGAAGATGGCCACGATTGGCTGGGACTCAGCCACAAGCGAGGCAATGTCAGTGCCCATACAGAGAGTAAAGACGATGACGAGGACCCAGCCGAGGAAAGCGGTGGTGGTGAGCGCGAGGACAATGGCGAGCGGGGTGGTGTAGGCGGCGTCGTGGACCTCCTCCGACATTCTGGAAGTAGCATCGTAACAGGTCATGACCCACGAGACGTTAAGGAACCCAAAGAGGAAGGCCCATCCGTCAGCGTCCCAGCCGGTGGAGTTGACAACCTTACCGAAAGTGAAGCCTCTAGTGTTGATCTCAGGACACTTGACCAGCATGGTGACAATGAGAGCAATGGTAGAGCAGATGTTCACGATACAGTAGTACTTGGTGATGCTGGAGAGCACCGAACCAGGCAGCGAGTTGATGGCACCGTGAGTGAAGATAACGAGAATGGCCACGGCAGTGATGTGGCTGTTTTTTGGGATGTAGGAGTAGTCAGAGTAGAGCGAAATGGTCTGCAAAAGCAGGGTGGCAGCACCGAAATCGGTCGAGCACGCTCCTGTAAGCGCTCCCGTCAGGAAAAGCCATCCGTCGATCCAGCACATGAGTGGAACCCACTTCTTGGGCACCACGTGGGTGATGACAAAGTACATACCTCCACTAGTTGGGAAGCAGGATGTAATTTGGGCGACACTGTATGCAATACAGAGACAGCCAACGGCACCGACAAACCAACACCACACCGCGGCGGCGGGACCACCAGAGATCAGCGGGTAGAGATATGTGATAGCGATTGTTCCCATGAGTCCCGAGATGGAGAGGGCGAAAGAGTAAGCAGCGAGGAAACCATAGTTTCTCTTGAACTCCTGCTTGTAACCAAGATGTGCCAGATTGGCAGCGTCGGAATCGAGTGGAATACCTGTATCCGACATGATAGGTCTCACGCTGGTTGCTTCAATGTCTTTGGAACCCATTTTGAAGCAGTTTTGTATAATGAAATCAAGGGGGTTGCACGCTGAAAAATTTTGTCGAGTCAGAATCCGAGAGAAAATCTTGTGCAGATCGAGTCCAATTTATACAGAAGCAGCCATTTTCAGATGAAATCACTCGACAGGGCCGGGGAAATCAGCGCGTGCATGCTCGGAGCTGAGGCACGAACGTTGCTTGACAGCTCGAAACCGAGATCACAGTGCCCGCAGCACAGACCTACTGATAACAGGATGTATTAGTTGCCTATTTAGTACAATCCAGCCCGGCTGCAGCGCGGCGGCTGCCAGGCCGCGCGCCGTGGGCGTCGCGGGATGCCCACCGGGGATCCCCCCGGGGAGCACGCCAGACACCTCGCGCGCAGCAATTCCTACCCACTCCAAAGGAATTACCAATACTCTACAAGATAACCGAAGCCCATATCTTTTGACATGCACCACCGATAAGATAACAACATGCCTTGCACCCACCTACATTGACGACACAATGTCTGCGTATCTCCAACCAGAGCACCACCACTAGCCCCGTACATAATATACTGGCCCAGCGAATTCTACTTGCCTATTTGGGTGTGGAAATTCCGCGTCTACAGCCCAATCCCGGGTAACCAGCCGGCTTTTCTGCTTGTGCCTCGAGGAGTTTGCCCTAGATGCAGCCGCTTTCGATCTATATGCATTTGCGATAAGGAACGGAGGCATTTGACTTCGTTCATGATGATCTGAACCACATAAATGATCCGTCCACAGTGCCCTGTACTCTAAAGCAGTCACAAACCACAGCTTGCACTTGGCAAATCCCGAGAGGGTTTCAACTTTTTCTCGCTCTGGGCAAAAAAAAAAAACCCCTTGCGCACCCTTGCACTGGCTAAGCGAATCTTCCTCTCTACGCAGATCCTCTCCTCAAAAACGCAATAATCGTTAATTCATTCCACCATCTCTTGCATCCCTTGCTGCTCTCATTTAATGTATCAAAAGAGTAAAAAGGTTCTCGAGGACAGCCGTTATCTCTGATCCTCGGTAGATGCATGATAACACAAAGTGCATTGGCTGACACTTCCTCGCCCTGACACTCTCCTAACGTAGTCCGTTTCCCGAGCGGCGGACGCCCAAACAGGGAATCCACTTCCGCGCTGAGTCAGCAATGGTGAGCTGCTAGCACGTGGAAAAGATCACGTGCTCAGGCACAGGGGGCCCAACGGCGTCATTAAATATTACCCGGCCTCTATCGGTGACATCCCTCTGCAAGATAAGAAGCGAACCAATGAGCGCGCGTGTCGCATGCACAGCCGCGCAGATAACCATCCTTTGACCCGGGTAACTTCGGCAGCACTATTGTTCTTATCTAAAACTATTCTTCCGCTATTGTTATGGATACATAAAAGTTTAGTAGCCATTCCAATAGCAGCTCTTGTATCATTTTGTAGCCAACAAGAAGAGGACGTGCCGTTTCTCGCTACAATCAAAAGGTTGTTGATGATCCGGTAGATCAAGTCATTTTACCTCAAACAACGACACAACAGCCCCATCTCACATCATGTGCCAGCGGAGGGAAGCCCCCGAAACTGTTGAAACGGCTGATTTTTCGTTCAGTAAAAAGCCGATCCTCAACCAGTATAGTCCGCAGTCTTCTCACATCTCCATCATCAACAAGTATCCGCCGCAGCAATACGATGAGGTTGATCATGATTCTGATCACCATCGATTCTACTCGAAATACAGAGGTATATTGAAGGACAAAGATGAGCCGCCGGCCGAGATCATCAATGACCTCAACTTTGAGTATGACTACGATGAAAAAATAAGAGCACCGCGCATGTCGCTCGTTAGCTTATTCAAAGAGAACACCCATCGCTCCGTCACCACGACAAAGTCCGAATCTAAGTCCGGCTCCATTTCGTCTACAAAGTCTTCAGGATCCAAGATTTCCAGCGCCTTGGACAGTCTGCATGAGTCCGAAGACGCTCCGGAATTCGCCTCCACAAACTACAGACCCGCAAGTTACGATCTTTCGAGGCCGACCCGCAAGTTATCGACTGATTACTCAACTTCTCCAACTGCGATCCGCGCTCCTCAGTTGTCTACGCGCAAGTCCGAGCCCATCGTTAACCAGAAGGAGAAGAAATCGGGAGAAATCACAGTTATCAAACAGATAGACAAGCCAGCCAAGCTTGTAGATTACGTTCCACCTGTTTTAAGACCAATCACAGCTGAAAAGCCAGGATTATCTCACTCTGGAGTTCGCACGGCTCCAAAAAAGGACTCTATAATTTCTACAACCTCCACCAACGACACCAAGTGCTCGACACAGACAAACGAATCGAGCTCGACAAGTGCAACTAGCGTTGCGGAGGATCAAATACACGATGCCCTGGCCCTCAAAGCACCACAAACTGCTCCAACTTCTCCACAACAGCCGTCAGGTGACAGAGATCACGTGCACAAGGCACCAACCTCCCCAGTGGTGAAGTCGTCGCAATCGCTGCACACAGTACTGTCCAACTCTTCTAGTTTTATGGGGGCACTCTCGGCCTGCTCGTCGCCAGACTCGCCGTCGCGCGGCATCGAGCCATCTCACTCACACTGGAAACCAAACAACTCAAGCTCGAGCTGCACTGGCTGTCTCTCGAGATTTTCCCTTGTGAAACGCAGACACCATTGCAGACACTGTGGTCTCATTTTTTGCTACAAATGCCTCCAAAACCGTGCCAATTTGAACTTGCTGGCCAAGTTCGAAAAGCCGGCCCATGTAGGCACCAAAAGTGGGTCCGAGTTTCTCGAAAGTGTCGGAACTTACTGCAAGTTTTCCAAGGTGTGTCCTAGCTGCTACCAACAGTGGCTGAAATTTCTGCAAAACGACGTTGATTTCGAAACTGATGACCAACTAGGAGCTTTGGGATTTACCAACATCAAGGAGGAAGAAGGACCACATCGCAGAGACCGTCTTGGGTCTGAATCTGGAAAGACAGGAGTGCCTAACGATTGGACCTGGAGTTCATTTTGATTCAACCGCTTACATAACCGCTTATTCTTTAAACTTTTGTTTTTTCACTCAATTAATAGTTTTCACTCTTATAATAGTTGAAAGTTATCATTATAGTTTAGCAGCCATGGATCGGGCTACGATGTCGGAAGTAAACCAACTATATATGTCAAGAAAAAACACATACAAGCAAACAAAAAAGGTAGCACAAGACGTATAAAATCAGTAGCTTTTCTTCTTTCTTTGTTGATTGCGACTTGGTGGCTCTAGGAATGACATCAAAACACAAACAAAATATAAAGGAAACAAAAATTTTCAAAAAACTAAATCAAGCTCTGTAATTGGACCAGGGCCAGATAATCAACAGAACTTGGTCTGTTGTACAATTTCATGCCACAGAGTTGTTCACCACCAGCTTGGCTAAGTGCTGGAAGAAAGTCTTCAAACTCACATCCTCAGTGTGAACAACCGTGGTGGAATCGCTGCTATCAGCAACATATCCACCCATAGCGCCACCCTTGGAATCAAATCCGTTAGTGTCGTTCTCAGAAGGATTCAGCTTCGAGTACAGGAATCTAGCCTGCGATTTACCCTCGTCACAAGTCACATATCTCGGTAGCGGGAACCGATCCGCAATCAGCGACGCAGCCTCTTCCTTAGACTTGTCAATCATGTCGTAGACTCCCGGATACTCGTCTCTCGGGTAGTTTCTGTCTCTCCAGTCCGCGGCAACGTTACCGAAGTAGATGACAGTGTAGAAAAATGCATCCAGGAGCAAAACGGCGTCTGGTTTAAGAGATGCAGAGTCCAACAGAACAGGCTCCGGTTCAGATCCGTCAGCCATGAAACGAACAAGCGTTGGCTGGATCATCACCAGTGAGTCTCTCACATCAGTTCTCAACAGCGTGTGGTGGTAGAAGGCAGTCTCGTCCGGAGAGCAGTTGAAAACTTGCAAAAACTGCGATCTTCTAAGATGGTAGACGAACTGTGGCAACAAAGAAAATTTCGAAGACAACCGGAACGAATTGGCATCGTTCTTTGAGTAGTCACCAAAAACAGTGCACAACTTCACCAGAGACTTATCAATCCATCTCAGCAAGTCCGAGTACTCTCCGCCGCTTTCCAACTTGTGAACAATCAGTCGAGCATACAGCACAGCAGCCGCCTCCTGATCAAAAGTGTTAGACAGCTCAGTAGAATTAGACGTTAACCGACTCAGCGTGGTCACTCTCAGTCTCGTGCTACCATTGGTGTGTCTATATGTGGTCTGGAATTGGATGTGAACCTCTGGAACTGATGAGCTTCTTTGATCTGCCGTGCCCACGGTTTGCATGTCGAAAAACACTCCATAGGTGTGTCTAGGCGATACCGAAGGCAATGCCCACTTGTTGCTGAATCCTTGGCCAATCTCAATGTCGGCCACATTCTTACCCTCTTTCTTGAGCGAGGAAGCGAGACCCACAACACCAGCAACTTTCAATCTCTGCGAGGTGAAAACCTCCAGAGAACCGTCGAAATAAGTCGATGGGTAGCCCTCCTCGTCCTTGTTGAAGCAGGCAAAGAACGAGTTCTTGAAAATAGAAGTCTGGAAAGAGTCTGTCACCACAATGACTCCGCCTGTTTGGTTGCTCAAAGCACGCATCTCATAGATACCAGTCTGATCATAACATCCAGCAAAAATGTCAACGCTGAATGTGCTTGAAGAGTGAGGGTCAAAGAACTTGTCTTTGCTATCTTTCTTCACTCCCGACGCTTTGCTGGCAATCTTCTTGTAGAAGGCAACCGCCTTCTTGTAATGCTTGGCGGTTCCCTTGTCAATGTCGCTGTGAGATCTGATTGGCTCTTTCAATTCGGTCCCCACGATCGTACCAGGACCAAACGTGCACGGTCCACCGGCAAACAAGGTAATTTTTGCTGACGACTGCGCAAAAGAACCCTCCAAAAGACACGAAGCAATGCTCAACGCCGAGCCCGTGACGCGGATCGCACGGTGGTTTGGCTCCACGGTCCATCTCGAAACCTCAAGCGACTCAATCGTTTTGGTAATCTGGAACTCTGCGTCCGGGTCACTCAATGGGACCAAGAACTTGTTGACAGTTCCACCAGCTTCAAACTGCTGGATCCAATTTCTCGAACCGTTTCCAGCAATACCCAGCTGTTTCTGGACTTCCACAGACTCAAACTCCTTGCTTCCGCTGAAAACATACTTCTTGAAACAGGAGTCAAAGTTGAGCTCGTGAACATTCACCACCGAGTCGAAAGTGATGAGTCCAATCAATGCTCCTGGAGGATGCAGCGAAAGAGCGGTAATCAAAGAGTCTTTCAAAGCCTGAAGGTCCTCCGGCTCCTGACACAGATCAATTATGTATATGAACACAGGCGGAGGTGGTGATGGAGTCTTGGTCAGAACGTACTCAATAGTAGACGCTTGTGGAGTCAGTTCAATCGGTAGGTTCTCTGCTGAAATGTTTGCATAGTGAACAGGGAGAGAGTTTCTCGAAGTGCAGCACGTGCAAGTCCACGTCTTCGATCCGAGATCAATCTGCGAAAAAACATTCAAAACGGCCCTGCACCGTCTGCACACTTGAGGGTCATAATTGGCCAAAGGAAGATCCTCTCTTGCCAACAGAGGTGTGTAGAGACAGCCAACAGGAGTCGCCATGTTCTCAGCTTCCTGCCGGGTCACCGGAAACGCATTCCAGTTAAACCGCACGCCGTCGATGTCTTCAATCTCGTAAATATCAGCCATTTTCCGGTGCTGCGATGGGTGGCAAATGCCTTATTAAAGATTGATTTGATGTTTTTGTTGTTGATGTCCTTGTTTAAAACAAATCACAATTCTGTCACTGCCGAAAACGGGTTTCACGCTCAAAACTCCTACTTCTAACGTGTCCTGCTTTCAAAGACACACCTCAATGTCCGATTGTCGCCAATTTCTAGTCGCAATCGCCTGATCTCCCACGTCTTCAGCTGTTGTGTTGTTGTCTTTTCTCGATCTAACACCCGCTTTTTTTTCGCTTGTTCGTTTTGTTTTTCTTGGTGAACGATCACCAATCCAAAGAGGGTAACTTCACCGCCACCGCCTCGCATAATTCTCAGTAGGTGAGAAAAAAATACCACATGCCTACGCCTCGTTTACATGCGCCACAATATAAGTCATACTTTCTCATAATTAAACTTTACTTAACTTAGAAAACGATATAAAATCGCATTTCAAAATTGCTTATAATACCCAAATCCATTCATTTCCTTTGCCTCTTCACTTCAAACCTTGAAGAAACAAATTCACATCCCGCTCTGTCTTCACAGTCCGCTCCACAGCCTTGTTCAGCAACGCGCCAACATCAGACCCATCGACCACAACTCCCCTCTCACTGCACTTGGCCTTTTGCTTCAACTCAGAACAGAGCCCATCAATGTCTAGCTCGCTGAAGCGAGGATGCGTCGTCATCCTCTCCCAAATTTGAGAGCATTTCAACATATTTGAAGATGTGTCCGGAACTTTCTCGTCGTCGTTTTCACCGGTGACAGTCTCAGCGAGTGCAGATCCTTCCTGTAGTATGGCCAGCGATTGCTCTGCCGTGGAGTTGTCGTTCAGTAGATTCAAATTATCTGTTGTGAGTTGTTGCGAGTTCGTGATAAAGTCACCCAGAGGATCAAACCGCGACTCCTCCGTCACAAGATTCTCGAGGTTCGATCCCCCATCGCTCTCCGCCATCACAAATTCAGTAGGTGAGAACGCGTTTGCACCGGTGCTTTCAAAAACAAGACCAGCGTCATATGTGGGCGTGTCAAACAAAAACGGAAGCTCGCTGACAGACCCTTGTCTGCCAGTGTTGAAATCAGCAAGCATGTGGAACGGCGAGTCACGCGACGCTTCTGAACCGGTGAATGCCAGTGATCCGACGCCTGCCGTGCTCGTGCCTCCCGTTGTAGTAGATGGCCGTCTTTGTGCTGGCGGAACTGGACAGTCTTTGGTCCCACACACTGTACCAAGATTATTGCAAAAACTCACCTCCTCGTTGAACTCTCCTTTGTAGTTCGCCTGATTGAGATCTACATCCTGCGGCTCAAGCTTGACAGCAGGAGCGTCACTCTCGCTCTTACTTTTGGACCATGGGAACTGGAATTCAGAGCTCGACACAGTGGATCCGTCCGACTGCTGCTTATCAGCACCCGAAGAGCAAGCCGAGGAGGAACACGAAGACGCGGGCGTTTGTGATGATCCCCCTGGAGTCGAAAGATTCGATGTTGAGTGATCAGAGTCGGTCGAGGTTCCGCGACCGCCCTCGCTCGTGCTCGTGCTCACATTACTGCTGTTCAAGCTTTCGGAGTCACCGGTGGACGATAAACCCACTCCCAGCATAAGCAACGAGTCGCGGTTCATCAGCGGTATATTCACAGGTTCTCCTCCTCTCGCCTTCATTAGTTCCTTCATCAGAGCATCTACCTGCACTCGCAAAAGCTCGGTTTCGTTTGTGATTTGAAGCTTCTCATTCTCTAACATTTGCACCTTTGTTTCCAGTTCCTGCATCTTGCGCTCCTTTCTCTCTCGAAACGCACGTTGAGCGGCTCTGTTTTGTGCTGTTCGCTTGTTCGTCGGCTCTGTTTTGATTGGTTTGCGGCCGGGTTTTGACGGTGCCTCTCGGGGCAGGGACTCAGAAGCTGTGGTTGAAGACATCGCAGTGAGGGAAAACGTTGTAACTGGTGTGCCCGAGACTATTTTGCTTTGTGACGTGTTCTAGCCAACTGGATCCAAATTCACAGAATTCGCTGTACTTAAATCCTGACTTGTTGATCAATTAGAAGAACAAGCTATCATATTATTGAAGGGCAAATACTTTTTTTTAATTTGTATTATAAAAAAGACTCATATGTAGCCTGTGTAACTTTGCTCTGCCTGGTTTGACGGGGCAACGGGCGCGCGTTCCGCGCACTGGCCCGCATGGGGTGAAAAATTTCCCAGGGGGCCGTTTAGGCAGCCGGCTTTACTTGCCCCAGAAATAAATTAGTAAGCAGAGCCTATTGTTAATTTCACATCGATTCTAGAAGCTGCTATTTCCTGAGTTTATTGTTAACCATATATCAAAACACGGGCCTACACGTGACCTAAGCACGTGACAGCATAAGTCCTTGAAAACCGTTTCCAAATGCTCGTTGTTATCACAACCCAGAATAAGGCAAGTTGAGCGATTCGATCATTATCGCGGAGAGTTAGTGTGAAATGGTTAGATGAAATAGAGTTTTTCCACTAATCAATCCTCACTGACTTAGTAGTTTGCTCGCTCATCTTCCCATGATGAACCGAACCAAAGTCATCAAATATTCCCCTAAAGCCTGCGTAACGTTGGCTCCCGTTTGAACAGTCTTCAAGGTTCCCGAAACCACCTCTGATCCCGATGACGCGGTACGTTGCAGTTCTTGCCCTGCCTCCAATTGTTGCATGCGCCTCAGCACTGCCACACAGCAGAAAACAATCACCGAGTCGATCGCCGCGTGCTTTAGAAACGAGCGGACGAACTTGAACACTTTGGCCAAGACCAAATAAAGAAGCTGTCGCACTCGCAAAATCACACGCATAGCTACCGTATTGCGACCTCTGCTGCTCTTATCCTTTTTTGAGCCAGTTGGAGGCCCCAACCGGCTGCTTCCACCTTGAAACTGCTGTTGCAACCCAATGCTCTTGAGATTGGCAATTTCGTAGTTAAGCCGGTTCAAGGTTGAATTAATGTCATTTTGCCACTTCACAAAGTCAAGACTGCGTGTGATGGATGCCGAATCTGTCGCATGACTGCTCAAGGCACTCGCACTCAATATAGGAACGCCGCTCGAAACCACTGTGTTGGAGCTGATGCTACGATGTTTGTCAGGGTTTCGGTCTGTCATTGCAGGAACCGGGGCCTGGTTGTGTTGTTGCAAACTGGCCATCGAAAGTCTTGAAACAGGTCGGATGATGTTGGTATTTGACCCAGAAGAGGCCAATCTGTACAACGAAAGTGCCGGAGACTGCGCACGAACCGACAGAGAGCCGGTGCCAAGCAGAGGAGGTTCGACATGCATATCCTGCATGTTTGGAGAATGCTGCTGCTGGTCTTTAACTTGGTCCCACAGGTATTCGAGCTCGCTTAAAAGCTCTCTGGCCTCGACAGAGTCATTGGCATGCGTCCGCATCGTGTCTATAAGGTAGGAAATATACCGGCGCTTTGCATCATCTTTTCCTAGTCCTTCTTCCATCTTCCATGCGTCCCATTTGCGCTTGGCGGCCTCGTCTTCTGGCCGCGTTCCCGTCGGTCTGTCCATGAGCCCGCTCACGTCACCCTCTGTGGCTTGTTTGTACAAGCCATACAGCTTCACACGGTTTGCCAGAGGCGGACGTGGCAACGAGCTGTGTGGCGACCGCGTGGACAAGGTCCTAATCGTCGAGATCGCCTTCACAAACACCCTATCGATGGAGTCCGACATTGCTCCTTGTATAGCAATAAATTCAGCGAAATCAACAGAATTTCAGCACAAAAGACACAAAATGCTCCACCAATGACGAAATTTGCATTCCAATCGGTTCCTTTTGCGTCCTATTACAAGCAATATCTGCCGAGTAATGATAAGGTTGTGATCTTTTGTTGTTTACAGAAGGACAAAAAAAAAACAAAACCCAAACCCCAGATAAATATTTATCAGTTGGGTTCAAATAGCCTACGCGAATCCATTTGCTTCGCCACATGAGAATTTGGATTGCCTCGAGGTCACGTGATGAGATTGCACGAGAAACGAGCCACCAAGCACAAGCAATAGGAGCCGGGAAGTTGAATGAGCGACGATTGCACAAAATCCACACATATCAACTATTTATCCAAGTGCTAGGCTTCTCCAGCAAGCTTCACAAACGTGTCTCTACTGATAACCTTTCACTTTACCCTTACAATTCTGCCTGATAAGTTACAGTCCTGACGGTCTAGATGTTGTAATCTCCATGCTTGCCTCATGAAATCTCCAACAAGTAACAAAATCACAAAAAGTTTCACCACTCCATATGATCCATCACTCGAGTTAAATACATGTGCACATCACATGCTGACCTCCTACCAAGATAGACACACCCTTGCACCAACAGGGACAAAATCACACTTTTCTATAGATAAGGACCAGCAGTGGTATGCAAGGTTGAGTCATTTTTATAATGAAACAGGGCTGTTACGAAAACAGGCAATCAATTTCGTCTTATAAGGGATCGATATAAAGACAAAGCAAAGGCAGCAAGAGCGTGTTTACTGCGCATTCTGTCTTGCTGTGCAAAAAAAACACTAGCCACACTCAAAAAAACTACGCCACGATGGAAGCCGCACGACTTGCAAACATGAAGAGCAGTATTTATATTGTACCGACTCAAGAGTCGTCTCCCAAACGGCTGCCTCCGCACCACCCTTCGTTGATTCTTCCAGACAGTCTTGTGAACTCATCCCATTCGGCCAAATGTGGATGTAAGGGTGATGCTTGCATTGCGCAGACCGCAAGCTGGCTGTACGGTCCCAACGGTGAGGTGAAGAATTTTGGCAAGGATCGCGACGTGAACTCGACCGAAAGTGCTGTGCTACGTGCCCTGATTCATGATGGACATGGAAAGGAGCTCTGATGTGATGATTTCTTTGCGGGAGCAGTAGTATTGTGTCTTTTTTCTATGCTGCTTTGGCCTGCTGCTTTTGAACGCAAGCGTGTAAGTCACGTGCCTCGCTATTTATTCTTTTTCAATTATTTCAATCACTGTTTTTTTTTCTCTGGGTTTTTATACAAAAAGACTAATAAAAGGATAAGGAGATTTTGATGATCCCACGTGTTGTTGTACACCCCACCAGTTGAATCCAGCGTCTTCTGTGCCATCATTTACTTTGACACTCTTTTGACGAGTTTTGTCCTCGAATTCACAACAATTGGAGCTTTATTTGGAGAAATTCAGCCCATTATTTCACCATGAAGTTTGGCCAAGATTTGTCTGAACATCTGGTTCCAGAATGGAAAACTCAGTATCTGGACTACAAAAAAGGAAAAAAGAAGCTAAAAAAGCTACGCAAGAAACCCAGCGTGCTGGGACTGGGCAGCTCTCACGGCCCCGCAAACGCTGACAGCAGTTTTAAGAACCAACAGACACCCATATCCAGAGATGCAGCCAACTTCAACGACGATTCCTCGCAAAATTACCCGCTTAGATACAACAGCATTAACGTGAGTCCTTCTTTTCGGGCTGCATTTAACAACAATGGGTCTTTGAGGTCGCTGACACTGCCCTCTCCTGCCATCAACGTGGTGGATCCGCTGGACAGCTCTGAGAACGGACCAGCCAGAGTCGATACGGCTGGGTCTGCCGAACACACGAAAGTTTGCGATACAACTCCTCTTTTATCTGTTCAAAAGCTTGGTAAAGAGGCTAAAAAACCAGATATTGAGACTGAGAACTCGCTTAGCCACGCGGTTTCAAACCTTCCAGATTCTCTCGCAGCTGATGGGACACAGCCAATCAGCATACGCACAACGATGACATTGAGTCGTCGACAGTCGACAGTGTCAAAACTGATGAACAATATTCGAAGAGTTCAGTCGTTCGCTTACAGTCCGTCGGCCTCGTTTAATGCCGCTTATAAGTCTCCAGGAACAGAACTAGAGGACCTCTCGCAGTACGCACGGGAGCAGTTTATTGCCTGGGTGGACTCGGAGTTTGTGAAAGTGGAAGACTTCTACAAAAAGAAAGAAGACGACTGTTTAGAGCGGTTTTTGATTCTGCAGGACCAGATAGCGCAGCTAAATGATCACAAGCTGAGGTCGTCGCACAGACTTGCAAAGGTCAAACAAATGAGAAGAACAAGGAGAAACAATGACCAAAATGAATCATCAAGATCGGGATCGGGTTCCGGCATAGCTGATGAGTCTACCATCGAGACCTCAGACGATGTCGATGATGAAACAATCGCCAAGGCTGCCTCCAGCGACTGGCAATTCATCCAGTTTTGGACCAGGAGAAAGTTTCGCATAATAAACAGGTTCGACACACCGTCACTTCCCAAATTCCAGTGGTTGAGATCAGATGGCCGGGCCGAGAAACAGTATTACGAGTCCGGATATTACTCCGACGAGCACGAGGAGGACAAGGACGAGGAGATAGAGACTCAGGTAGAACCACTAGGAAGAAGAAAACCTCACTCAAACGCAGAAACAGAGGGAACAACCGTGCAGGATCCGAGATACAACAGAAGAGATTACTCCAAGAGAATACCAAAGAGCACAGTGCCTTCTGTTTCTTACTATGTGGCCAGAAGACAGCTGAAAAGAGCCATTTACGAGCTGTATCGATACCTGGAACTGCTCAAGTCGTACCGGCTCCTGAATCGAACCGCATTTCGCAAGCTCATTAAAAAATACGACAAGGCCACCAACGATAACATTCTTCCGACATACACCAAGAAGATCAACAATGCTTTCTTTTCAACATCGGATGTTCTGGATACTTTGATGACCAAAATAGAGACAGTGTTCACCGAAGTTTTTGAATCGGGAAATAGAAAAGTCGCAATCACTAAGCTTCGGTCGAGTGAAGTGGAAAAGAAGTACTATCTTGCCACATTTACTGGTGGTCTACTGTTGGGATTTTCCGTGGTGCTGCTAGCCTTTACCATATACCTGGGGCTTCACCGGACCTTGAGCCACGGATTGCCCGAGGGAAAGTATCTTCTGCAAATTTGGGGAGGCTTTTTGTTCATGTGTTTGATTGCGGGACTTTTCGCAGTCAATTGTATGGTCTGGACACACTACAAAGTGAACTACAAGTTCATATTTGAGTTCAATCAGCGCGATGCTCTGGATTATCGGCAATATTTTGCCATGACGAGTTTTTTTCTCTTTTTTGGGAGTCTACTTGCATGGTTCAGTTTCAGCGATTTTTGGACCACTAAACTAAATGGACGGGACTGGCCATGGCTATATCTGGGATTCTGTGCCGCGGTGTTGTTCTGTCCGTTGGATATATTCTATCTCAACTCGAGAACGTGGTTCTTGTCAACCATATGGAGACTACTTTTGAGCGGGCTTTATCCGGTTGAGTTCAGAGACTTCTTCATTGGCGATATATTTTGTTCTCTCACCTACTCGATTTCAAACCTGTCGATGTTTTTCTGTCTCTATGCAACACATTGGCGAGGATGCTTGGACGGATCGTCGTCTACCAAGTGTGGGTCTTCCAAAAGCCGGGTTTTAGGGTTTTTGTCTACTCTCCCCAGCATCTGGAGGTTTCTCCAGTGCTTTCGACGGTACGCTGATACCGGTGATTGGTTTCCTCACCTGGCCAATATGATGAAGTACACAATCTCCGTGCTGTACTACATGTCTTTGAGCTTGTACAGAATTGAAACCATCCACAAGTATCGGGCACTTTTGATCACTTTTGGAGCGGTGAACTCGATTTACAGCTCCATTTGGGACATTTTCATGGATTGGTCTCTGATGCAGTTTGACTCGGAAAACTTTCTACTGCGGGACGAGCTGATTTTCAAAAACAACTGGTACTACTACGGTGCGATGGTGATTGATGTTATTCTGCGGTTCCAGTGGATTTTTTACGCCTTTTTTGAAAAACAAATCCAGCAGTCTGCGGTGACCAGTTTTTTCATAGCTCTTGCAGAAGTTTTGCGCAGATTCATCTGGATATTCTTCAGAATGGAGAACGAACATGCCACAAACGTTCATCTGTTCAGAGCCTCAAGAGAGATACCACTGCCTTATCCGATCACGAAACGCAGACAGCAGAGACGGGAAACGGCCACTACTACTGGCGTGTCTGCCCATGAAAGCTTCAACGAGGAGGCGTCTGGGATTCCTGCGCCTCAAGCGGTCACAGAAGAGATGCATGCTGCGCAAGTTCAATCAAGCCGGTCGAAAATTGCACCTCGCAGAGATACAATTCTTGGCCACATATCGCGTGTGCTTACCAGTGCACACATCAAAGATTTCCAGCGGAGAAAGACAGACAAACCTGGAGCCAAAGGAAAGCAATTTTCGTCGCCCGAGCGCGACTCAGATGATGACGACGACGATGATGATGACGACGACGACGAAGACCAAATGCCTGATGCACCAGTCGGGGAATTCGAAGAAGATCACGAAGCTGCCTCCTTGTAGACTAAAGAAGAGAAAGCAGAATTCATTGATTGGATTAGAATATTCAAGCAAGATTATAGAAATAGAAATTAATATGATAAGACAACAAGATCGATGTTATGCCTGCTGAACCTTTGCGTAGTTTGGAGGCCGCAACTTTCTGTTGATAGCTTTGGCAGCCCAGATCGGTAACAGAGAGATAGACATAATAGTGAGTGTTTGCCACAGAAAAGAGACAGACTTGACATACTCCATGTCGTAATACTCGGCAAGGAAAGGTATGGAGCCGATGTAAATAGCCAGCGTTATAATCTCGCTGAACATCATCACTTTGTTCCACTTGTTGATCTCTATGGCCACCATTGCCAGTTCATTGAAAACCAAAGCTGAAAAACTGAGAGCCACCATCTTGGTGAACAGCTCTGTGTCCAGGCCAACAAACAGTTGAGAGAATCCTTGAATAACAACACCTTGGTACAAAGAAACAAGAACCCACACGAAAAATGTCTTGTAAGATAGTGATTTCCCAGCAGTCAGCTCCTTGTACAACTCAGGATATAACGAGACCAAGTTTTCGCTCACGTCAGAGTCTAAAACCAGCGAGAAAACAGGCGCCATTGTGTAGCACGTTGCGTAACCAACCATCAAAAAACCTTTGTACAGAGCGAGAGGCTCGAACGAAGAACTAATGGAATAAACAGCCTGACAGACAGAAATGATCAGACCCCTGTGGATGACAAACTGGGCCAGTTTGGCACTTCTCTTGTAGGAATTTCTTCCATGCCAGAGCAAAAGCTTTGTGAGATGGCAGAACTGTGTCACAGAAAAGTCCGCAGCCAAAGAAGCCTGCCTTCCTTCTTTACCAACAATACCAACACCAACGTCGGCACATTGGATCATGCTAACGTCGTTACCTCCGTCTCCAATACAGCAAACTCTCTTCTTTGTAGCCTTGCGGATCAACAGAGCAACGTCTGCTTTTTGTTGCGGAGAACAACGGCATGCAATCACAGCCGGCAACTGCACCACCACGTCAAAGAATTCCTGTCTGAAAAAGGTCAAATACAGTCCCAAAGACTCACCGTCAATCAGCAAACATGCGTCTTTGTCCGTTTTCAAATACTCAATTTGCTGGAGCGCGTACTCTGGCGTGGTGAGCTTGGTGATGGTATGGACATACTGGCCTCGAGAAATCAGTTTTGCACTCACTGCAACACATCTCGCAGTCTCGACTTTGTCACCAGTGAGCATCCAGATCTTAACACCGGCGTTTCTAAGCAGCTCGATCGACGTCTTCACATCCTTCTGAAGTCTATCTTCAACACCGGTCAGCCCAAGAAGCTCCAAGTCGTGCTCCATAAATTGACCCAGAACTTTAGCCATGTTCTGATCTCTATTGAACATGGAGAGAGATGCCTCCAAGTATTTGTTTTTGAACTCCTCGTAGCCATTCGTGCTCAACTTCTTTCTCCCAATCACCAGGGTCCGCAGACCTTCTCTGGCCATATTTCCAGTCTCTTCTTCAAGCCAATCATTCTGTTGCACAATCTTAGCCATAACGGTATCTGCTCCTTTCTCGAGGAACCATAACTCGTCACGCGTTTTATCGTGAATAATGATTCCCATTCTCTTGGTCTCCGAGCTAAATGGGAACACTTGCAAAATCTCGTAATCGTAGGTGCGGTTTGTTGGCTCGTGGAGAATCGACAAACTGGTGCGATCTCTCTTAACAAGAGAGATTCCAACGCTCTTAGTAAACTTGACAATGGCGATTTCGTCGGGAGACGCGGCCTGATAATCAAGCTCTCCATCTTCGTACGTTGGAGTCACGTTGTGGCAGATGGCCAAAGTGGTGACGAGATCACGAATTCTGGTTCCCAAGTCTCTTCTAGTGGACTTAACCTGGTCGCTTGACACTTTCACATAATCAGCCACCAAATCCATCGAGTCTCCTGCGTAAGAGACTGTTCCAAGGTGAAGTTTTTTGAGCTCCATGTCGTTCTGAGTCAGAGTTCCTGTCTTGTCGCTGAGAAGATACTCGATTCTGCCCAGGTCTTCCGGGATTGTGCTTGTTCTGACAACCGTTTCTGGAATAGAATCGTCGTGCTCAATCTGATAGGCATAAACCGATTTGCCAAGATCAAGGTTCACTCTTAGCGACACTGGAATGATGGTGGAAAACAAAATTAAAAATCTCATAATGTCCACATACCAGTCACTAGAGAATCCTTGACAGGCCACCAAAACTAACGAAAGAATGAACACACATGCACACAAAATTTTGGACAGGTTGTTGATCTCAAGCTCAAGAAGTCCGGTCTTGACGCCCGGAACAGAAGTGTTCATCGACTGTCTGGTATCTCTGCCGGTGAAAACGATACAACCGACTGCAGTTCCGGAAGCCAGCACAGTGTTGGCCCACATGGTGTTATCAATGTTCAGACCCGCCGTATGGTCTCCGTATGAGAGTTTTCCGAGGAAGGAATGGATGTGCTTCGAGGGAGGAGAGACAGTGATTTTGATCACATCGAGGTCTTCATCTGAAAGGTTTTGGGTCAATGGACACGCAATTCTAAGTTTCCAGTCTGTTTCTCCGTCCAGTTGGTCAGTCTTGATGAAACTTTCGCCGGACGGTTCGCTCGATTGCAACAGGACCATGTCTGCTGGGACTCTCGTGTCTTTGTGGAGCCTCACAAGGTCACCACACTTGAGACTCTTAGCCGGAACTTTCTTGAGGGTTCCAAAAACCTCGTAGAGCTCGTTGTTCTGCTCCATGTCTCTACGTCTTCTCTGTATGTCGTCGATGGCCTCCTTCAGCATCGTGACGGTGAGGACAAAAGCTAGTGGAACGATGTAGGAAGACAGATAGCCGATTCTCAGGGCAGGGACGGCCTGTGAGAGAGCCACAAGCAGGAAATAAAGATTGAAGAAGAATTTGAACTGCTCGTAGAGAATGATGGGGAAGAAAGAAAATGCATTGTATTTTGCGTTGGAGATCGCGTTTGACGAGAAATTCGAGGACATGTGTGGGATGATGATGCGTTGTTCTTGGATAGGGTGGAAATTACCATCTTCGTTGGAGTTGCTGTTATCCTCATCGCCAGGAAGATGAATGCCAGCCTTTTTCAGGCCGCTTCCTAGAACAAGTCGGTTGGACGAGTGCAGCAAGGACTGAACACCCTTAGACCAGATAGTCTTTGGCTCTGTTTTTGAACCGGGTCTGGTTGCCGCTTTGGAGCCGACTCCTGGCTGATCATCGCTGGATTGGATCAACGGAATGTCGCCATCGTCAAGACCGTAACCGTACGAGTCTGTATTCATCTTGTTGAAACTTTTCAATGAGTAAGCTTCGCCGTTTTCTAAAGACTGCTCTGCGTTGTATCTGTCTATAAATGGATTTGAATCGATGTTTTTCAAAGCAACATTCAAGGTGTCCTCAAAGTCTCTGTCTAGAGTCACCTGGTTGAGACTCTGTTGGCGTGATTGGAGAACCCCGCTTGTTTCCTGAGATATCCCTTCACTGCCTTCTGTGGCGGGACTTTGTAGCTGCTGCCGTGATCTGCCCTTTGGATCTATACTGTTGTTTTCGGCGTCTCGATTGCTCATCGAGAGTAGGTCCGAAGATGGTTAAGGGGTGGAAAAACACAGGGCGATGGCGGTGTGGAAAGGGGGTAGAGGAGAGGGACAAGGGGATAATTAAGCTCTAGCAGTGCGGCGGATGAGCCGAGAAATTCACACCACTGGCCTTGTTTGTTCTTCTGCCGATGCGCCTCGGATGGGAACTCACAAACACAAAGGGCGGTTCGGCTGAGTTGGAGAGTTGCGGCTCGTAAAAAACTTGTGGAATCGAGTTCCTGCCGGATTTGCAGCTGCAAGCTCTTGTGTTTAACAGTTCACCAATTGTGGAAAACCTGTCTGTTCAACTTGGGACAGCCAATCGGTGCGACAAGGATGATGTTTGGACAGTGAACAAATGGCAGTAGGTTGTTGTGTATAAGCCTACTTTGATTATTTTTGGAGAATTGTTCGCGGGAGCTGATGTAAGAGATGAGTCAGCAGATCAAGGTCAGGGGCGAGCAAACTCTTTTAAAAGCTTGCCTCTACTCACCCTGGACCTCCGACACACCGTCTGCACCGTCCACCTCTTCTGCTGCTGCTACACAATTTACTTCTTTTGTGTTCAGTGCTTTCCCATGATCACTCGCTACTCATTCGCTCGCCTGCTGTAAACGAGTCGCTCTCATAATTCAAAGTATTACTACCCACTCATCTAAACTCTACAATTGGAGATCTCAAACACAAGAATATCAGAAGCCCCGAGAGCCTGCAACTCGTCCATAATCGTGCCCATGTTCTTGCGCTCCACCATCGAGGAAACAGCAACCCACGAGTCCTCCTCGAGCGGCGAAACAGTCGCAGCTCTTCTGCCTGGAGTGAGTTTCAAAAGCTCTGGAAGCTTTGATCTAGGAGCGTTGTAGTTGCACAGAACGTACCTCTGCGCAGCCAAAACACCCTGCAATCTCGACTTGATCGTGTCCACAAGCTCTGGGTGGGATGGGTTCTTGGACACAATAAGGTGTGCAGAGGTGTCCAGAACAGTCTCGATGGCGGTCAAGCCAGCAGCCCGCATGGTCTCACCGCTCTCAACAAGATCAACAATCGCATCTCCCACGCCCAAAGCGCACGAAGCCTCCACGGACCCGCCAACAAACTTTATCTTGGTCTTGATCTCCTCGCCTGGCTGCACACCTTCGAGCTTCTCAAAGTACTGCTTGGTGAGGTTAGTGAACGAAGAGACAATGGTCTTTCCAATCAGCTGCTCTGGCTTCGTGTATGGTCCGTTCTCTGGAACCTGAATCTGCAGTTTACATCTTCCAAACAGCAGGTCCATGGCAATGTCCACGTCAACGTCACTCTCCTTCACCTGGTCCACACCTGTGATTCCGATCGAACATCTACCTTCGCCGACGAACGTTGGAATGTCGGCGGCCGGCAAGAATATCAGGGCGATCGGCAGGTTGGTGCAGAGAGCAATATCGAGTCTGTTGGATCTGTTAAATTGGACATCGGAGCCCTTCAACAGATTGGTGCACTTCTCATATAATCTTCCCTCTGTTCACGGCCATCTCCGGTTAGTATCAAGAACATTCATATAATCTCAAAGGCCAGCACTTACTCTTTGGGACAGCAAACAGAAGTCTATCGGTCAGGTGATTCACTAAATCCATGGTTATCTATGGCTGTGTTCGTGTATTCTAGCCTAAAGTATGCAGTCTTGACAACACTGTACTACTTGTCAAGGTTTTTTTCACTATCTTGTCAATGAAAAAAAAAGTTTTCGAGGAGCGTTCTTTTTTTTCGACGAGCTCGAAATTGAGTCATCGCAAAGTTAGATAAGACAGCTTTGACCCAGACATCACACTGAAATACACATGACAGAGATACAGTGAATGTGAAGATAATCACAGTTCAAGTGATAGAAAAATGAGCTATCAAAAGAGTCCAGAATCAATCAAAATAAAAATAAAATCAAACACAACGATAAAAAATTATACAGATGAAAGTGATACAATGCAATGCCAGTAACAAAGACAATCAAAGACAAGACAAAACGCCGCAAAACCATAATAAAAAGACAGGAACCTTTTGTAAAACACATCACACCATAGTGCAGCTTTTTCAAGCCACTGAGTCTCCGTTCTGTGCCTCTGCTTCCGTCTCCTGATTAACAACCGCAACAGGCTGTTGTTGTTGTTGTTGTTGTTGCTGCTGCTGCTGCTGCTGCTGCAACTGTGCAGATTTCGCTTGCTCGCGTTTCCAAAACTTCATCAGCAAGTCACCGTACCGGTACATCTCTTCTACCTGGATCATGAGCTTGAAGTCGAGCAGTAACAGAAATTGTAATTCCAAGTGGTTTAGCTCTTCGAGAGGCAAACCTCCCACTTTGGCATAACGCGAGTTCTTGTAGAAGACATCACTGAAAAACTTGGAGGCCACAGTAATTCCCGAGATGATCAATCGGTGGATGTTGTAACTGTCCATCACAAATAACTGGTGGTCTTTTTTGATTGTGTCGTCTGACATGTCTTCGTCCTCGTTTGCGTCGCCGTGACGCGACGAATTCAAAGACGAGTTGTTGCTAAAAGCTGAATTAAAGTCTCCGTTGTTGGCACGTTTAGCGATTCTATCGAAATAAACGAGTAAACTCAAAAACACCTCGTTTGTAACAGGACAGTACTTCAAAATTCTCATCAAATATGCATGCAGTGAAATGGCCGGAATGTTGCGGCCATGAAACGCCAAAACGTTTGCAGTGTACTTGTGTTGTTCCGAATCTGGTTGGTTCGATTGGTTCGCAGTAGCGACCGACGCGCCACTGTTGTAATGGTCTGGATGAAGTGCGTCGTTTGCCTCGACTATTTTCTGGAGTAATGCCGACAGCATAAGCAACAGGTCCTGGACGGGATGTTCGGCAATGTTCAAATGTTCTTCGATTGCTCCAGTGGGCGCAACGGCGGGCGGGAGACTTGGTCCATCGTTGATATCCCCGCTGCCATTTTGGAACTGCTGCTGTTGTTGTTGTAATGGGTTTGGGAGCTGTGCGTTAGTTGGGAAAGATGAGGAGTAGTGGAAGGTTTGAGTTGGAGCCGATGCCGACATGAAATGGGGTCTCGAATGTGTGTGGGGTTGATTGAAGGTCTGTGGAATTGCGGCATTAGGAGCCGGACCACCAGGGTAACCTGGATTGATGGATTGCTGGGCATCTTGGTAAAGGGTGCTGGAAGATGAGTTTGTCGAAAAAGCAGTGTCTTTGGAAATGGTTGTTGTGGCTGTGGCCGGTGTTGGCTGTGGCTGGAACCCGAAAGTTGTCGATGTGCATGAGGACGCGGACGCAGACATGTTGACGAAGCCGTTGTGTTGATGGTGATCTTTTTCATTTGGCACCCTAAAATGCGAGGAATTGTAAGAGGAGCTAACCTGCGACGGTGTGTGGTGGAAGGGGGCAAACTGCTGCACTTGTTGCTGGTTCCGTAGTATCTGGGACTGCGAGCCGGTAGGAGATTCTTGGAAGGAGGACGAATGGAAGTGTGAGAAAGAAGGGGGTGCTTCGATCGGAGAGTCGTAGGCCGGAGGTTGCATTTGATGCTGTGATTGTGGCTGACCCTGTGTCCGCTGGCCCTGCAATTTTGAGGTGAGCAAACTTCTGCGACCCGCGGGCGCAATATGTGACGATGACTGCGAGATGAACGAGTTGCCTGTATACGAGTTCGGGTTGACGGCAAGGCCCGATATGCTGGAGCCAGCGTTGGTGATCGAGCCGTCTGTGGATCCCGAACGGGAGCTAAACGAGTTCCTGTGCACAAATGTAGGAGGCGGGTTCGCCGAGGGACTGTGGTAGCTCACAAAGTTGGCGGGCGAGGTGACAGAGGTGTACGACGAAGATGGCTGCTGGGCAGCATTGTACTGCGACGAGAACGACGACGACTGAAACTCCTGGTGTTGGTGGTGCGGGAGACTCTGTTGGTTTGGCGGCTGTTGCTGCTGAGAGTCCTGGTCAATGGGCTGTGGGGCGATCTTGTTAAAGTTGGAGTTGAGCATTCTGGGTGATAACCAAAGGGGAACAGCATGTATTGCGGGATGCGATGGTGGCGGGAGGCGGGGTAAAAACGCACGTGAGAAACGCTGCAGAGTGTACGTGACTCTGTAGCAGGTGGTACGCGCGGTGGTGAGTGCAAAAAGGGGCAAAGGGGTTCAAAACGGCGCTCTTGCCTTCAAGTGTTTGTGCTTAAAGTGGGAAACTGTTTCCTGTTTGCAATGATTGCTGTTCGCAATGATGTAGGACAAGGGTGAACGTGCAATTGGATCTAGGGGCTCTTTGCAGTGAGAATGCCGTTTTGCGCTGGTTTCCGCTCGCTTCGAAACGCCCTTGGTGCTGGAATCGTAAGTGTTATCGCACTAAAAGAGCCATGTAATTTACAAGCGTGCTCCAAAATTATACAGCCGACCAAAATTGGCTATGCGAAAAAGAAACGTCTGTCGGATCAGCGAGCATCGCCGGGGAAGGGAAGTTGTACAGCTTACGGGGGAAAAATTAGGGTGGTGGTGAGGCAGGCGAGTGTCCGTTGAACACACATATAGCACAGCAATGCGTTCAGCCTTGCTGGATGCCCGGCCTTTGGAGGGGCGAGGGCCACCGCCGGGGTGTCCAGGCCACTTTTGCGGCGGTGCACAGGCTGTGTTAGCTGACGTAAGCACGGGGAAAGTCGAGCGAAACAAACACACACGGTGCGGTGCGAGCGAGGATAGGAGAGAAAAAAAAAAACAATACGGATACATCACAAGCGAGCTACTAGCTACAGGTACCCTGAGCCACAAACATGTCGAGAGCAGCCAAACTAACGCTTGGTTTCAGTGTCGCGCTGTGCGCAGCCACTGTTGTCGGAGTTTACTATCTTGCCGAGGAAGAGAAAGACGTAAGTATCGCCACATTGAATTAGCCAACCCTCTCCCCAGAGCACACACTGACACCACATCCAGGCCCTCAAATTCGGTCCTGTCAAGGACGCAGAGAGACTCGAGCGCAGGCGCGTGCGCGACCTCAACGCAAAGCAGATCGCCAACCTCACGGAGTTCGAGGCCCAAAAGAAGCTCAAGCAGCAGCTCGAGTCTTCGCAGCCACTCACGGGAGAGATTGTTCAGGGCCTCGAGAACCCGAAAAAAACCCCGTGATTGAAAAACCCGTGCACCACCTCATGTATATAGAAAGAAACCGATTTGCGCGAACCAGTTTGAGCAGTATAAAACGAAGCGATTTAGTCATATTTGGAACCCCCGGATATCTAGCACGTTGCTTGCCTCACCGACCCGTAATGTCCTTTTTGCAATCAATCGTCAGACAATCGATTAACGCATCTACTAGACAATCTCCATTGGTGTTCAGAAACTCTTTCAGAATGTCGTCCACTCTCACCGCCATCAACTCTGCCAACGCTCCACCAGCTGCTGCTGCCTACTCCCACGCCATCAAGGCCAACGGATTCATCTACGTCTCGGGCCAAATTCCTTACACTGCCGACGGAAAACCAATTGAGGGTACTTTCCAGGACAAGGCCGACCAGGTTCTCAAGAACGTGTTGGCCATTCTTGCCGACTCCAACTCGTCGCTCGAGCGCATTGTCAAGGTGAACATTTTCCTCACCGACATGGCCAAGTTTGCTGAGTTCAACGAGGTTTACATTAAGTACTTCAACAACGACTCACACAAGCCTGCTAGATCGTGTGTTGCTGTCAAGGAGCTTCCTCTCGGTGTTCCTCTTGAGGTTGAGGCTATCGCTATTGAGAACTAGTGTCTTGGTACCCAGCGAAGCCAGTTATTCAAATTTCTGTTGACTCATGTTTTTAGTAGCAGTTTATTGTATCTCAGTTATATACTCAAATAAACTGTTGGACGGTAGTTGATTTATGATCTGATTTGTAATGTATCTTGTATCCCGTTGGAGCAGGGAAACTTGTGGATTGGAATGGATAAAGCAAAAACACGGGGTGTGAAATAACTTGCACCCCCAGTTACACTCGCGCGAGGGTTTGGTTTTTGTGTCACGTGCATCTACTCAGGGTTGGTGACTTGGTGCGGTCACCCGCGCACCGTTATTTTTGCTCACCCTATATGCAGAATGGCAGCTTCCACCCTGAAAATTTTCAAAAATTTTCCAACTGTGTGGGAAACCGAGACTAGTGCGTGCGAGAGATTCTGTGTTTGGCGGTGAGCACAGAGTTCTGTCTAGTGAAATTTTTAAAACTAGTATATTGCAACACTACATTTACTTTTGTAGTCTCGGAACAGCAACACTGGACACAGCATAGTATCATCAGGATGGCCCAAAGAGTTACTTTCAGAAGAAGAAATCCATGTATGTACAGACAGCAAGAACAGAACGCAGAGTTTGACGGCACTGGCCTGCACACCACCAGGAAGGATAATTTGAAAAGCAACCGAGAGGTTAACCACAGTTAATCACGAAGGTTTCGAACAACAGCAACTACTAGAAAACAGCGTCAAATTCTATCCCATCTCCTATTTAATGGCGTGTGTGGCATCCTCTCTCGTCAGACTGTTGTTTTCTCGTCACCAGCCAAACCGCTCAAAAACAGCTATACTAACATTATTCTATTATAGACAACACCAGATCTAACCAGATCAAGGTCGTCAAGACCCCAGGTGGAAAGCTCGTTGCTCAACACATCAAGAAGCAAGGTACCAGACCAAAGTGTGGTGACTGTGGTATCGCTCTCCCAGGTATTGCTCAATTGAGACCAAGACAGTACGCTTCCATTTCCAAGACCCAAAAGACCGTTTCGAGATCTTACGGTGGTTCTAGATGCGCTAACTGTGTCAAGGAGAGAATCGTCAGAGCTTTCCTCATTGAAGAGCAAAAGATTGTCAAGAAGGTTTTGAAAGATCAAGCTGAGAAGGAAAAGAAGGCCAAGAAATAAACGACTCCATCACTTTTAATAAGCTCCATCTACCCACAAAACACTTTTGCAGTTTTTATCTACTGTTGAATAAAATATAAAGTTTTAATTCATTACTGTTGCGCGTCCAGCGGTTGAACCACCGAGTACTGGCCCGTGTAGTAGCGTATGGTTTCGTTGTAGGCTATTATGTCTCCGTTTTTCAGCAAGTTAGCCATGTCAATGTTGAGCGGACTCAGAGGCTCAGGATCGGACAGAAGCACCACGATGGCCACCAGAGCGCTCTGTAGTGTCCACGCGGGCGACCATTTCTTTTGTAGAATATCGAGACAGATTTCGCCGGTTTTGAAGCTGATATTTGGGTGCGGCATCTTGTAGCATTTTCTGATTGCGTTGCTGCCTTTTGAAGCTCGGCTCTGCAACTGTCGTATTTTGTCTTCGCTATACACTTTGAATTTGATCCCCGGGGGCTCGAGCGGGTAGTTTGTCGGGATTTCGATCTCGAGGTCCCATGCTGTGTTTTCGAACGGGGTATCTGCGGGGCCTTGAATCACCGATGACCACTTGTACAGTGACTCAGAGTCTGGTTTGAGACTGAGGACTCCGGATGACCGGATGGCCGATGATTCAACCGCCAGTTCCTTTTGAATGGTCCTGTACTCTTTGAGGAGCCTTTTCTCGGTGGAAGACATGGTGGCGCGGGCAAATATTGGGACGAACGTTTGTCAAGACAGATAGATAACAAGAGATTATTGATGCCTTTGGGGGTTTTTTTTTTTACCACCAACGCGCGGATTCTGCGTCGATCGACGCGCCGCCAATGATTGCCGCACAGTGTCAAACTAACAGTGTCTGTCTCAGCAATGCCCAAAGGCCAGAGACTACCAGACGAGATGCTGAGGACAATTGTAACGGAATCTTTGACACAATGGGAAAAGTTTCCCGGAGTTTGTGGAGCGGGAATACGCACAGATCAGGATCCTAGCGGAATAGCCACTATCACCGATTACAAACACAGCATGCTACCGGTTGGGCCCCGCCTGGCCCCGTGTTTGGTGAGATTCTACACAAATCTACGGCACAGTTCCCCCTGGTTGTCGCCGCACGTCGCTGGGACTCTCCGCCCGGTCCTAACGGGGTGCAAATGATTGTGCCATACAAAAAGAAGTTATCGGTCCAAAAAAAAAAAAAGTGCCAGAAACTGTGGTGCAGGAAAAAGATAACAAATTTGGGAATGCAGCGTGAGATTGCTGGCTTAAATCTGGGCTGATTGTTCAAACTACTTAACATCTTGTATTCAAATAAGAGCTGGATTCCTTACTGGAAACAACTGGATATCCACAAGACACAGACGGTAACTGGAACAGAGCTTTGGGCAGACATTTGCACGCATTAGAGGCAATTTTGGGAAGTGTGCGCGGATATAAGGGAAGGATAAGGAACAAATAATGTTGAACGGAATTAGAGCAGCAACGGGACGTGTTACGCGTGTTGGATCACAAAGATGGCAGCGGTGCTCGTCCACATCGGCGGAGACTAGCGCGACGCAGCAGCCCCAGCCACAGCAACAAATACAGCAGAGAGAGCCGGCCACGGGGTCGGATCTCGTTGCACGCGGCAGCCCAGACGCACAGAGCGTGTTGCCAGTGCAGAGTGTCGGGTCTGTTGGCAGTACAGGGTTCAAAACATCAAAGAAAAACTACATTAATGCTCTTCCGAGAGTACCTGGAACGGACAATATCCAGAAGAACGAGCTCATGCTTGATGTTTTGTTCAGCAACTTCCAGCCGTTGCAACAGCCGGTGAAGGCGAACCACACGCGGTCGCCGTTGTCGCTGTCGCTGTCACTGGCTCCGAAGAAATTCAGACAGATGAAGCTGCAAAACTCGTCGATTCTCAAGGACTTGGAGGAGTACAAGAAAATCAAGGCTGAGAACGCTGTGGAGAATTATAGCCCATACTTCAGCAAGACGCGGAAGTTCACGCCAATCAATTCGATTTTCGCCAACTCTGCGCTCAACACACAGCAGCACAACTTGGAGCTTTTCAATCTTCCGCTGAGCTACATTGAGAGTCTCAAGCCGTTTGAGCCTCCGAGTGTGCCGGGCGATGAGTTGTACCGTGACGACATGATCTACATCCGCAAGCTGGAGATTGAGGAGAAGAAGCTGAAGCAGAAGCGCCTGAGTCAGATCAAGACCAAGGAGGATCTGGAGCTTGCGAAGAAGGGGCTCACGAGGCTTCATATCGAGAACGCCGAGGAGTTTTTCGGGTTCAAATAACCAGCGAGAAGTGAATGGGTTGTGTGAGCAAGGAGAGTGAGGAATGCGACAAGTATATACTAGGAAAAGCAAGTATTCATTATAAAGTGGTTGAATTTAATCAGTTTGTCGATAATAGACTTTAGAAGGTATTGGCGATCGACCAGTTGCCAATCTAAACACCCAGTATCAACTTACATTGTCGCGTCTTGTTAATCTTCCATATATTTTTAAAAATCCCAAAAATTTAATCGGTTCAAGAAAAATCAAACATCTAAAGAAAAAATTACAACGCTTAAAAAAAATAAAACGCTTAAAAAATAAAATCTCTACAAGCAAAAGTTTTTACTAACCAGTACTACTTGCACCTGCAATCTCCACCATCTCTCACTGTTCTGAGCCACCGGGCCATACAAGAGAGAACTGCCGGCCGACATACCCGTGTTTTGTCTGCTTTGGCGTAGGGAAAACTACAGATTTCATACAATATACCAGGCAAACGGTCCAAAAAGAAGACGGCAAGTAGCAACGGGGGTCCCAAGGCCGCAGCCGCAGCCGCAGCCGCGGCGGCCGCGGCAGTGGCCTCTGTTGCTGCTCCGGTGTCGTACGAGGATTTGCTTTTCAGAGACGCGGAATACGACTACTCCGACGACGACAGTCTTTTAGAGGAAGAGATCCTTGGAGAGTACACATTTGACTTCAACTTCACACCCACAGCACACACATTCCAGCCGGCGAAGCTCCACGAGGCAGTTTTTGAGTTTCTCAACATCGCGAACCCTCGACGGGACTCGCCAGCTTATATTGAGCGGGTGCGCAAGCTCTTTCTCTCTCTGGCCACGCTGAGCGACCCGTACACACAGCCCTCCGACACCGGAGAGGATAACCTGTACATTTTGTCGCTCGGAATGGTTTCCGATCTCGTGGTTGGGTGCAACATCACAGACTACCAGACCGACTCGGCTGACAAATTACCGGTTTTCCAGATGGCGTACGACCTTGCCACCATCGTGAAGCACATCATGGAGGCGTGCAACTGCGGCGACGAGTCTATTTTGTTGAGCGTGCAGAACGACCAGGAACACTGGGCTGGAGAACTGTCCAAGTGGATGCCGCGACAGACGCTTTCGGGGGCCAGAAACATGTTTGACAACTTTTACAAGCTGCGACTCGTGTACACGATCGCTTGTGTGTGCGTGTTCACCATCCACAAGCTTTACGAGAACATGCAGAACATGTGTCTGAACCCATTCTTGTCGTTCTTCTTGCAGCTGTGGAAGAACCAGACGCATCTAGTGATTCTCGGGCTCGAGATAGACAGAAGAGACGAGGAGCTCAACTTTCCCGGCTACCCAAGCGTGATACGTCATGTGGTGAAGAATTCGTCTGCGCTCAGGTCGGTGCTTGCTCTGATTCTGAACGACGACTTTGAGGCCAGGTATCATGACTATCGCCACGAGTCCCTGAGTAATTTCATGAACCCGTGGGGACGCAAGACTGGGAGCGGGGCGCTGAACGCCGACATGAGAATATACGCCGCCGCAATGCTGGCGTTGGGCAGCGACTTGGAGGACGTGACAGAACTCCTGTTCAACTTTGAGCCCGAGGACAAGTACGATGAGGACGTGAAGTACATGTACGAGCTGGAGCTTGATCCGGACGACCCTTACTACAAACACCACCACTCGACGGTTGACAAGGCCTTTTTAATGAAGGGGTTCCGTCAGTTCAGCAACTTTGGGGATTTCGACACGTTTGAGGAGTTTAGCAAATTTCACGGGTTCAGCAATTTTGATGAGTTTATGAGCAAGTTCAAGCAGGGAGCGAGTGCGGATGACGGCGAGGAGGACGGGGAGTACGAGCTTCATCCGGAGTGTGACTGTCTATTTGACGGGGATGATGAGGACCTGTTTGATGACGACGATGAGGAGGAAGAGGAGGAGGAGGAGGAAGAAGAAGAAGAGGAAGAAGAAGAAGAAGATATCGACAAACTCACATCTCTTCCAGAACGCAATAATAAAGACAGCGAACTTGTGAAGCCAGAGACGTCTGTTAATCAGCCACGAAGCAAAAATTTCGACCTCACGAAACCGTTTGGCTCGGCAAAGGCCCCGTTGGCTGTCCGATTACCGCCCTCGAAGCGGCTCATCACGGACTCAAGCGGCGCGTCGGACTGGTCAGACGTTCCGCGGGGCCGCAACGATAAGCTCACAAAGGAGTTTTACGATCTTTTGAAGAAGTCGCACGACGATCCATACGTTTTCATCACATCCGTTGACGCGCTTTTAGCTGAGATCGAGCAGCTGACACGTGCCCCGGTTTCAGACTCGGTGGGCGAGAAAATCGTCAGGAGCGTTGCCTGGGTTGTTCTCTACGAGTGGGAGTCTTGCCACATGACCTATGATTCGCTGGCGGAGAAACAGAACAATGCAACCATAAACCCTGAGAAAATCTACGAGTTCATTGCAGCAGACTTCCATTTCCAGGAGATGGTGCGGTTCAATCCGACAATCACTTTTGCTATAGTGGACGAGCTTTTCATGGTGGAAGGGCTGAGACGGGTTCTTATTTGGTTCTTGTGTCAGGAGGAGCTGAATCAGTGGCTGATAAACTACTTCCACGAGCTTCTACTGGACTTACGGGGGAATACGCCGTACTACCGGGACGAAAAGCAGACGCGGTTCTCGTTCAGCCGGGTCGGTATATTGGAGTTGTCGCAGATTGAGATCTCGATGTTGCTCCACGAGTTTTTTGCTAATGTTATTGTGCACTTATCTAGAGGTGCACAGCTCGATATTGACGGGGCAGACGAGGACGAGGACGCTTCCAGTGATCTTGACGGCGCACGGTATATTGTGAGACGGTCTCATTCGCAGAAGCTGATGAAGATCATATGTTTGATGCTCAAATCGCTGGAGGAGAAGCACATCATTGACGTGCAGGAGAGGGAGTATAGGATCGAGATCCAGACGATGTTGGTTCAATGGGTTGGTTCCGGGATGTTGCCTGAGGCACGGGAGTTGTTCTTCAAGTCAGCGAAAGACAACGACCCCGAGAAGACGTTGATGCAGTGGCTTCCGCATATGATCAAAGGTGGATACGGCAAGCTTTTTGCCGGTCATTTCCCAAAGAACAGTCCTGAATTGGTGATTCTTTTGTTGAATTTCGGGACTCTTTACGAAAAGAAAAAAACCGAGATTCTGCAGTTTTTAAGAGACCTGAACCATCTGGAACAGGTTGTGAGCGACGAGGAGAAATTGACAAAAGCCTTTGACTCCATCTTCACATTTCTTCACGAGGCGTTGAAAGCAAAGAAAGTGGACGACGTTCTGCGGGAGCTGTTGCGTTGGGGATTAGTGGAGAAAAATGCGTCGGACGAGGTGCACGAGGTGATCGCCTCGTTTGTGAGGGACGAGCCTCCACCGTCGTTGAGCTATGCCAGGATAGTTGAGGCTCAGAACAAACGAACTGCGGGACAGCAGTGAATCCATTTGGCATTATATTATTTTCGTGTACGTATCATTATTGTAAATAGCTTAATCTTGCTTTGATTCCCAGATGGAATCTTCCAGAAAGTACAGCCAACTTAGCATATTCCACGAGGAAACGACTCCGATGGCGCAGTAGACACTGTATACCATGAGGTTGAAAAATTCAAGTTTCCTCAGCACCTCGTAGTTGCGCGTTTGGATGTTGAGCACCTGCAGCACGCAGCACATGGGGATGAGGAACACGTTGTACAGGGTGTTGAGTCTATCAAGAATGAACACTCTTCTTGACATGATTGTGGTGAAGTGGCACACTTCATTAAAGCTGTTGGCGAAGATGACGAACCAGACAAATGTGAGCAGGGACTTGAAGAGCCACTCTGCTGAGCCAAACAGCAGGGGGAACAGCGAGACGTAGCCGGATGCGGTCAATGTTTCAAAAAGGGGGAGCAATTTGCGGTCCTGGGTGACGATGAAGCTGAACGGGATGATAACAAGCATAATTGCTTTTTCGTGGACGTGCCAGCCAAAGAGAAATGATGCCCACGCACAGAGCGTGATGGAGCCGACAAACCGTTCGAATGTTGGATTGAGCATGAGCGGGATCAACGAGAGCACCTGGTAAAAGAGGGTGAGCAAAAACGTGTGTATTGGCTCAATGTTCGGCAGGATGAAAAACTCCACGTCTCCAACGACGCCTCTGGTGAGGCTTCCGCTGCTCTGGACGAGCTGGTCCACATCGAAATAGTCTCTTTTGAAAATGAGCGAGACGATTTTAACGAATCCGGGAACATGCAGCGTCAGCTGGATCAACACTCTATCCACGAACGAGTAAATGGCCCAGATGTTGGGGGCCCAGTAGGCGTGTGTGAGTCCTCTGGAGAAAGGGAACAGTCTTGCGAGCAGGTTTGGCATGACCCCGTAGTAGATGAAGGGAGCGAAAGCGACCGCAAAGACGCCAACGACGACGGAGCCAAGTTTGACGAGGTTATTCCAGCGCACAAGCGAAATCAGGTCTTTGAGACTCTTGGGTAGATGCAGAGGGTTGAGACAGTATGCAAACAGGAGAAAGACAAAGTATGGAGGTGCAATGTAGAGGAAGATGTGTTTGAAGCAGAGCAGAACGCTGAAGAAGAAGGCACAAAGGAGGTAATTTTTCAGTTTGGCGTTGACCAGCGAGAGAACGAGAAGCCCGAAAAGAAAGCCGTTGTACTGGAAGTGAATGTGGTCAACGATGAAAAGACCTGGAGAGAGCACGATGGAGGACGCAATAACAAAGTTCCGCTTTCTCTCCTTGTATGTTTGGGACACGTTGACAAACCACTGCAGGGCAAGAAAGAGGACGATTTCGCTGGCAATGACCGTTGATCTCTGGAAAATGATGGTTGGGGCTCCGTAGGAGCCTTTAGGCGTGATTTCGAGACAGCCGTCCTGGGCGACGCCGCTTGGGACGAACTGCGAGAGGAACCATTCAAAGTAGGCAAAAAAGGGCGGGTAATCGAGGGTCCATTGGTTGGTATTCTCAGTGTACCATTGTTTGACGGGGAGGAGGTTTGTGATGGAGAGCCAGTTTCGGTGGACGTCAAAGTCTGTGGAATGGTATGAGGGGAAAAGGAGCACTTTGAGGAGGGTGGAGGCCACCCAGATGTTCCACAAAGAGAAGTTGTATTGTGTCGGGGTGGAAGGTGGTGAAGCGGAGGGTGACATCGATGGGGGTACAAGAGGTAGAAAAAGGGGAGAGGGATGGAAATTTATTTAGCTTTGAAGTGTTGAAAAAATGAAAACATTGTGTGCGTCGATCGACTTGGAAAACCCCACTTCGCGACCGTTCGCGTCAGTTGAGTCGATCGCTCGCTTGGCTCGCGGGGCGCGGCGGCGCGATGTCATCAGCTTATCCGCCCGGATAAGAACAAGAGGAGGGGAAAAAGTCACCAGCCACGTTAATTGTCGCGTATTGTTAAGTCCCCCCCGCTGCGGGCAGCATGTGGCGGTGCACGGTCCCCTTTCTTGCAATCATTGCCAAAGTTGAGTGGGATTTGCATTTGGCGAATATTTATCTTCATCTTGTGTTGCAACACTGCAGAGCAATCGGGAAAATCACCTCATACAACAACCGTTTACTTTGAAGGAGCCTCCAGCAAAACCCGGAGTGGACTAGAAGTCGGACTTTACACTCTTGCTGCTTCTCCTCAAAGCCGCGGATCCCGAACAAATAACGCCGTTCATAAACGCATGGTCCCCCTTGTAAAAGCTACACTTTCAACGACGAACACCGTTTTGATCTCCGTCAAAGGCTTTTTTATGAACTCCCAGTCGCCACTTGCACCATTGTGTTCTTCAGCCCAACTTGCACACTGACTGCTTGCATCACGCCACCCCATAGCGTAATGCCTTTTGTGCCTTCCAAAAAGCAACTTCTGACAAAGCCGGAAGTCCCTCAACAAGAACCAGAACAAAGCTATGGACGTGATGTCGAATATTTCTCTCACAGAAGACGCCACTCGAGCGACAGCAGCACCGATGAGGACCTGCCGCTCTCCCTTTCTTTTATGAGACAACCATCCAGACACGCAAAGATATCTAGAGACCCAGAGATGATTATGAAACAAAACACCTTGCTCAACTCCCAGGTCCAATCTCCTGTCCAGGAGGACCATTTGTCCCATAAACTATTCCCTGTGCCCAACGTGTTGCAAAACCACGATCATTCTAAACTCAACATTATCCCTGATACTTCCGAGCCGAAAACAGATTTTCTCGCAAGTCCAATGTCGCTCCCTGAAACAGAAGTTCTTGAGGCATCTCGAGATGCATTCCTTCACCCCCTCGTGAGGAAAAAATCAGGCGAACTCGTGAAATCCTCTCTCAAGCTTAACCATCTAGGAGGCTCTTCCAAATCCCTACCAACCACTCCAACTTACAAACAAGTTCATTTCGGCGGTGCAATAGATGTGAAATATTTTGATGAAACAGACAAACCAAGTACTATCAGTGCATCCAACTCCCCTTATGTTTCCGATGATGAAGATGACGACGAAGATGACGACAGCTTTGACTTTGCAACACACACCAACATATTCAAAGTCTCCAAAGATTACGTTGACAACAATACTCGCACTAATGCGGAGCGTTTCAAGAAAATGATTAGCCAATGGCAGCTCGATCTCTCTGCGTTCCCCAAAGTGTCATACAGAGATGAAATCGATAAAGAATCTCCTGTGTTTCTAGAAAGATGTTTTCTCAACGTTGATAAGACAGAGTTGATAGGACAAATTGCTGTGAAAAACATCGCGTTCAACAAAACCGTTAGCGTGAAATATACGTTCAATGATTGGGATACCGTGATAAACATCGATGCTACTTACATTCCCGAAATACCCAGATTACTGAAACGTGCTAATTACGATCGGTTTGTTTTCAAGATGTCTGTTCCATCTCTTTTTTCTCAATACTCAGGATCTCACAAATATGACGTTGGTTCGGACCCTTACTTTTTCATTTGCATCAGATTTGTTGCCAACAACCAAGAGTTTTGGGACAACAACTACCACAAGAATTACAAGTTGGCCTTCAGTCAACAGATAGGCCATCCCGGGAAGCAGTCTTCGTCACAAAATATCACCTCCCCTCGACATGACAACTACTATTCATCCAGATATCTTCGAAAGAGCAGGAGCATGGATGATACCTCAATTCCACCGTTTTCCAATAATAAGCACGAGCTGAACTCCTCATCTTTGTCCCAAATCAATGAGGCATTGGGTAGTTTTTCTTTGAGCGAACCTCCTGCATCCAGACTGCTGAGAACTGAGGCTGCAACCAAAACAAACAGTGACGATGATGCGAGCTTTTTGTCCACACCGTCGAAGAACTACGATACATACTTCAAACTTTCAGAGGATTCCACGAATAAGTTCCTCAAAAGCAGCATGAATTCGCCTGGGACTCCGCTGATCTTGAAAGACGACTCATATGCTCCTACATTCACTGATTTGATTGCACCAGATGTTCCTTTGAAGAACAAGCAATCGAGCCATTCGAAACACTTGAACCAAACTAGCTTCAGTCCCAATGGGCAGTATTTGGGCAGCATTTCCAGTAGTAGTCGGAACGACTGGAATAAACCGTCGACCTCATCATCATCAAGCGAGGAGCGAGAATTATCGCCAACCTCAATCACTGGCGATCCAGGGGCGAGCGATAATGCTAGCAATACAACGAACAATGAGTCTGCTTTCACTACACAAACTTCAACTAAGTTACCCTCGCTTGGTAATGGAAACTCTGCTAAAAAACCAGAAATCAACTCGAAGTCTTATCAAGATCTCTTGAAGAACTACTGTTTTTTCCAGAGCCCATCGACTGTCTCTTCATTTTTGGAAAACAATGCTTCTGAAAAACCATCCATCAACAGATACGGCCACAACTTTTATTAATACTCGCTAATGCTTATACTGAGGGATGTCATCGTTCGAGTACTTTGCTAATTTGACATCCCTCACAGATACGTTTGACAACAAATCCATTCACTCCTTGTTTTCACTTGATGTCAAAATCATTTTGGACACACAGATCTATCTTCGCACACACATTATTGTCTTTGTTTAAAAACTACAATTGATTATTACGATGTTCGCTTATTATTTATACTTGTAAAAACTACAGTTTTCTCTTCTTAGGCTCTGGCTCATCGTCAGAAACCTCCTCATTGGCGTCCACATACTCGGTCACATCACCTTCCTCTCCATCATCGTCGCTGATGACGTCGTTCTCGTCGTATCCTTCTCCTTCTTCGTCGTCACTGACCCCCTCTTCGTCGCTATCCTGAGGTTGATCGTACTTGCTCTTGAGACCCTTCATCTTTCTGGTCTGCAGTTTGCTCAAATCTTGCAAACCAACGTGAACCTTAGCGATCTTGTCACCCATGCTATCAAGATCAACATTCTTCTTTTGAGCCGGTTGCAGCTGCTTAGGAATTCTCAGTGCTTCCTTCTCGATCTCTGCCGAAGCGTATTGATGTCTGCCAATCTTGAAGTCAAGACGAGGTCCTATTTCGTCCAACTCGACTCTTGGGAGCTTTGGCTCCTGAGATTTGAAAGTTTTGAGCTTGTAGACACGGAAGTGAACCAAAGGCAGCTTGGCAATGGATGATCCGTCGTGGTCGTCTTCCTCAATAGCAGACACAGAGATCACATGCTGCAACCCAGCAACATCTTGCAGCTTGGTGACTTCCCCTCTGAAGAAGTCCAAAAACAGAGACTTTATTTGAATGAAAACGGGATGAGAATCGAAAATGGCACCGTTAAACACAAACATTGGCTTGAGACCAACCTGGAAAGTAACTTTTTTGAAGTCCTGGAACAACTTGTAATTACTAAGAACTTGCAGTTCCACCATGTCGTATATTTTGTAATCGAAAGTTCTGACGAATGTCATGTTGTTTGGTCTCTTTTTGTTGCTGCTTGTAAGAACTATGAGGGAGGCATCGTTTTTTTCACTGAAGAACTCGAGCTTGGTAGCATCTTCGAACGGAAGAACATCGTTCTTCTTGGTAAATCTCTTAATGTCTGGTTTTTTCAAAGATGAAAGGTCCACAGATATGTCGTGAAGAGCTTTGTTTGAGTTTGATCCAGGGACAAACAGGGCAGTTTTGACATTTTCGACAATTTTTGGTTGTTTTTTGTCGAGAGCTCTCTTGGAGCGAGCGTTTTTTGGTTTTGCGGTTCTGATCATTGAGGAATGCGTACTTTGAATAGCAGAGTTTCACAAGAGTCGATGATGAGGTAAAACAAGGTTCAAATCAGCATTATCTTACTTTTTTCAAGGGTGAAAAAAAAAAAAATTTAAAATAAAAAAAAAAAAAAAAAATTTAGTAAAAAAAAATCTCCCGGCACCACAGGGTTACCCGACCCTTGAACACCCTAGTTTTTCTCAAAGATGTAAAACAAAAACAGAGAAATACAACTTAAAGCTTTCAGTCTCAGAAATCTCCACCTATTCGATACTCACCTTCTAGATCCACCATGGCATCGTTTAGCTTTAGTGTTGATCGGCTTAAGGGCTTGTCACATGTCTCTGAAGTGGCAGACAATGGTCCAAAACAAGGCGCACAACGCTTTAGTACATCTCCGATCTTGAGAGAATTGGCTAGAAGTGACGACTATCGTGTGTTGCGACTGCCCTCGGAGCTGCCAACTCTCAAATCAGGAGAGTCGGTTTTCTACGGATTCACAGATGATAGCACAAATAAATCGGTTCTTGTTACGAGCGAAAGAGTACTGATCTACGATTACACCTCTGGAGAGAAAAAGCCTCTTCCATTTGAGTTCAGTTACGCAAAGAACGAACACGGAATTTTGCCACAGGTGAAGCTCATACACAACGGAGTTGAAGACGAAACTAGCGTTTTGATAATTGATTCCGTTGCAGGCAGTATTCGGTTCATCGAAGCACTCAGTCTTGCTCCTTCTTTGGACATTCTCAACAAAGTTCAGACGGCCAATCTAAACCTCTCCAACGGCGAATTTGTCACTATTTCGGAATACTTCGAGAACGTCGGCGTTCTCGTGGCTACAAATTCAAGAAGAGTTTTGCTTGTGTCCTTGAGTGATCATCTTGGAAGAAGCACTTTGACCGTCTCTGAAGTGCATTCTCCTCGCTCATTTCTAGGATATTTCCTAAACTTCTCTTCTTATAACCTGGACGCATACGAAAGTGCCAACAAAATAATTTCACTCAAGAGTTTCGACGGAAGCAACATCAACAAGCATCTGTACATACAGGAGGAGGACGGTGACCTGATTGTGCTCAACTACATCAAAAACAATTCTGTTTCCACTCTGACTCAAATCAACCTGAAGGTCGAGTTACACGCACACTTCCAAGAAATCTACTCTCGTTCGTCTTTCGCCCTCAAAATCAAAGATTTGGAGCCGTTGACGGCCAACAAATTCCTCGTTCTTGTTTCTTGCGAGACGGAGTTGGATGGAACAGTTCACGTCCTTTACCATGTTACTTTGGCCGACAATAGAGTGAATGTTGATAAATATTTCAAAATCTCGAGCTCGTCTGTTTCTGACAAATACCCAAAGCTCTACACTTTTCACGGACAATCAATCGCTGCGATTGTGTTTGACAAAACCATCACACTGACAGACATCAAGTCGGACTCCAAATGGGAAGACCTGATCAACTTCAAGTCTGATTTGCAGATATATGGATACGGCTTGGCCGGAAACAGCTCCATTCTTGCGGTCACCGAGTTGGGGCTCCTGCAAATTGAAATTTTCAATTCAACACACAGCGATGATCCACTTGTCTACATCAAGGCTAGAATCGAACAAGCCTTGCAGTATCAGTCACCGACAACACCTTTGAGCTTCCAACTAGCAAATCAGAACCTACAAGTCTCTGACTCTGATATCGAGAGTGCCATATCCAAGCTTACCAATGAGATATCGCTGAACAAGTCGCCATTACTTTCATCATATCCTGTTCTGGAATCCAACATTGCAAAAAGATGCGAAATCCTCAAAAGTCTGTGCAAGTTCGTTTCTGAGAACTTCGTGGTCGGACCGACATTGAAGCAGCAATTGATCAACGTCACCGAGCAGCTCCATCTTACGAATGAATTGTACAAAGCAACGAAGCTGAACTCAGAACTAAGTGGAATTGTTGCCACAACTATAGCCAAAGACTTCAACCTTCAAAGCAACGAATTTTTCAATGAACACACGAAATTGGTGGTGGAGCTGCTGACAAAGGTCACAAACCTCTCAGAGCTCGAGACTCCAGCGGACTTAATATCATTCGGGGAAGCAATCTTCAAAATTTTCACGAATGGATACATTTTGATCGAAAAAGATATTAAATGGAGTGTTTTCAACAGTGATGGCAATGAGGCGAAAAAAACAGAGCCAATCTTTGTTTGCTCACTTCAACTGTTGAAGAACATCAATAAGTTACTCAAGAGCCTGGTGAACGAACAGTCCGATATCCTGGAATATCAGAATGAATCAGACTTGAAAAACAAAGTGTCTGAAATTGTATTAAACTTGTCGCTATTTTTGTACTACGCCAGCAAAAACTCCATACAGGCACTTTTATCAAGCCAAAATGCTGAAAACGAAAACAAACTGGAAGAGTTCACAAGTTTCTTGAACTCTAACAGAGAAGGCTGGATTGAGATTTTCATTATTCTCAAAAAACAAGACCAAATCTTGCCGCTCGTCGAAGGTTTTGAAGATTTGGAGAGTTTGGCAGAGATCTTAGACAGTGAGAGAGAACTCGTTGCACAGATCGAGAATCCAATTCTTGCTGACAACTATAGTGCTGAAGTTTCGACAAAATTTGATGACTGTTTTGAAAGATTCGGATATGATTTTGCGGAAAATCTCTTTTCATACTATGTGAGAACGCATAAGATCAACATTCTTTTGAAATTCGTGGACAAGTACCCCGATCTTCTTGAGACGTTTTTGAGTTCTGATGCTGAAAACTCCAAATTTTCATGGATTCTCGACATTGAAAACGATGAGTATTTACAAGCCGCTAAGAAACTCACAAGCTACGTTTCTCAGGCTGCGAATGAAAACATTGACAACAAAAAATTACAGCTGAATCTCGCAAAACTGTCGCTTTACGCATTGGACAACGAGAATGAGCAAATCTCTGGGTTACTTGACGAGATTGAGGTCAATTTGCAACTTATTGAGCTACAGAAAAACTATAAAGACTTGTTATTGAGTCGTTACACGGAGCTGAACTCTGCGGCCATTCAAGGTTTGATCAGTAAGTCTCCATATCTTTTGGAACACAACTTCACCGGATTCCAGTCACAGATAGCTTCTGTTTTGGAAAAAATGGACAAATCACAACAATTGGACTTGTTTGAGTTGGTTCAACTATTGACATTGCTCAATTTTGATGATTCCAACTACGAAAACTTCAACAACTTGTTCAAATTGCTGAGTTTTGTCCAGCACTCGTCGCAGTCGCGTCTGATTTTGACCAATGCATACTCCTATGCGCACGTTCTGCTGGAAAAGGTTGTTTGGCGCAGACTCTTGGCGACGAACGATTGGGACAGTCTTATGAACGGAGTTGGCGTGAAGGAGAACAAATACCTGAGGATTGTGGCTGGGCTTTCCAGCCTGGATCTGGCTGCACCTAAATCTCTTGGGGACTTGATCTTGTCTCGTGAGGATCTCAAGCTGTTGGGGGCTGCTGGGTCTGTTGTTGGTGATTTTGAACGGGAGAACAGCGTTCTTGAGGAGTTGGACGCGAGGATTGACTTGGACAAGTGGATAAACCGTACGTACTAATAGAGCAGGTGAGATAACACAACGAGCGGAGCTAGTTGTTGAGTGTAGTTGGGCCACGTGAGTCGGTCACGCGAGAGAGTTGATTAGCGGGCAGTGTCAGTCACTATCTACTTGCCTGACTTGTCTTGCTTGTCCGGCTTGCAGATAGATCAGTGATTCTTCCCCACAATCCTCTGCTTTTCGTTGATCTTACACCGAACCAACCGCTCTGTCAATGGTCTTTCTCGTTCAAAGTCCTCCTCTTTGTATCTGCTTAGCGAGCTAGAAGCGAGTCCAATAGCTCTGATGATGTGTATCCAGTTCCCTGTCACGGACTCGATGCACGACGACTCGTGGCCGAGTTGCTCGAGCTGGGTAGCAAACTCCTCCAGCGAAACATTGAGGGATCTAGTTAGCTGTTTGATTTGCTGCAGATTTTCCAGCTCTCTTGTTTTCTGCTGAAGTTTCTGGTTCAAAGACGATTCCATGTTGAGTGAGAACCTTCTGTAGCGATCGTGTAAAGTGTCCAGAAGCAGCCAAGTTGAGTCGCGTTGACGCGTTTTTTTTTCCGCCCTCTTGTGGAGATTTAAGAAAAACGCGCGCACTGCCGTAACAAAAACACCATTTTCGATTTTTTTTGGATAGATCACAAAAGAGTATTTTTTGTGTGTATTGAACTGTTGAACAGCCCAAAGATCGCAATTCCAGCCATCAAACTACAGACATTGCACACATCAGCGCGCCGGCGGCTGTGAGAATTTGCTAGAATGGCTAGGTTGGCGAATAATCCAACGCTCTCTACGGTGGTAGAGTTGCAACCAGAAGCGGGCACAAAAACGAGACGGGTGCAAACAAGGGCGACCCCCGAGACGTCGTCAAACGTGATTGAGCTGAACTTTGTCAAGAGACGGTTTTTGCAACAGAACAAAGTCTTGGCCACCAAAAACTCGGAGCTGATGGCCCGGATCACGCATTTGGAAGAACAGTTGGCGCTGGCTCAGAGCGAGAGCCTGGGGCTCAAAAACAACGAGGTGAAGCTGCGAGGTCGGCTAGGCCAGTGCGTGAGCCAGCTGGAGGCCGACATGGTCTCGCGGTTTGAAGGGTTCATGGACTCGCTTGCACAGCTGCGCAAGGAGGCTGGTCTCGGCGAGAGTTTCAGTGCCGACCGACTTAGAGAGCTCCAGACGGCTAAGCTCCGCGAGATGCAGCACACACGCGAGACGGGTGCGTTCAATCCGTATGAGAAACTGGGCTCGCGCGGGCGCAGAAAGAGTGTCTATGTCCGGCGGGACGTGGCAGACGCGGCTGACTCGGGCGAGGCCGCCATCGAAGAGGCCTCGATCGACTCCGAGGAGCCGCGTACCACGCCCAGTCCCGCGCCCAGTCCCGTTCAGACGCTCGCTAGACGTCTGAGCCGTGTCCCGGCCCCAGAGGTTGTGGTGATTCCGACTCCGGAACCCGAACAGAGCGAGGCTCCAAAAAACGTGTACCAGACACCAGAGCCGGAAACGACGTCTGCAGCCACCAGAATGCCGCCTCCTGCGGCAAGACCTGTTCCAGCAGTGCAGCGCTCGAAATCAGATCCTACTGCACAGCGCAAGAGCAGACTCAGCAGACTTTTGTCTGGGGTGGCAGAGAGCCGGTCGCTTACGAGCTCTCTAGCCAGCCCTCCTAAAACGTCTGGAGCAGTGATTGAGATCGAGAGCGTTTCTCCAGAGGTTGGAGTGACGGCAGCCCGCAGAAGTGTTCCGTTTCAGGAGATGTCTTCGCTGTCAAACATTGACCCATTGTCGATGCCGACGCCGAAAAACGACCGCAAGAGACGGCGCCGGTCGGTCAGCTACCAGACCCCTTTGATACGCAAACAGAAGCGCCGATCGTCGGATCGGTTTGCTCCCGTGACAAGATACGAGCGCGACCCGAGCTCCACCGAGCGAGACGACAGCGAGGATAGCTCACGAGAACCCAGTGTTTCTGAGGTGGTTTCCGTGCCAAGTCGCGGGCGCAACCCCCTTCAGGAGGTGGCTCCGACAGAGCTGAACCGAATGAGACGGAAATCGATGGTGGACCTGCGAGCAGGACAGAAGAGCTTTCCGAAACAGACACCTTCCACGGACTCTGTTTTCGAGTTTCTGAGCCAGGAGGCGTCCAAGAACGTGCGCGAGAACGTGACGCAAAGGCGGCGCAGCCTGAGTGGAAACACGCGGCGCAGACTACACGGAAACGAACTGTAGAGACATTATTATGTAGTTTAGAGATGGACATTACAAACGCGATTATCTTTTTTGCTTTTCACACACTCATTTTCATCTTGATGGGCCCATAAGGGTTGTAGTCAAGAACCTCAAAGTCTTCGAACTTGAAGTCGTCGATGTTGCTCACTTTGCGGTTTATCTTTAGCCGTGGGAACTGTCTAGGAACTCTTTCGCACTGCTGCTTGAGCGCGTCCACGTGATCGCAGTACACGTGCGCATCGCCCATGGTGTGGATGAATTCACCAGGTTCCATGTCCACAACGTGGGCAATCATACAGGTGAGCAGCGCGTACGACGCGATATTGAACGGCACCCCGAGGCCCATGTCGCACGATCTTTGGTACATGACGCAGCTAAGTCTCGGCCGCGAGTTGGCAGGGAAGCTCACGTAAAATTGGCAGAAAACGTGGCACGGAGGCAACGCCATGTCCTTGAAAGCTGGCGGGTTCCACGCGCTGAGGATGATTCGGCGATCGTACGGATTATTCTTGAGTGTGTCTATGATCTTGGCCAGTTGGTCGTAGCCTTTTCCCGTGTAGTCAGTTTCGCAATCCACGTAATCGGCACCGAAATGCCTCCATTGGAACCCGTACACCGGGCCGAGATCGCCCTCTCTTCTGTGTGTGAGTCCAAGTGAGTCAAGGTACTCACGCGAGCCGTTACCTTCCCAGATACGGACGCCCTTATCGGACAGCTTTTTTCCGTCTGTTTCGCCGGCCACGAACCACAGAAGTTCGTGCAAAATGCCTTTGAAAAAAACTTTCTTCGTCGTGAGCAGCGGAAACTCGCCGTCCTGGAGGTTGAACCGCATCTGCGGTGGGGCGAACAGAGAGTACGTGCCGGTACCAGTTCTATCTGGTCTGTGTTCGCCGTCCTTCATGATCCGCCGGCACAGATCAAGGTAGTTTTGTTCCTGCTGGTTTTGGCTCTCTTGCTCGGTCATTTTGCGGGGGTGATGAGCGGTTGTTGACTGGGAACTTGCCTGAATGTGTCTGGTGAGATTGACGCAACGCGTAAAAAGCGTGTTTGTAATCTTGTAACTACTGAAAAAAAAATATCTTTTTGCATCCAGGTGACACAGCCTGAAAACCAAGGCAGAACATCCGTGCACTGGAATCCAAGTCAACAACAGCCCGTGCACGGGTGTAAGACCGACAAATAGATTCACCCCAATTAGCAAACCATCTCCAGGGGTGTGAAAAAAAACCGTGCTGCCAAAACCGGCCACGGGTGTGCACAAACTTGACTTTTATTTCTCCTGTCATTGGCTGTTTAGAGAATTTTTTTTTCCGCGACAACCATGTTCCGCGGCGGGCTAAGTATTCGCGGTTCTCGCGGACTTGGTCGCGCGGACTCCCGCTGAAAATATGCGGCTGTCCCCGCGTGCGCGCCAGCTCGCAGCCCGGGCGCCCCGTGAGTTAGAACACCCCCCGAGGATTGTCTCGCGGGCTGGTTGGCTGGAGCGAAGAAAAAAAAAAACAGTACAGTGCGTCTTGGATGTTGGATAATTGTAAAGTTTGTTAGTTTTGTACAGAGGTTTTTCACAGAAGTGTGTCTGTTTCTGTTGTGCTGATAGAACACATAGACTAACTAGGACGCAACGATGTTTTCACAATTTGGTTCTACTTTGAGGCGCTCGTTGAATGCGGTATGTATTACACCTTGGTTTGAATAACGGTACATAGTGACAGTGAAAAAAGACAGGCGAAGCGGGTCAATAAGAGCATCCACTGGCCACAACAAACACATCGATGACACTCTGGCACACACCAAATGGCTTCACCAGCCCGCACAGATGCAAATGGTGCTCGAATCTGCCCCTTGGATCGCCCAGTTTGCGACTGCCAGCGTGCTAGCTGGCGGCCAGCATTGGGTACTCGAGTAGGCTTTTTCGCAGGGGTCACCCAACGGGCCGTTCAACAACACGACACTTGGAGTGCTCTACCGCGACACCTCTGATACACAAGATAGCAATCGGACGTCTGGTACAGACAGACAGCCCGATCGCAGCAGAGGTGTTTTGCGTGTTGATTTTTCGTCCTGTTATTTTTTACTCGATGCTCATTGGCCAATTTTTTTGGTGAAATTTTAGATGGAGAAAGCACCTTCACCAGTCAAACCAATTTTACAAAGCAATCATCGTACTAACACACACACAGAAAGCATTCTCGACGGCTTCTAGATCGGCCGAGGTGTCTTCGAGCATGAAGAAGGTGATCAACGGTACCATTGCTACCGTTGGTCTGGCCTCTGGTTACATCTTGTACCAAGACTCACAGACTGCCCAAGCCATGACTGCTGCCGAGCACGGTCTCCACGCCCCATCTTACGGCTGGTCCCACAACGGTATGTTTGACACCTTTGACCACGCCTCGATCAGAAGAGGTTTCCAAGTGTACAGAGAAGTCTGTGCTGCGTGCCACTCTTTGGACAGAGTTGCTTGGAGAACCCTTGTTGGTGTTTCTCACACCCAGAACGAAGTGAGAGAGATGTGCGAGGAGTTTGAGTACGACGACGAACCTGATGACCAAGGTAACCCAAGAAAGAGACCTGGTAAGCTGGCCGACCAGATTCCAGGTCCTTATGCCAACGAGCAAGCTGCCAGAGCTGCCAACCAGGGTGCTCTTCCACCAGATCTTTCTTTGATCGTCAAGGCCAGACACGGTGCCTGCGACTACATTTTTGCTCTTTTGACCGGATATCCTGACGAGCCTCCAGCTGGTGTCCAGCTGCCTCCAGGAGCCAACTACAACCCATACTTCCCAGGTGGTTCGATTGCGATGGGCAGAGTTTTGTTCGACGACTTGGTTGAGTACGAAGACGGTACCGAGGCCACCACCTCCCAGATGGCCAAGGATGTCAGCACCTTCTTGAACTGGGCTTCTGAGCCAGAGCACGACGAGAGAAAGAGACTCGGTGCCAAGGCTTTGGTTGTCGTGACCGGTTTGTACTTCCTTTCCGTTTGGGTCAAGAAGTTCAAGTGGGCTCCAATCAAGCACAGAAAGATCACTTTCAACCCACCAAAGAAATAAATGAACGAAAAGCACCATGCTGTATCTAGAGATCAAAATCCATCAACGAAAGAAGAAAGGAAAATGAAACAAAATCAAGAGGGTGACAACGTGAGACTTATAAATCTGAAGTAAAGTCTGTCTGCACATTATCGTTTTTTTTGGTTTTTGATGAGCGAAATGTTGCTGAAGAATTTGATGCAACGTTTTGTTTATACCTGTGTATTTATACTCTTTATCACCATTTTTCTTCTCCGAATTCAACCCCCATATTATATGAATCCTGTTATAGACTTTTGATTGTTGTTTTGACCATGTTAATGTAGTTGTTTATTTCGACGCGACGACCGTCGCGAGTCTCGCGAGCAAACAGCGAAAAAAAAAAAAACAGAGATCACCAAGTCCGAAAATCAAAATAAATCGCCGTTCTGCTTGGAAGATCGCACTACTAATCGTCTTCCTCCGTTGCGCACGCTCAGATGAGGCAATCTGTTGCAGAAGATGACCACGCGTGGATTACAGACGCTCAAGACAATCCACAGGAGCAACAGCTCCAACAGCCCACTGTAAGCACTGTTGTCAACGCAAACAACGCCTTCATATCGTTTCTTGACCACTTGCCCTGCGACATCATACGCTCTCTCTGGCTCACACAGTCTTTAAGTCTCAAAAATGAACAGATCAAGACGCGCATGGACGAGCTTCTCAAAACAGGGCGTGTGACTGCGACACCGTTCTCCAGCAATACACAAAATGACACCATAGTGTGCGAGCTGATCCACCTAAAGACGCGCCTTGTCCGCAACTCCAAAGAGCTCGTTGCCGAAGCGCGCCATCTCTCAACAATTCTGCACAACCACAGATCGATCGTGGAGAACGATATACAGATCATGGACATTCTCAAGACTACCAGAGCGGCTCAAAGCGAGCGCACATGGGCCTCGTTTAACTCGTTCAAGCGCAAATTTCTGAAAACACAAGCTTTGGACGCGTCTCCCGTGGCTGAAGATCTTCTGCATACCGAAGACAAGAAAAGCAGCACCGAGAGAAAGAAGAAGCCCGTTCCGCGAATCAAAATCAAAGAGCCCACCCCGGTTGCAGCAAACGCAGTCGTGCCGTCGCCAGACCCTGATGTGCTCAAACGCAAGCTCGACAATCTGGTCGTCAAGCCGGAACAACACAAAAAGCAGAAAAACACCAACCACAAGGGGATACCAATTGTGGTCCCAAACACTGTTCCTGTGGAGGAAGAGGAGATCTACTGCACCTGCCGTGGTCCGTCCATGGGCAAGATGATTGCCTGTGATAACCCGTCGTGCAAGATCATGTGGTTCCATTACAAGTGTGTTGGACTGTACAAAGATCCGGGAAAAGGGCGCTGGTTCTGCTCGAAAGAGTGCGAGACAACGTTTTGGGACCGCATTTCGTTGAAGAAGAAGAAAAAACGGCGGAGAATGGGGTATTGAGTTGGACTAATGTATTTTATTACTGGCGTATTTATGTACTTTTAGAGCGATGAGAAAAAATCTGGGGTAAAAATTCAGGGCTGGAATGGAAAAAATTGCAAAAAAAAAAAAAGGTCATTTTTCTTGGTGAGTGACACTTTCTTCCCATCCATTGTGGCCCGAAAATGGGGAAGCGGTTTGCGAAACTTGTACAATGCTCATTTGCAGGATGTATACGTCCACTTTCAACGTTGTCTCTTCCCAAACCACGGCTCATCTCTCTTGATGCATACGACACAATCTACACTCCAGCAGAGCCTATTCCAGCACAGTACAACGAAATAACATCGAGATATGGCGTTGAAATCCCGGAAAACGTTCTAAAGAAGCAATTCAAGACCGTTTTCAAAGAAACTTTTGCCCTGTATCCGAATTATGGCAAAACCATGTCTCTGTCCGTGCGCCAGTTCTGGACCATTCTGCTCAGCAAACTCTATCAACAACACGCTTCTAGTCTCGACGATAAGCGCTTCATGGCGATGGCTACCGAGATCATCGACAGGTTCGAGACCAAAGATGCTTACATTGTATTTGATGACGTTTTGGAGCTTCTTCTGGCGTGCAAAAACTCGGCCGTTCGCACCTGTGTTGCCTCGAACGCTGACGAGCGTGTGACGCGGCTTATAGTGAAGGAGTTCGGACTGAGCGACTTCTTCAGCGTGGAGGACATTTATCTGAGCTATGATCTCGAAGTTTGGAAGCCGGATACAGCGTTTTTCGAGCGAATCATCTCTGACCAGCTCGGCCGTCCCGAGAACAGTTGTGTCACGAGAGCAGAGCTGGTGCAAGGATTTTGGCACGTTGGCGACGAACTGGACAAGGACACCGAGTGCGTGCTCAAACTCGGGATTGGGTCGATTCTGCTGGACAGGGACCGCAGTTCCGGTCTTTTGCGGGCGGACGAAACAGTACGCAAAGTCGGAGCGCGGTTTTACGTGGTGAGCTCGTTGAAAGAGCTGATTGAATTATTTGGGCTTAAAAACACATAACATTTTAAAAACACAAAGGAAGGAAGGAGAACCGAAGAGAAGCAAGCTAAATAATCATCCATATGCTCAGAGCCAAAAGAACAACAAGAACAATCGCAGTCACAATACCTGCACCAACCCTGTCCTTCTGTTTGACAGTGATCTCGTTGTAGTTTGTCGTGGTGTCAGAATCGAGACCAGCATTAACCTGCGACACGGAGGAGCCTCCGTTGTCGGCCTTGTAGGGAGCATCAAAGCTCTCAAGAAGGTTCTGCTGTATCACCTCCAGCGCAGAGATCTGCTCACCAAGACCGTACCAGCCGTCATACCCGCCGTACGCCCAGTTCATTCCGCAAGTGTGTCCGTCAGATCCTCCCGAGCACGACTGAATTGCTCCGGTGGCCGATGCACGCAGGATCGTCATGATTTTGTCTGTGTAGGAGGGAACAAGCTTGGCTGTGTAACCCAAGCACCGCGAGAAGATCGATTTGAACGACCGCTGATCGTTATTGCAGGTTCCCGACGTTTCGCACTGGTATTCGTACATGATGTTAGAGCCCGAAGAGTTGAGGAAAGTAGAGGTGATTCCGAGATAAAGTCTATCCACCTCAGTGAGCCATGACTCGTCACCATCGGTTCCGTTGTACAGGTAGGCGGCACCGCCTATAAGCAAACCGTAGTTGTAACTCCACTTAGACTCGGACAGTGTCGAACAGTTGTTTGTTCCAATATTGGCACCGTCATACACCTGGTAGGTGTCTGAGCTGCTGCCCAAAGTGATAAAGTCAACGTCTTTCAGCCAGTCGTACACAGTCTCTGCCGTTTCGAGATACGTTTCATTTCCCGTGTATCTGTATAATCTGGCAGCAATGTGGAATAAACCGGCGTTGGAGACGGTGTTTTTGTAGTCATAACCAGAGTTGAACGTGAATTTCTGCCATCTGAGACCTCCTCCACAGTTGTCTGTGTCCCACTTTTCCCACATGGTGTTGTACACCGCCTGGGCCAGACCGAGCCAACTCACGTCCGAGTAGTCGCCGGACGGGTTGGTGAAGTTTCTCTCGGTCGCCTCGAGCGCAGCCAATCCCCAGAAAGCCTGATCATCGTTACCCTCAGTGGTGGACTGGTTGGACGGGATGTAGTCGTTATTGGATCCCTTCTGCGCGAGCAACGCGTCGTAGATGATCTCCTCGTACGTGTCGTTCTGACAGAAGAACCAAGTGTCGATGAGGCCGCCGAAAATCTCACCGGACTCCCACCAGTAGTATGGTTCCTGGAACATACCAACGTCACCTCCATAACGGATACCCAAGTAATAATCCATGATACCATCGATAAGTAATGTCGCGCCGTCACAGATGGAATCCTGGGAGTCGAGATCAACCGAGAGCGCGTCAGCGCTGGCCGAGGGGATGTACGCGCATAGACACAGGATCAGCGAGAGCATTGTGGCTGATCCAGATTTAGTTCGTTGCCAAAGCTGCATTTTGTAGCTGGCTGTTCGTGTTCGCTGTATATTGGCTGTGAATAGGGGGATTTGTGCGTGTTCCGGAGTGAAATTCCCGTTGCTATCGAACTCGTTTGCTGTGTGAGAGAAGAAACGGAAAAAAAAGACCCATCCACCAAGAAAAGCCTGTGTTGTGCTTATGACGTTGGCAGATAAAACTGCTGCGCATTTTTTTTTAGAACCAGTGGAGAATGAAAAAAAAAAATAGGAAAATAGATCAGAAGAAACAGCCGACGGCGCGAGTGTCGACGGACCGAACCTCAGCAGATTGTATCGACATGCCCGGTTTTGTGCGTCGACGCGAATTTGCCTCCGTGGGGCTTGCGCTTTTTTTTTCCCATACATCTGATTATCCTATATAAGGGAGATTAGCAGCCGTTTTGCCTTCCTAGGAACATTATTAAGAAGTCCTTCACTAAGCAGGGACAAAAAGCTGGATATTTATAGGCCACAGACAGTCCATTCTGCACCACTGCGCGAGCTACGAGTCCTCAACTGTGCTAGCAGTACGTAATCGGCCCCGCGTTTAGAAACTCTTGTCTTATCAAACCAGATAAGATAATCTCATCATGTCGAGTCCACCAGCATCAAGAGCCGGCAACAAGCCGATCACAATCAAAATGTGCTTTCTTGGGGGCACTGCGGGAAACACCAACGCTATGGAAGCGCCCGACAGCAGAGAGGTTTTTGTCGCTGACCGCGACAGACTGCTCACCAAGGAGTCATTGGTGGCGGTGTTGAGGGAGAATACCCAGGACGAGCGGCTACGCCGGGCTCTTGACGGTTCGGAATTGGCAAACGTGTTTCTGATGCGCAAGTCGAAAAAAAAGGGCAGTTTTGTCGAACTGGACAACCTGGTTCAGTTTGCCGACCTTAACAGAAGTTTGACGGTGAAGAACCATTTGATGTTGAGTGTGCGTGTTTCAGAGTCGACAACCGCCACCGCTACTGGCAAAGTTACTGTGGACCGCGCCACAGAGGCTGTCGCTACCGAGCCTGCTTCTGAGCTGCTCAAACTCCTGAAGAGTTTCGAGGAGTTGTTCAACGGCAACGACATGAGCGTTGCCGCGCTCAACTTGAAAGCCCTTTCTAGCTCTATTTCTGAAAATCTGAGCAACTCCGAGCTGTTTCGCAACCTCTCGAGCCTGATCGAGTTGAACTTTTCCAAAACTCTCAAGCGCATAGACGAGTTGAAGCAACAGCAACAACAACAGCAACAGCGGAAAAAAGAGGAACCGGTTTACACGTCTAAGAAGCCAGTGGTTCACGTCGGTGTTGTTTGTGATGGCTGCGACAGAGCCATCACCGGCGACCGCTACAAATGTGTCGAGTGCGACGACTTTGATCTCTGCTCCGCATGTGAGTCGGCAGAAGTTGAGACCTTGCGCCACGCAAGTAACCATCAAATGCTCAAGATCAAGACTTGTGCAAAGCCCAAAGTTCACTCCATTCAGGGAGGATTTGTCCCGGCGTTTGTCGATCTGTCTGTTCCCGGCCGTGTGGGTTTCTACGAGTCGGAACCTGAGGTGGAGACTGCTGACGGCGAAAACCTGGACTTGTTGAGACTCAAGTCAAGCAAGCTGGACTCGCTTCTGGAGTTAGTTGGCGGCGAAGGAACTGAAACGGAGAAGATTGAGCTTTTGGCGCAGCTGATTGAAGATTTCAAGATTCGCAGCGACATCGAAACTGGTTCACGTGTTAAGTCAGAGATTGTCGTTGACTGCTCACGTTCGAACGGCCGTTTACTGTCGTTTACTGTGAGAAATGAACATTCGCAAGACCTGGATAGTCCTGTTTTGGTGCTAACGATCTTGGGCGAGGCACATGATTTCGAAATTACACCACATTCGTTGAAGGCTGGTCAGACTCGCAGACTTGATCTGGATGCCTCTGTTTGGAAAGACTTCGCGGATTGGATTGATCAGTTTGACGGATCTCAGATCGATGAGATTTATGTCAAGAGTGGAGCCGACGTTGTATTTACTGGTCGCGACAGTTATCGTGCGCTGAGAGAAGGATGTTCTTTTACATGTGTCTTGGAGCAGATGAAGGAGACTGAGAAAACTTCGGAAGACGTTGTCGAGGAGAATGTGGAGGAGGCGATGGAGGATGCTGATAAGTTCGATGACGAATCTGATTCAACCACTGCTTCTGAGTCAAACGCGAATCTGCAGTTTCCGTCTGTGGAGTTCGTTCTAGTGAAGAGTCTGGGCGAAGCAGAGACGGTGGAGTTGCCGGCAGAATTACCGGTGCAGTCTCCGGTGACGGAGTCTAGCGAAGATCAGTTTGACGAATCGAATGCGTCTGATGATTCGATTATGGACGACTATGACATCCTATCTACTGGCGAATGTGATGATCAGTGAAAAGGAGAAAGAGCGTTTTTAATTTTTGTTTTGTTTATGTTCAATTTGGATAGCGACTGGAAAGGATGGTAGGATTGAAGGTCAGGTAAGTATTGTGATAAGTTGGAATAAAGTCTGAGATTAGTGAAAATCAAGTTCGGTCTTTTTCCCGAATGGGGAATTTCAAAAGTATAGCGTCAAAAAGATTTCGGCTTTTTCAGATCTGTAGATGCAAAAGAAAAAAAAATAATAATATAAATATCAGCAGCAATAACTGCTGCAAAACAGAGCTTTGATCTGAGTGTCATAAGATACAAACGTTGACAAGAATGCTTAAAATCAAGTCGTTCTTTACAGGAGCCCCAGATGTGACGGCTGAGGTGTCCAAAGTTCTGCCAGTCGCAGAAACAAGTGCTCAGTGTGATGCTGCGGAGTGTCACAATCGGTACTCAGCCTCGTGCTTCAAGCTGACCGCTCCAGCTGACAAAGAGCCCCTCTGGGAGTCTGTGAAACCATTACAGTTACACATTCTTGTGTCTACGGGGAAAAACGATTGGCAGCATGATGCATTTGCTGCACCAGGGACTGTTCTGCAGTCAATTTCAGACACAGTTGACAGCCCTGAGTTCAAAAAACTTGGACTGAGTTCCAAATTGAACGTGACATCTTCCGATCTCAACCACGCAGAGTTCACCGAGTACAGTGAGGGCAAGAAGGCTGATGTGCTCTTGATGCCATATTTTGTCTGGTGCCGCGGTCTCACAATCGAAAACTCTAGCTCAGTGCTGGTGGAGCTAACTAAGCTACTGGCCTCCAAGTCAGAATTGCCTCAAACAATACAAGGCTGTCCTATAGAAAAAGACCATTCGAAGTCTTACATTTTCCTCTGCTCACACAGAACGAGAGACAAGAAATGTGGCATCACCGCACCAATAATGAAAAAAGAATTCGACTCTCAGCTGAGAGATCTTGAGCTCTATAGAGATGTTGGAGACACCAGGCCAGACGGAGTCAATGTGGTGTTCATCAACCACGTGGGAGGACACAAATTCGCTGCAAACATCCTCATCTACAACAAGGAAGGCGAGTTCGTTTGGTTTGCCAGATGCACACCGCTCAACGTCAAGCCAATCCTGGAGGAAACCGTGTTGAAAGGAAAGGTGTTTCCGGAGCTGGTCAGAGGAGCGCAAAAATTCGATGCCGTCAGCTGGTAGAGCAAATGGTTGATAATTCTTTTGTTAATTGCTAATACATATCATTCGTCGTTGTAACTTAAAGCTCATCTTTAGCGAGCGTCGTAGGGCTGTTGAAAAATTTGAGGATGTTCAATCTGAAAGTGGCGGAATCTTTTGCCTGCGAACTCAAGTCAGACTTAAGCAGTGACTCCAGTCTTGCAATTTCTTTTGGTATGAACTCTTCAGCCCCATTGACCAGTGTGTGGATCAATTTGTTGTAATATTTCACCTCTTTATTCAATTTGTTGTCCTTGTCAGCAGCCTTGAGAGCCTCAACAAGCTCCGAAACGAGTTTTTTTCTGGCACCAGCCGATGCAGACACAAAGTTTGTCACAAGAGAATCCACAGAATGAATCAAACCTGCCTCGAAGTCAAGTTTTCCTTCTATGTCTCTGTGTGTTCCTGCTTTTTCGTTCACGTACTCAACTAGATCCTGGAGATCACGGCCGTATTCGTACAGAACTGGTTCGTCGAGGTTTCCGTCGTGAATGTAAATTAATGTGGGAAAAGACTGGACATTGTACTTTCTTTGGATCCACTCAGCTGGCTCCTGGCCTGTTGTTTGGACCTGTCCGATGACCAGCTTGTCTTGGTCGCCTTGGAACACAGTTGCAAGTTTTTCCCAGATCGGCTTGAGTCTTTTGCAGTGACCACACCAGTCGGCAGTGACGGCAAAGAATGCGCTTTTCCCGGTACCATTCACGAGATACTCAAGGTTTCCATCGTGCAACTGCACCACAGATGAGGGCTGCTGGGGTTCAGCGTTGGCAGCCTTGATTCCCGTGTGTGCAGCAATGAAGTTTGTAAACGCTGTCAATTGCCGCGCTCCCTCGTACTCAATTGGGTTTTTGAGATCCTCTTTCTTGAACAGTTTCAACGTAGGAAACGCACTGACGCCGAACGTTTTGCCCACTTTTCTGTTTTCATCAGCATCAATCTTAACGATCTGGATGTCTTCTCTGCTTGCATACGCCTCTGCGAGCTCGTCCCATGTCGGTGCGAGCTTGTGACAATGACTGCACCAGGACGCATAGAATTTCACAAGAGTTGTCTTACCTGAATTGAGCACCACTTCCTCAAAGTTCTTGTCTGTCAACTCGATCACCTTGGACGCAGCGGCGGACGCCACGAAACCAGCCATGAGAAGGGCGAACATGCGCCACACCGAGAACGTTTTCATTTGCACGGATGTTGAGTAGTAATTGGAATGTCCACCAAATATTTGCAATTGCAGCAGAAGAAGATAACAAAGTGTCGAAAAGGTACAATAATTTTGCCCTCTTTCGATTCATATAAAAGTTCCCTCGAAATCGTCCCTTTGAAAACGGGACATACATGTATATATTTTTTTTTTTCAAAAAAAAAAGTTTGGGATTATAAATTTGATTTATTTTCTTCACTGGCCCCAAGATCACCGTCGTATTCACCCTATCAGACATGACATCGGTCACCAAGAAACCAGTCAAGGCTGCTGCTCTGTGCGAGCTCTGTCACTGCAGAAAAGCAGTCATGAAACGGCCAAAAAATCTTCAAAAACTCTGCAAAGATTGTTTCTTTCATGTCTTTGAAACAGAGATCCACCACACCATTGTCAAGGAGAACCTCTTCTACCGCGGCGAGCGCGTCGCTGTTGGTGCATCGGGCGGAAAGGATTCTACAGTACTTGCTTCCGTGCTGAAGACCCTGAATGAGCGCTACGACTACGGTGTCGAACTCGTCTTGCTCAGTATAGACGAGGGTATCGTCGGCTACAGAGATGACTCGCTAGCCACCGTCAAGAGAAACCAACAGCAGTACCAAATGCCACTAGAGATTGTCTCGTATAAAGATTTATACAACTGGACCATGGACGAGATTGTTTCGTGCTCTGGGATCAAATCGTCGTGCACCTACTGCGGTGTTCTCAGAAGACAGGCTCTAGATCGAGGAGCTCTCAAGCTGGACATCCACCACGTCGTCACCGGACACAACGCAGACGACATGGCAGAGACAGTACTGATGAACCTTTTGCGTGGCGACACTGCCAGACTCGAAAGCTCTGTGAACGTCACCACGAGATCCTCGGGCTCGCCCGTCAAGCGCTCCAAACCGTTCAAGTACTGCTACCAGAAAGAAATTGTTTTGTACGCACACTACAAAAAGCTTGATTACTTCAGTACAGAGTGCACCTACGCTCCTGAGGCCTTCAGAGGAACCGCAAGAGTTCTTATGAAGAACCTGGAGAGCGTGAGACCATCCTGCATTCTCGACATCATCTACAGCGGAGAGCACTTCAAACTCCAAGAAAAACGCAAAAAGAGAGCATTCAACCCGCCAAAATCCAAGCTGAAGGGACAACAGCCTGATTCTCAAGAAGTTGAGGTCCGCCCCGACGGTTCCATCTCGCTCGCACAAAGAGATGGAAACAGGTGTGACAAATGCGGATACCTCTCCACAAACAGAATTTGCAAAGCATGTATACTGCTCGAAGGTCTCGAAGCCAGTCGGGCAAAGTTGCAAATCGACGGAGACGCCTCGGTCGATGGAGCAGCACGCCTTGCAAAAGGACTTACTCAGCTTTCTTTCTGAAACAATTAAACGTGTATAATATTCATCGATCAATTTAAATAAAGTACGACTTCCACAAAACTCCTTCTAATCCTTCAAGTTGCTCCTCCGTGAAAAACTTAGAGTCGATATGCCATGTATCCTGTCTGGTCTTCTTAAACTTACTCAGTGTGTCCTTTGCCGTGCGACCGATAATACCATCAAAGTTGGTGCATTTTCCGGCCAGAAGCCACAAAACGCTCGGCAACCATGAAGGAGGCGGCGAGGTGTACGGAAAAGCATCCACCAGAGCCCCAAGACCCAAAGTAGCCCCGTGCAACTTGTTCACCTGCTCAACAGTCAGTTTCTGCCCTTTAACCTTTTTGACACTATTCAGAATCTTTGAAAACTGTTTAATGAACCTCGAAATCAGTTCATCCGACCCAGATGATAAGTATCCGTGCACAATGCTCGAGAAGTTCGCTGCTGCTTGCTCTCGCACGCTTGGGTGTTGATTGTACAGGAAAGTGGCCACTTTTTCCACGAGACTCAATCTCTGGCTCGGGGAAATTGTCAAATATCTCACAATGTAGTATGCGTGCATGAACGTCAACAGGTGCAAGGTCTGATTCAACGAAGGGTTTTTTAGGCCATGGTCGTTTAAAATCGAATCCACAATCACTTCTGTCTGCTCTTTGTTGTACCGGATCGACGCAACAAGGTAAATGAGCACCAGGGGGTCAAGTCCAACTAGCTGGCATGCCTCCTTCATGCTGTCCAACTGGTACAGGTGCGGAATGATGTGTTCTTTCAAATATGGGAAGATTAGCGACCCATGGGCAGTTTTTAGTAGATTGAACAACAATGCGTGCAACCCTCTCACGGTGAACATATATTCTGACTCCGCAAGTTCCTGTGGAGTGAGTCCTTCGATATCCTTACTCAGCTCCTTCATTCTCTGTAAGTAGGCCAGCAGATGCTTGTGAATCAGAGGATTCAGCTGATACGGGTAAATTCCCATCCCCCCTGCGCTCTGGTGATTTGCAGTCATCAGCACATCAAAGCTGGCAAACGAAACCCCCGAGGTGTATAGCAAACAATCAAACAGCGACGCCGCAGATCCTTCCGCAATCACGTGGTATGGGTGTGAAAGAGAGGAAAATAACCTCTCAATTACCTCATCAAACGCATGGAAGCGATCCAGCATCGCTGACATATATGATTTGGCGACCACCATTCTGGATGTGAGAACCAACGGAGAAATTTCATCACTTAAATCCAGCTCAAAATCACAGATCGCAGAAACGACTTTCGGGCATCTTCTGCAATCGAAATGGCAAGGCAACCACCAAGAGAAAATTTTCCAGATGTTATTCGTGGTCTGTGACGTACCAGAAGACAAGATCGCGCTCAGTTTATCAGAGATCTTTGAGTCAATGGTACCGAGGTGTTGTGGATTCCTTCTGGTACAGAGCAGCAATGCACAGTAGATTTCAGACAAAGCAATGTGCGTTGGATCCTCGTCTTTTTTGAAAAGCTCATCCCCAATAGAGAAGAAATCTTCGATCTCCAGGTTCGGAGTATATCCATAAGTGCACAGAATTGCAATCGATGCCATCATGTAAACCAAACCTGGCAAAAACATTGTATTCGACTCGGACTGATCAACGTGTAATCTCAAGATTTCAAAAAGCCACTTTCTGTCAATGAACTTTCCAAATGCAATCATAGATTCGTTGTCCTTGGCATTAAAACCGAGATCCTTGGCTGCTTCCAAACCAACCACTGTCATGTCGTTGTTCCAGCACATACTCGAGGCCCAACGTTTGTTGTCAATGAAAAACTTCGGGTTGTCAAAGTTCTTCATCTCTTCAAAAAAGGCCTCAGTGTTGTTTTCACCAATGACAGAAGACAGAGAGCTCGTGTTAGGCAATTTTGGTATCACAGACACAATGTTATCGAGATCGTAGTTCATCATTCCTTTCGTTTCATTAACGTCCAGGATAGAAGCCAGCCAAACGACACTTTTTCTAGAGATTTCAGGATGAACACCGTTGATGGATTTTTCGAGCAATAGGAGAATATCGCCGTTCAGAGTGCTTTCCAAATGGGATTGCAAAGATGCAAGGAGATCCAGAACATTCAACAGAAATTTCCAATGCAACTTGCTTTCTGCTCTCTTTAACACCAACGTCTCCAAATTGCGCAACATCGCGAATGACTGGTGTTTCTTTTTATCCTTTGCTATCTTCAAAGATTTGATTTGCACCTCAAAAGCTGTTCCAGGAGGTCGGATTGCCTCAATTAGATCAAAGTTCATGAGACACACATTGCTTGGAACTCTAACATGTTTCTTGATAGCTCCATATAACTTTAGGGCGTAGGCATTCGCTTCCAAATCATCCACTTCTACGGACCTGGCAAGGAAGTTTTCGTACTTGGTAAGATGATACGAGCTTTTCTCTGCCAAGCCCTTGAACTTTTTCAGACTAAACAAGCGCAAAATGTTTCTCAAAGTCTCACTGTCATTGTTAGCTAACGCAACTTCCCACTTTTTGAAGACATTGAAGATTAAACCAGCACAGTTCAGTACTCTATTCAGTGCTGAAGTCAAAACTGACGCAGCATGGTAGGATGTAATTTTGTAACTTGAGGCTGATAATTCGACAAGGTCCTTGATCAGTAGCTTATCGAACGCAGTAGGAAGCTTAGTGGACCTCGAAATCGACATTCTGTTGCAGTGGTAAACGGCCAATCTAGCACCGATAATGGTTCTAGTGTACGGAACATTCACATGTGGAATGTCCAGTAACTCAACCATGTGAATGTTATCGATGAAGATGGGGTTATTCGAGCCAAAACTGCCGCAATTTCTTAGCCAGCAACTGATGCACTGTATAACATGAGACATCAACTCTATGGCACCATCTTGTTGGGTCAAACAATTCACGAGCTTGTGTAAAGTTTTTCCAATTTTGTCTCTTACATCATGCAACTTCAAGTACGTGGGATCACTGTAGTTCACAATCGTGCTTCTGTCATAAAAGTAGCCAAATGAGTACAAGGCCAAGGACCGGTTGACTAGAGAAGGGTTGATTGCTTCAATTCCTCCACCCAAAGAAGGTGTCACTAATCCGCTAGGAAGCTCAGACTCAGGTGTGGATTCAAACGCCTGTAGTCCAACAGGAGCAGACTCAACTTGGATCTCTGAGCCTTGAATCAAAACTCCTTCCACTTCTTCTTCCATCACTGTGTCCGGATCCGTGTTTTGTTCCACTTGAAACGATGCTGGTGAACTTTCTCTACCAGTTATCTGAATTCCAGCAGTATCAGCTAGCGATCCGAGGTTTGAAGTAGACGCTGAAGGCGTCATGCTTGCAGCAGCAGTGACAGATGAGGTCAGTTCCAAGGAAGTTTTAGGCTTGTAATGCCCCTTGCTGTCTGCGTTGAAGTTTGGATCAAATAGCGTGCATATTCCAGAAAGACATCCTTCCAAAACATTTACGTGATACGTGATTTTGTCGGCCAAGTCAAGCGATATTTTCTCTGTAGGCTTGAAATTGTCGATGAAAATCTCCAATTCTGCCTTAGAGTTCACAGAAACTTTCTCAAAGAAATCCACAGAACTATCCACGCCTGCAGATGTTGGAGTATACCACTTGAACTTGAGATTTTCTGTGTTGAATCGGTATGGATCAAATTGAAATCCACCCCAGCATCTCTCGTCAACCTTTCCGCCATTAGAGCGTAGCCAGTCCTCAGAGATCAGTCTTCTCTCAATCAATCTCGTGCAAGTGACTGTAGAAAGAATGGAGTTAACCAGAATACTCGTTGAAAAAGCAGCTTCTCCCTTCAATTTTGAGGCCTTCAAAGTAACAAAATCCCTCAATTCAGGCAAATAACGGATCAGGAATTCGCCAGCACCAAGACAGGAGCCGCACAACAGTTTGAAGTACCAAATAAGTTTGGCATCCTTAGCCAGAACTTCCTGAGTACGCGACGAACCAGCACCTTCCTCCACCTCATCAGCGATCGCAGTGCTTAAGTAGTTGTATAGTCTGGTGAATTGTTTCTTTGGGTCTCTTCTGACAATGAGTTCAGCTGTATTCGAAAACACGATCGCCACGAGATGTTTCACGTTGTTGGTAATGTAATCATAGAAGGAATCTGCAAGAAGCTCAAACAATTCGTCCGACAGCGACTCGATCAACGAGTCAAAGACCTGTGCGATTAACACAGAAGCTTTGGATTCAATTCCATCGTCTCCTTCGACATTCGGCGAAAACTCGAGATATCTGAAACAATGTTCAGCAAATGATTTGATGAAATATGCAAATGAGGAAGAAGCAGACTTCAAAGCCTCTAGCTCCACGTTTGAATCATACTGGAATTCTTCTGGGACTCCATCTGCGTAGATCGACTTTGATAGTCCCTGCGAAGATTTATAAAACTTCGCCTCCAAGTATGCCAAGTGTTGAGAAGTGAAATCCACTGCAAAGAACCCGTCGTCACCCTCGCCTTCAGTGAGATCCACAATCGGCACGACAGCAGCGACAGATTTGACAAACTGAACAGTAAGGATGGTCTTTTCAGGGTCATTGGAGTCTATTCCTGGCACCAACATGGAAAGCAGGCGAGGAATGTGAACACGATAGACAGGGAGTTTGGCCATGTATCTCACCAGAGCAGTCATTTCACGTAAAACGACATTGATTCTGTGGGTAGAGTTAACAAGCTCAAAAGAGGTGTAAATGTCTAAGAGGACGTTGTCCAAGATTTGTTTTGGATCGATGAACGACAAAATCTCCAGAGCGCCGACGTACCTTTTCCTCTGCGAAGAGGACTTTGATTGAACACCCAAGTTGATGAGCGGCTGCAGGATATCAATGAATCTATCTGTAATCTCAGGGGACAATTTGACGTTGTCGGGCAGAGTAGAGAAATCGTCGGCAAACTTGTAAACCAGAGATCTGTCTACTCTTTCTTCCAACAATCTCACGTGGTACAAACCAGCGAACCGTTTCACTGCCTGGGACAAAAGAGTGGACCAACCACCGCTGTTCGAGGGGTGGACCAGCGTGTGAATGGCGTTGCAGAACGTGCTCAACAGATCCATTATACCGCCTTCCAATAGTGCAAACTCGGACGTCAAAGAGCTGATAATGATTTCCACAATCAGCTTGATGTATTGGGAGTTTTTGTCGTCGGATGTGAAAACCTTGGAAGTGATCAGGAGCTGGTTTATGAACAAGTTGAATTGGTCCTGTGTGAAAATACCATACTTTCCCATAACAGCGATTTGCGGGTCAATTGCGAGCTCTTTTAACACTCTGTCTGCGATATTGGCAACTATAGTCAAGATAGAGGTTATTTCTTTGTCAGATCTTTGAGCCGTCCAACAGGAGAAAAACAGAGGCAGGTAGTACCGAATGTCTGTTTTGTCGTAAACAACAGCACCATTGGCAGTGGAAACGGGCCTTTTCAGCACTATCGGAAGCATTGCTGACATTTGAAGAAAAGAGCTGGATACCGTTAGATTGTTGTATCTGCTCATGATTTTCTCCATGAGCAGAGGAATGCAGTCATTGTCAAAAAACATGTTCACTCTTGAAGCAAACTTGATCATTTTCTTGAAACGGGCCTGCCCGCTGAGATGGACAGATGCAACAGGTTCATCGAGTTTGGCCGAGAGCTCGTCGTACAGAGGCTCCCAGTCAAGTCTGAGACCCTTCTCGTACAGAATATCTTTTTCTCTTAGCAAAGTCGTCACAACGTCGGTGTAAAAGCCGACATCGAGCCCCTGGCCTCGCGAAAGCGAGACGGCATAGTAGACTTTAACGAGGGCGATATTGAGCTCAACGGGGATGGTGAGACCCATACTGAGCAGATTTTTCAGCTCTTTTGTCCAGTGTTTCATGCTGATGACTGCGGCAGACTTTATGTCTGTACTTGGTACAGGAGTCGATGCGAACTGCTCATCGTCACTGTCCGAGCTGTAATCGTCCTCCATATCGTCGTCGTCATCGTCGTCATCGTCATCGCTTTCAGAGTGCTCCAGCGTTTCCAGATCACTCTCCTCGTTCTGCAAGTCTCCCAGAGCTTCTGTCTGGGGCAATTCCGAGCCAAGCGACTTGCGTGTTCTCTCCAGGTCTGCAACACTGATGGAGAGAGCGCCTTTCAGGTCCTGACTCTGGATGGCTATGTACAAATGCGCCACAATGTGGCTGAGATACTTGTACTGATCCCGGATTGATTCTGTCTTGTAAGGAAGTAGTTTTTTGGGATTGAGATCTCTCTGGATGTTGGTGGTGTAGAAGACAGAGTTCTTGTCCAGTTGTAAGTTCATGGTTTCGGCGTCGCTTTCGGGCACGTTCAGGCCGTAATGGTTCAATCTATCGAGTTCCTCTGTCAATTCCGTTCCCTTCTGATTGCGTTTGAGGTCCGCAAACGAGCTGGCTCTGGCCATGTTAGTGGCGGAAACCGATCTCGAGAGCGGCGAGCTCTCACGGGGAGAGTTCAACAAATGGTTGATTCTTTTGGAAAATTCACCCGACATCGTCTTGGTTGCGCCTATAATGGCACTGGTGTTTGTTTGTATCCTTACCAACCGGTTTGTTGGTGATGGACTGGTGTAACAGTGTCAATGGGCAATGGTTGGGAGCAAGTGGGGATCATTCGGGGGCAAAAGATCAAATCGCCCTCGCAGGTGAAAAAATAATGAAGATTACGTCAGCACATCATATCGCTACGCGAGCCTAGGTAGCGTTGCGGGCAATTCGAAGCCAATGCAACGAGGTTTTCTGGCAAGATGCTGACCGGTGAAAGGCGGTTTTCACCCAATAGCATCAACCATCACCATACAATTCACATTGGCTGTGTCATCATCAAATTGAAAATTGTAGATTCAGCTTGCAATACATATAGTCTATATAGACTGCGGGAGTACTTGCTCCGCGATGTTACGGACATGTGAGTACTGGCGCCTTGGAAAAGTCTGCGATGCTATGCGCTTTCCACTCTCAGTCTTTGCTCATAATCAGTTCGCTCGTGGTCAGGAAACACCTCCACTAAAGGCCAACGACCAACTCAGAGACATTCCGTTATCCAACCACCGGTCCTGGAATCCCGAACTGCTGAAAAAGTTCCAGGAACTGGTCGGATCAGCAAGTGCCAAATTCAGCATCAGAATGCCCTTCCACCCGTCGTCGATCGAGCCCGCAAGCTCCCCCAGTCTCATATCACGCCATTCCTCGCTGACAAACTGGGATCCGCGGATAAACGACGACACCGGTGTCGTTGGGAGCATGTGAATTCCGTGAATGTACTCCTTGTTCATCCCAAAGTAGGTTGCGTGATCAATTTTGTTCTCGAATAGAATCCCAGAAACTTTGTTGGATCGGAAGTTAGCCGGAACCACGTCGTTGTCCGACCTGTACAGCATGTACAGATTCATTGCGCGGCGTTCAATCGCGAGAATCAGCGACCCGAGACTCTCGAGATTCTTATTGCCAGAAACCAGCCCCCATAGCATGATGCCGTAGTAGCAGTGGTAGTCCTCGCTCGAACTCTCCTCGTCCTTTCCGTCCCCGTGTGCAAACAGACCGTTCGCAAAACTGTGGCCATTGAAGAAGTCAAAGGACCTAAAGACAGGGAAGTAGTTGTCTTTGTCGCTTGGATTCGCAACGTCTCGGATCAGCGTCTCGACCCACTCTTTGCTCCGAGCATAAAATGTCCCGTCGCCGTACTGACGATCGGCCAAAACAACTAGCGAAGCCGCATGGATGTGGTAGCCGTAGTGGAAGTGGTGATCATTGTAGAAACAATTTCCAAAATCAACATAAAAGTTGCCATCCTGCAGACCACCCGACGAAACAACACCCTTCCAGTTTGTGTCGTAAACCAAGGGTGTTTGCTGCGAGTTGGTGATGAATCTGTCAAACGCCTGCTTCATCTTGGCCAGTTGGGTCTGGGCCAAGCTTGCATCTTTCAGCACAAACGCTGCAACGTACAGAATAAACGCCCCTTTATCGATAATTTTTCCCGCGGTGTACATGGAGTCAGTGTTGGAAGCGTTTACAACGTCAAACTCTGAAATTTCCCTCTCGGCGACCTTTCTCAACACCTGCAACTTCTCGCTAGAATAGCCTGTGAAACCGCGAGTCTCTGTCCATGGATCAAACTTGAGCTCTTGCGGAGGCAGCTGTTCCACCATGGTAAACTGTGCAGTCGAAAAACACTTCATCACCCCTTTGCACGTGGAGTCCAGCTCAACTCCTGGTAACAGCGTGGCTGTGGTTCTTGGGTCAAAAGACCGATACTGGTGTGGAAGGGCCCATTGTATGCTTGCTCCGCTCGCTGAACTACCTTCCAGTCGGTAGTTGAAGCGGTATGTAGCCGAATTCGAGGCCGAATCAACGCTTCCGGAAAGCGAAACACCGGTCACATATGCACCCGCACCAGAGTCGTACTGCGACAGGTCAGAGCTCGTAAGCTTTGCAACCTGGACAATTGTGGTCTGTGCAGCTGCCGAGCCGACGATATTGTTGGAATCCTGCCACTGAAAGACACTGTTGGAGTATATGACCCACCTTGTTCCGTCAAACAAAGTCGCAACGTACTTGAAAAGCCCGTTAACCGAAGGGGAGGAATCGAGGGCCTGGAATCCAACTTTACTGCTGATTTTGGGAGACAGAGATCCCGAATATATGGCGGTGACAAACCCCATTCCCTGGACCAATTTTGAGCACATTGTTCCCTGTGAGGTTTCAAACTTGACTCCACAGCTGAACCTTTCGCACTCTCCAACAACAAAGCTGTATCCCTGCTGGAACTGCACTGCTCCTAGCAAAATCGAACAGATACCAACAGGATTGAAGAAATATTTGACCGGATTGGAGTTTGGGTCATCCCCGTACACCTGCTGGCTTTTGGCTGTGTGGGAGATGCCGAGTCCCTTAAAATTGACGTCAGTGCTCTGCCAAAGACTATATGGATGGGTCCAGATCGGCAGGTTCTGCTGCTCCACTAAGAGGTTTCCGTAGAAATTGTTGGTCTGGATGGGTTTATTTTGGCTGTAGAGCTTTGGCAAGGGAACGGGATGTGAGGCGGACTGTTTGATCACTGATGCTGGCGGATTTGTGGAGATTGGCTGCGAGAAGATGTCCTCTGAGCTGAATGTTGTTGGGGGAGCAGATTGGTTGGTAGCATAGTCTCTTGGCGGCACAAGCGGGGCGAATTGGACATTTTGGCCGTTGTTTTGCTGTTGTTGTTGCTCGAGCTTTTGTTTGAGATGCGATATGAGACCCATTGTGGCCGGTGGAGAACGAATTGGGAAGAGACAAGAAGAGCAGATCGGAGAAAAAAGGGGAATTTCAAAAAAGTTCGCATCTTTTTATATATATTTTTTTTTTGTTATTTTCACTTTCTGTTGATCTCAGTTCAAAGTTGGTTGAACACAGAAATGAGCGACAATAATCGGCAGAAAGTGGTGAAAGTCTGCGGGCTCAAGACGGAAGAGGCTGCGACGCGGGCGATCGACGCCGGTGCGACGCTGCTGGGCGTCATTCTCGTCCCGAACCGCAGCAGAACAATCGATCATGACACAGCTCGGGCCATCAGTCGAGCATGTCGAGAGACTAGACAGGCGAGAGGACGGGAGTTTTTGGACTCGCAATCGCTGCTCAAGCACTTGCAGGCCTCACAGCTTACAGGGCCCTCCTGGTTCGAATACAGCGCGCAAAAGCTAGCGGAAAACGGGCCGTTTCTTGTTGGAGTGTTCCGGAACCAGCCTTTGGACGAGGTGCTACGAACTGCTGACGAGCTGAACTTGGACGTGATTCAACTGCACGGGTCCGAGAATTTTGAGGAGTTTGTGGCTGCATCTGAAAGACCGGTCATTCCCCGCTACGTGCTCCAGAAAGCCAACATTGGCGATGCCCTCAAAACCCACGGGCACGTGCTTCCTCTGCTGGACTCAGAGCTCGGCGGAGAGGGCAAGGTTATCAGTTGGGAAGATGCCGGCGAGTTTGGAGCGGCCGGCGGCCGATTTGTGTTGGCTGGTGGGCTAACGCCGCAGAACGTGGCGAGCGCGCTCGCGGTGGCAGGGGCTGTTGGTGTGGATGTGAGTGGCGGTGTGGAGAGCGATGGGAAGAAGGATCTGGCGAAGGTTGAGGAGTTTGTGAAAAATGCGCTGGCCTTTGGAAAATAAGCGACGGGCGCCGTCTGTAAATACGATCATGGATGAACTATGACAAGACCTATGTGGTATTGTTTCTGGATACGTTGAGGAGTTAAGTACTGTGAGGAGCAAGTGATTGATAGTATGGTGATAGCGAAAAATAGATCAGGTAAGCCAAGTAGCATATTTGAGTGCACAATCTGCCGCATCATCGGTCATATAAGCACGGTCGGTTCTCGAATCTCTCTATTACTCTTCACCCTCGGCAACTGCTGTGATACATCTACACGTCAATGCTGTCTCCAGAAGTGCACCTGGTAGCTACAACTTTTACTCCGCTTGTGATTATTTTCTCTTCTTTTTCACGTCGCTATAAAATCAGCTAGTCAAAGATGATGACTCGCCTTAATGACGTGCTTGAACGGCTCGCTTCGCTCGCCATTAAGAAGATCCCGAAATAAAAAACCACTTGTCAATCGACTTGTCGATTGGAGCAGCAGGCTTTGGAGAAGCCTCTGGAATGCCTGGGGCAGAAGTGACAGTGGCAGAAGAGGTCAAAGTGGTGTTGGTCAACTCAATGTCCTTGACACCGGATTGGCCGGAAATCAGCTTCTTCCAAGCAGCAGCACACTCCTCAATCACCTCCTCGGCGTACTTCTTGTTCTTGCACTCACCAGAGAAAGCAAACTGGTTCTCTGGCTTTCCGTCAGGAATCTTGTAGATTCTGAACCACTCGTTGGTAGCTCTCAAAAGACCTGGCAGGTGCTTCTCAACATCCTCAATGTCGTTCAACTTTGGAGCAAGAGGGTCGTTCACGTCAATGACAATCACCTTCCAGTCGGTCTCGCCCTCGTCCAAAAGAGCCATCACACCCAAAACCTTGACCTGCTTCACCTGGCCAGGGTATCCAACAGTCTCACCGATCTCACACACATCCAATGGATCGTTGTCACCAGCAGCACGGGTCTCTGGGTGCACAACAGTAGGGTCCTCCCAGGTCTGTGGGAAGGCACCGTAGTTGTGAATGTAACCGTGGTGAGGGAAACAGTTTCTGACAAATCTGAGCTTGCCCTTCTTGGTGTCCTGAATGATTGGGTTCAGCTTCTCCTCCTTAGAGATCTCAAGCTTGGCGTTGGTCCATCTTGGAACCTCCACAACCATGTTGAGGATCTGCTTGGACTCATCAGCATACAGCGGAATGTCGTGGAATGGCGAGACTGGCTTGCCATCCTTCTCGAGGAAAACCTTGTATTCGAGGGTGTTTGCAGCACCCACTTGTCTAGTAGTGTAAGTCATACTGGTGATTGTATTGAGGGGAGGGAAAGAAAGGGGGAAAGAAGTTCTGATTATATAAATTGAAATTTCTGGTCAATTTTTTTTCGCCAGTTGTCGAAATTGCGCAACTCAACAACGCGAACTTGTGTCAATCCCATCACGTGACCCAAGGCACGTGCCGCAGCTCGGCCATTCAAAGCCCGCATCATGTTTTAGGTCTACATTAGCACGTCACGGACGCACACGTCGCTTCGCTCGTTGTACAAATTAGCAAAAGAAGATACGTTCAAAAAACACATTAATTAGCACTACACTTACGCCTTGACAGCCTCCTCGTAATCTGGTGGTGGACCAGTGTACTGGGCCTTGGCCTTCTCGTCAACGATGGCATCGTTGTCCGAAATCTCCACCTTGCCCTCACATGACTCCACAAACTTAGAACTCAATCCCTGGTCGTCACGTGCAATCCAGATGAATGGCTCCTGTGCGGTGATAGCTGGGTCCCTGTAGTCTCCCTCAGCACCGTGAATTGGCTCCTGCCACGACGCTGGCAGAATCGACCGAGCATAGTCAAAGGTCAAGTATTGTCTTGGCTTGAAGAAACGAACCACGTAACCCTTGAAATAGGACGGGCTTGCGTACTGCTTCAGATTCAAATTATTCTCCTGGCTCTCAGGGGCCACAGATTTGGTTCCCTGGTAGAGCGGCTTGTCCTCGTTGTCCAAACTGGCAATCTTCTCGAGATCCGTGGCAGCAGTAGTTGGGTTGTCACTGAACAGCGACTGTTGTGGTTGTCCGTACTCGTCGGTAGGGTACTTCGAAGCGCTCTTCTCGACACCAGTGGATTCCGAGCTAGCAGCCTCGTTCTTGGAGTTCTCAAATGGCGACTCGTTAGGACGGTCCACAAAGTACGTGCTACCCTCTTCAATGATCTGGGAGTAACCTTGGTCCTTCATTGGGTAAGCACCGGCTTCTCTGCCGTCAGCCTCTCTCATAGCACCGACAGGAACCGTGTCCAGGACAGGCTCGAATCTCCATCTGAGCCAGAGATGAGCGAGAATTGTAGCAACTAAAGAAACAACCTCCAAGGCAACACAAGCCCAGTTCTTTGGCATCACAAACAAGGCAATCAGACAAATCTCAGCAAGATACAATCCAACGAACACCTCGAACAGGGCCAATGGGTAGTTGCGGCCTCTGTTGTCGGTGGTGTGGTCCAAAACATAGTTCAGGTTGTACAGGTATGCAATGTAGATCAGCAAGTATGCAACAACGGTGAAGGCAATAATGATCGGAGAAATGATACTGTAACACAGCATAATCAAAGTGTACAGGCCGTACAGCGAGTAAGTGGTTCCCCAAGAAGGAGTCTTCAAAGTGTTGTACCGGTTCCACTTCTTACGAGGCGTCTTGTCGAGAAGTGGTCCGAGAATAAACGAAAGGATCAGAGGAACAATCTGAGCAAGAGAACCCGAACTGAGCGACAAACCTTGCAACAGCATGTAAGAAATGTAGAAGTTGGCGGCAGCAGGCAGTTTCTGGCCCAAAAGCGACATAGCACTACCTGGATCAGACACAATCTTGGTGACACTCGACGTGGCAGCAGAAGCAAGAGTAGTCACAAGGAAAACCTGAACAACTTGGAAAGCATAGTACCATTGCTGGGTCCATCTCTCAAGGTCCTGAACGGTCATGGCACCTCCAACTTTACCCATCTTGGCAATGAAAGGAGGAACCAGCGACATAAGAATCGACAGAGCAACAGTAGGCAGCAAACCAGTAATGATACCCATCAGAACAGAAGGCATATTGTTGATGAAACGCAAAAAGTGAACTTTGTCGGTCAAGAAGTTGATGTTGGAAATACAACCAACAACCGCGACAGGAATGGCCCAGAAAATGATCATGAGCGTCAAGACAGTAACGGCAAGTGTTCTCTTGGCAGCTCTAGCCTTGAAACTGAGACCACTGTTCTCCCAAATGACATCCTCAGGAGCAATGCCAGTGAACCGTCTGCTCAACTTGAGCTCCTTGCCGTATGGAACAGCCTGGTAAGCTCTTTGCAGCTCAAGGTGGCTGTCAAACTCAATAAACACAGAACCGGTCTTTTCAAAGCCTTCTGGGTACTTGGTCTGTTGCTCCTTCACCTCCTCGTTGAGCTCACCAACTTCTTCAACACCAGTAGTGAAAAGGTCCTTCTTCTGACCAACGAATGGAATAGGCTTGTCCTTGTAGGTAGGAAGCTTCTTCTGTGGAATGTAAGAAACGAGCTCATCAGCTGGTTCAGGAAGAGGCTTACCCTTCTTGATTGCCTTGGCTCTCACCTTCATCGACTTAGTAATAACCTTGTTCATGCCTGCCTCAAGCTTGTTGCCGAGCTTGGTTCTCTTCTTCACCACCTTCTGCAGCTCCTTGGTGTCCCTAGTGAACCAGAGCTTAACAGCAGCAGGAAACAGCGAATGCAGTGACTCTTCGTTCAAAAGCGACTCTGGAATATTGTCAATGAGCAAAGTCTTGGATGATTGTAGCGATGAGTAGAATGGAGTCACCTGAACAGCGTGTCTGAAACTGGTGTAGTAGATGAGTTCCTTGTAGATGGTGTAAACAACAATACCGAAAAACAACCAGGAGCAGAAAACGTGAGCAAAAGTGTGCCATTTGTGGGTCACATTCGAAAAGGAGATGATATCAAATCCTTTTCCAGTTCCTCCACCAGTGGCGTTCACGGCGAAAAGAATTGGCCACAGGAAAAGTCCGCCGATAATACCAATGCTAGCAAAAGTGAGCAGATATCTAAGGAAAAAGTAACCGTCAACACCAGCCTTCTCAATAATGTATGATTCTGGCTTGGCCAAGATGTAGGTGACCCATGCGAAAGCACCACGTGGCTGGGGGTCCGCCTTGAGATTGTCTGGAACAGTTTCCAGCGTAGATCTCGGCTGGTAAACTCTTGTATACTTATTCTTGAAAAGAATAAAGATGGTAACGAAAATCGTGAAAACGATACCGTTAGTAATCAGCAACGTCACAAAGGACGAGACCGAAGACGAAGACTGCGTGCTTGTCGTCATCTTGAATACGGTATCGAGCGAGTAGTAATTCTGATGTTCTGAAAAGAAAAAGAGCTACTTTTTTGCTTGTTGTTTACTTCTTTTTTAGCCCAGTGTCTTTTTATATATATTTTAGAAATATTATTTTTTTTTTTTCTTGCATCTTTGCTCTGTTACGTTTGCGCGCAGGACGCGCGTGCTTGCACTTGTGAAACGGGTATTGGTGCGTGTTTTTCCTACTATTATGCATCTGGCAGAGAAGCGAAAAACAATAGGAAAAAGCGATCCACGCAGGTGTATGTGCGCGAGGGAGCGCGAATGGAGGGTGTTGGGAAAAACAAAAAAACTGCACTTGCCTATTTTAGTTTCGCTCTCTTGTCAGAGTTGCTTCACTAGCATAATAGTACGCACAGGAACCAAACATTGGCCCGCGAGTCACACACTTCGGCATCTGCCACTGTTCAGGCCGCACTATTGTGTCCCGTCTGCAGGGAACCGCGACAGCAACTAAGACTGGGAGGCTGAGCGTTTCAGGAGCAAACAGACGAAGATACAGATCAATGAGGACGTGAAACGGCTCAACCCGCAAAAACCAGCCCCCTCATCGTAAATGTTGCTTTGAAGCAGATGTTATGTTCACGTCTACTTTACGTCACTGTGCCTGAATGCTGGCAACGGTTGTAGTCTCGGCAATGCAAAGAGCTGATGACAGCTTGTGTAGTGTTTTGTGTTGAAAGATGGGAAAATTTTCAGTCCAGGCCTACAACAATGCTGTGTCTGCAGTGTGGGAGGGCAGATTTTTCTGTAAAAAGTTCAAGAGCCCGGATCTTTAGCTGCATGTGGCTGTGTCCAGTTTGAATTAACTTGCGCGGGGGGTTTCACCCCGGCGCACAGCCTGCCCCGGGGATATTTTTTTTTCGAGTCCGTGTCCCGCGTCGATCGACCCAAAAGCGTCCCCGCGTCCCCCGAGTGCACGTTGTAATTTACTTATCAAAAGATTATTGAGCGTTGTAGAAGTCAACAAGGTAGAAAAATAATAAAATGTCACCACCAACCAGCAGAGTTTTCTTATCTTATCGCACCAAAACGCGGGCAAATTTGATCCGTTAAACGCGTTTTTTATTGCAAAATGAAGGTATGTACCTCGCAAACACAGATACGTCTGAAAGATGAACCGCTAACCGCTTTTTCCCGCAGTATATTGATGAATTTGACATCGAGCTGGTGAACCAGGCTCTCAGCTTCGACACCACCGACATGCACATCCAGGGCACGTGCGACCTGTTCACCACCAAACCAATTGGCTCGGACCGCAAGCTCTATAAAACGCTAGACCGGCTTTATTGTGGCAACGACCAGCAACAGCAGCAGCAGCAGGATACAACCAACGCCAAAAGCAGGACGAATAGTGACGTTTCGGTGAGCAATTCGCCTCCCCGGGACGCGGCTGGCGACCCGCTGGAGAATATAAGCCCGGAGTTTATTCGGCTTAAGAAACGGTCTTCGAGTTACTCGCATCCGGTGTCCACGCCCATCTCACAAACGCTGTCTCAACAGCAGCAACAGTACAAAAACAGAAGCAAGTCGTTCCATACGCCATATATGTCACCACCAAAGTCGCTCGAGGAACCACAGATACCCGGCGATGCCGACCCAAATTTGCTTGCGGAATACTCGCCGTTTGGCCCGCTGAGTCAGCAATCATCGCGTCGACTGTTCGCGTATCTGATTGCTATCTTGAATGCGGTGTATCCTGACCACGATTTCTCCACTGTTCAGCCAACGAGTTTTGGTTTACTCGCTTCGCCGGGGGATTTGGTTCAACGGATAAATTCCCTTTTGATATCTCTGGGCAAGTCCTCGGGGCTCGACTGGATCTGGCAAACCATCAACACCCACATGGAGCTCGACGACTGCACGTGCTATCAGTATGAACCGGAACAGGCGTTTCTGGACGATCTCCCGGGCACCTTGTGGTGCAACATGTACTTCATCTACAACAAGCGCAAGAAGCGGGTGGCTTTTCTGTACTTTGCGGCCACGGTTTTGCAGGACGAGACCGGTCTTTTGCGGAACGTTCGTCGCCGTAACAGCAAGCTGGGCACTTTGGACGAGGAGGCGAGTGCTTTTGATGAGACACAGGAGGAGTACGATCTTCGATACCACGACGATGGGTACGAGAATGTTTTTGAAGATGACGACGAGGGTGACGAGGGCGACGACATGGATGCTGATGGCGACTACGGCATGGTCGGGGATATAGAGATGGAGTAGGGCCGACGCGACGGTCGCCAGATGGTCGTTGGTATTTAGTTAAACGAGCAAAGAACGATTATAATGGCACTTGGTGTAGGGTAATTGAGGAAATAAGTCTTGTCCAGAGGGCTCGATGGAGAGCAACTCTGTTGGTTTATTTCGTCAATCCAGTCTAAATACTGGATAAAGCACACACAAAGATTCTCGCTTTGCTCTTTGCTAGTGTTGAAAAATTCACAAACGCGAAAGTGCCAAATTTTTCACTTCACCTTCTCCCGCAAATCAATGGATTTGAGTACAGAAACACCAGACGACACGACTTTCGTAGCCGACCGCGCGCCTAGCGGGCTCGTGGCAGCCCTGGCCCGCGGAGGAGTGACGGCGGCCGAGCTCCTGCTGTCAAACACCCAAAGTCTGGCACGCAAGGCCAACCGTGCTGAGGACGAGATCCAACACTTTGTGAGCGAGTACAGGACCCAGTTGGGTGCTAGTCTGCTCGGAGAGGGACAGCTGCATTCGTTAGCCGACGAGGACACAGATGGAGCGGTCTTTTTCTCCACGGGTGACGAGCAGCTCGACAAAACGCTCAACGGCGGTATCCCATGCGGCACGCTGGTCGAGCTCAGTGGCGGGTCTGCCACCGGCAAGTCGAACCTTCTACTCACTTTGGCAGTAACAGTCCAACTTCCCCTCGAGTTTGGCGGCCTGGGGCCGTCAATCTTCAGCGGCGAGGAAACGGCCCCCAGCTGCACAGCCACAAGCACAGCCACACCGAAGCGCGTCCGCACTATGTACATCCCAACCGAGGGAGCAATGAGCACTCGAAGGCTAGACCAAATAACACGCCACTACCGCCAGCTGTTGACAGCTAATGGCGTTGGAGTACAACATCAGCCCCAACTGGATGGCGTGCTTACTCCGTCTGCGCTGATCTCGGACCTGGATCAGCAGGATCGGTGTATTTTTTTGCAGCTTCCGCTGCTTCTTTCGCGTCACAGAGACATCAAACTCGTGATAATCGACTCGATCACCCACCATATCCGCGCGGAGCTTGGATTCCGCGAACGTGGCGCCTATGTGGCACGTCTCGGACGGTTTCTCCGCAAGCTGTGCGCGCAGCACGGAGTCACAATCGTGGTTTCCAACCAGGTCACTGATAAGCCACTTGATGACATAATCAGCGACGAACTTTTTCTGCGCATGAATTCAGACTACCAAATGGGCTGGTGTTACGGATGGGACGATGTTGGAATCGTGCACCGGCAGTTGTGCAGTAAACAGGAGGTGGATTACGACGATATCGAGGAGGAATTGAGCCAGCGCAGCACTCCACTCGCAGAACAGGTGCGCTCGGAGAACAAGCGGCTTTTCGAGTCGACTTACCGCAGTCGCGTCGCTCGCATCAACACGGTCCCCGCCCTCGGCCTTGCATGGCTCAATTGTCTGGATATGCGTGTGTTTTTGCTTAAGGAGCACCGTCCAATTCTCAATGAGAGCCTTATCAACGATTTGAGCGAAGATTTGGGAATTGACGCATCGATGCTGCGCTCAGACGACGACGACGATGCGACCGCCGCCAGCAAGCGCAAGGCCGTTCTCAACATGCTTTCGTCGCACGACTACCTGGCGCACCACAATTTTGAGACACAACGGCGGCTGCGTGTTGTCTTCAGCCCGCTACGAGCAGAGTGTCAGGCCAGGGAGTGCACGTTTGAGATCTGGAATGGCGGTATTCGGTCTGTTGCATGACGGCTGGGTCAATCATTCGCAGGTGGGAGAATACAGATTTGCTTCACTGCATCCCAAATCAATGATTGAAAAAATGCACGTGACATTAATCACGTGTGAGCCCCCTTTTTCCTCCTTCTTATTTAAAATGGCTGATGGAACATATTCATTTACAAACTCAATTCTTGGCTACTGTAACCTATCTGATACTTAATCTTGGCTCTGTTCTCCACTCAAACCACTCAATCCCAGTGCTCGAACCCGATGTCACGTCCCCACCCTTCATTGACGTACCGAATCGGGTCTTTGAAACCGACCTGGTCCAAGTCAGCGATGTCCTTCTCGGTCAATGGGACACTCTTGTAGCCCTGCTTGATCCTGTCCACGTTCTGGGACCGTGGCAGCACCACGCGTCCTGCCTGGACGTGGTAATTGATGAGGATCTCTGCTGGCTCCGCGTCGTATTTTTTGGCAAGTTGCACGACCTGGGGAATTTTCAGGTTAGGAGCCCCGTTCGAGCCCAGAGGCGAGTAGGCCTCAATCACAATTCCGTGCTCTTTGGCAAACTTGACAATGTCCAATTGGGGTAGATGCGGGTGTAATTCTAGCTGGTTAACTGCCGGAACCACTTTTGTTTCCGCAATAAGCCGTTCAAGCTTCGCAACCGTATAGTTGGAAACGCCAATGGCTTTTGCCTTGGTTGTGTTTTTGTAGATGTGGACCAGCTGCTTCCATGTGTCGAGATAATCACCGCCGTCAAACTCGTACTTGCCATCCTCTGTTTGGGGAACATACGGCAAGCCATTTTCACCGCTCTTGAAGTTCAGCGGCCAGTGCTGAAGAACCAAGTCCACATAATCGAGCTGCAAATCCTTGAGGGAAATGTCCAACGACCGCTCTGCCTCTTTCCAGAAAGTTGGCCAAACCTTGGTGGTGACAAAGATGTCCTCTCTTTTGAGTAAGCCTTCATCAAACAGCTCTTTGAGAGTTTCGCCAATCAACTTCTCAGTTCCGTATCTCCAGGCAGTGTCGATATGCAGGTACTTGGCGTCCAGTAGGGCGGCTTTTAATGCGTCTTTGAACTTTGGCTTGAACTCCTCGGAGCAGACAGTTCCAAATCCAACTGCTGGGATCGAGGCTCCTGTGTTAAGTGGGATTTTGATTGAGAGTGCAGACATTTTGTGGTTGATTTGTCAAAGCGGGGGATAAATGTCTGAAAGAAAAATATAATCCCGTGGCTCACCGCCCCTTTTTATACCAATTTGTAATCACCACACCCAGAGCAAGCAAATGATCACCAGTTGGGGATCAATTTTTTGCCGCAAAACAAGGGGTGTGGATTGCGCGGGGGGGCTCAGATGTTATGTGGGGGGCGGGATGGAAAAGTCGAGCGGGTAGGAACCACAATTGCACCCCTGAACAAATGTTTCTAGCAGACGCCCCCCTTGCACAAATCCGCAGGTTTTCGGCCATAATTCCGCAGATCGCCCCAGCCACAGGCAAAATGAACGTTTGTCTGCCTGTCTAAGCTGCTCCACAAAATAACCTTCGGGCAGTGCAGGGGGTGTGAACTTTTAATATGGAGTTTCTCTTTCTATTTATACGGACGGGGTGTGACAATACTAAAATTGGAACTGGCTGGCAAACGATGAAGTCAGCTGGCGAACAAGTGACGGAGAAACAGCACCCGACGACTCCAGCGGTGCAGGCTCCGCGGTGCCGAGTTTGGGCCAATTGGACGCGTTTTGTTGGCCACGCGAACCATCGTATGAGACGATGCTCTCGGCGTCGAAGGTGCGGTCCGAGCCTGCGTATTGGGACTCGAGAACCCCGCGAGTCAACTGGTTTTGGTTGCGGGTTGGTCTTGATAGTTGGACCGAGCTGAGCTGGAGGTTCTCGAGGTTTCCTTCGACAAGACAGCCCTGTTCGCGGAAGTGCAAGAGCAGCTGGTTCCAAAGCAAGTTCTTGCAAAGAGCCTTTGGGTTTCCTAGAACGAACAAGCCGTACTTAGCACGCGTGAGTGCAACGTTGAGCCTGCGAGGGTCACGCAGGAACCCAATGAGTTGTTGGTCGTTAGCACGCACGCAAGAGAGAATGATAAAGTCTTTTTCGCGTCCTTGGAACGCGTCGACCGACGCGACTTCGACCTCGGCATAAGCCGACTTGTCGGCCAAAGAACCGTTCAGTTCCATGTATTGGACAATGTAGGCGCGTTGGCCCTCGTAAGGGGTGATGACACCAATCTGGCTGGGCTGCACTCCATCCTTGAACAGCCGGGTAATAATCTTTTCGCAGTTGACCGCCTCCGTCCGGTTTAGGAAGGAGGTGCCGGAGGCAGACAGCTCCTCGCGCCCGTACACCGCCCAGAGCATCATTGGCTTTTCTCTGATGGGCCATGGGAACGTGAGGTTTTTGAGGGTTCTGTTTTCGACAGTGACTCCGTTCTGTAGACTTCCGTCGTAGAACATGTTGCTGGGGAATTCCGAAAGACATGGGTTCATTCTGTACTGGACCTCGAGTCTGATCGGGATGTGGCCAAGGAAAATAAGACGCTCGAACAATGACTGGCGCAGGCCGGCGTCGGCCGCGCGTTTGTTGACAATCACGGGACCCACCTGCTGGTGGTCACCAACCAGGATCACCTGTTTTGCGCCCTTTACAATTGGGATCAAACACTCTGGCTCTGATGCCTGTGCGCTCTCGTCGATCAAGACCGACTTGAATGAGAATTTTGCGAGTCGCGCGTCACCTGCTCCAACGCACGTGCAGCAGATCACCTGAGCAGATTTTAGCGAACGGTGTTCGGCTGCGCGAAACAGTTTAAGGTATTTTTTCGTGTCTTCTGCAGAGAGCTCTCCAAGTTCCTCGCGCAGACGAATCAGCTTGCGGAGCTCTTTCTTTGCGCTCGACTTGACCTGTTCGTGCAACGAGAGCTGTTTCACGGCGGAGTCCACGTCCTCGCGGCTGCGGGCGGTCATTCGCACAACGCGGAGTCCGAGCGAATCGAGTTTGGCCGCGAGATGGTCGACAGCCACGTTGGACGGAGCGCACACGAGAACCGGTTCTTTGGTCATCTTGCACAGGTGGTAGACGATAGTTGCGGACGTGACGGTCTTTCCTGTTCCCGGGGGCCCCTGGATCAGCGAAAGCGGTCTCTGCAGCACGGTGTGCACTGCGTTGGCCTGCGAAACGTTCAGCTCTGCGAGCTGAGGAATCGAGAACTTCTTGGGCAAAGTCACGTCAAACTCGGTCACCGGCGCGTCGAGTCCCAGCAACTTGTGGTAGATATGTGCCGAAACGGACTCCTTTTTCAGTGCAAACGTGCGCATCGCCGTCTGCATTCGTTCGTATGAGGTGCCTTTCCACACAAATTCTGCGGTGAAGCGCGTGCAGAGATGTGTTGGCGGATTTTCCTTGGTGCGGCTCAGCTCCAGAGTATATTCTCCCGTGGTGGACGAGCTTGGGAGCCGGATTATGTAACCGTTCTGCTCCCAGGGCTCGGCCAAGTCCGACCCCGAGTAGCGTAGAATCATCTCGTCGCCCACGGCGACTTTGGCGCCGGCCGAGTCCATCGACGACAGCGTAAACGACGCGAGAGTGCGGTTGTTCAGGCCGAGTCCCCAGCGCACAGAGATGTGTGTGAGCGCGTGGGACATCTTCAGCTGCTTGTCGTAGTCTGCTTCGAGCTTGACAAGCGGCGCAAAAGACCGCTGGTACTGGAAAGCGTCGCTGTAGCGCATCAGAATGGGCTCAACCTCCTGAATCTCGTCCTCCTTCTCGGCGTCCTCCAGAGTGGCATTTTTGTTGAGTCTCCACTTGGCCTCGAGCTTGGAAATTTGCACCGCCGTGATGGTACGCGAGTCCATTTCCTCTGCGGGTGTTGGCGCCCGTGCAACCCATGACAGGAACTGCCGGTCCTCGATAAGCGACTGCCAATGCTCGGTGTCCCAGTCGGGGTTTTTCGTCTGTGCGCACGGAAGCCGGCACAGAATCACCACGACCGACTCCTGCTTGGCCGAGACAAATCCCAGGATGAAGGCATTTCTGTTCCCGCAGTTGTAGCACTCGAGAGCAGAGTCTCCGAGGTCCGATTCCGGGTGCAGGGACACGGACGAGTGTTTGGCAAGAACCATGTGGGTCACGATGTGCGAGCCGGATCCGGAGCTTCTACCGTTGCAAAACCACTTGTCGCACGTGTTGCAGTGCACGACACAGTCTGGCTCCGAGACGCCGCAGTATGCGCATGCGTGCTCGGGGAGAGTAGCGAGAGACGAGTATTCTGGTTCTGGAGAGTGCTGTGGTGTGTGCACGTGACTGTGGTCACCCAGGGAGACCGATTCGCTCGTGTGCGAGCTTTGATGGAGGGTGTTTGGATCCATAAAGTGATGTGGGGCGGTGGGCGGTGAGTGGAGTGACAGAAACAGTGGTGGAGAGGTGAGGATGGTTGAGTTTTTCAGTGGTGGTTTTTGAATAAATTTTTCATGTTACGTAAGCGGATCGCGAACGCGAAGCGAGTCAACGAGCGAAGCGAGTCAACAAGGACGGCGAATCTGTCAACTACGATTCTATCCCACTCAATCCCCTCCTTCCGCATCTGCCATTGCAGCCGTTTCAGGAACCAAGACCACCATATGAGTATGCCAATGGTGGTTCAATTCCCTCTCTACACTCGCTACATTTGTTCTTTTTGTTCGCTCATCGTTAAATTAATACATTACACACAATCGGTTGCAAAGTTTCGCTCCGCTAGCTACGCTCTGCTTGCTACGCTGTGCTCGTTTTTCACCCAAAGGTCATCTCTGTACATCGGAAATCACCTCTCTGGCCGAGCGAATGCTCAGGCGCGGTGCAGAAAAATTCGCGGGACCCTGAGAACAGTGCTCAATCTCGGTTTCGAAAAAGCTATTCTGTGCGTGATTGCGACGATACACTGCATCGTAGAACTGGACCGGGTCCGGGTCCTGGTGCAAAGCCTCGTCCATGTCGTGGGGAATGCTGTCGTCGTGAGAAATTTTGTGCGATAGCGGCGACATGTCGAGTGAGGAGGACCGTGACGCGCGCTCGTAGTTAAGCAGATCGGAGTATGAGTAGAAGCTGAGGGAGCGGCGGCGCGAGAAGGGCGACGAGCCCGACGACAGCGGCGAGAGAGGCGATGTGGAGTCTGCCAAATGGCTTGTGGTGCTGGCTGGCTCGCCGAGGGAAAATTGTACAAACGCCTCGGCCGGGTAAGTATTTGTTCTTCTGAGAATTGGGGATCTGGGGCGCGAAGTGTGGGGAGAGCGAGAACCCACCGAGGGCGAGCGCAGCGACCGCGACCGGAGCGACGGCGAACGGCACGGATACTCGACGATCTCAATGTCCTCGAGGTCTCCGTTCTCGGTGAGGGCCTCGACGGTGGAGTCGAGAATTGGATAGGTGTGGTTTTCTGTCACTAGGTGCGAGTGGGTGGGCGATTCGGTTTCCTTGAGCTCCACCGCGCGCTCGAAGATGCCGCTGCAACTGCAACGGTCTGTGCATTGGTCTGAGAGGGATTGTTTTCTTGTCATCGTTACAGATCGTAACCCCACAGAAGGTTGTGAGAGTTTTGTAGCAGCAGAGTATCTGGCAAATATATACTGTTTGCAACCGTCAGCAGCCAATGCAGCTTCGTGCACCCTGCATATGCACAGCCAATTTTCGTGACTGTTGCAAGCCACGGGAGTTTCCGGGGGCCTCCGGCGAGCGCGCGCGGCGCCACCAGGCGAAGCGGGGGGGTTGGCGGGAGGAGAAGAAGTTTTTCCGAGGGCCGCCGTGCGGCCGCCGTTCGCGCACCCCGTGCGGCCGCCGTGCGTGGCCCGTCCACGCCGTGTGGCCGGACAAACCCGTTTAGATTTGTTTGTTGACTTTTGGTCATCCGCAAAATCTCCCCACCCTGGGTGGTGTTATGATGACGTAATGGAGGAATGACTAGCAATCACGAGCGAAACCAGTATGGGGATCTGAGTCTGATCTGAACTGGGGCAGCGATCTGAGATGCTTGTATGCTGGTCACTGTAGACCGGTCACGGTAGACTTGTAGTGAAGTGTGGAGTAGCTGAGGGCCAGACTGGCCTTTGCTGTTGGCCAGATTGATGTAACGAGTCCGGGCAATTCCAACTCCTTGCATCTGCTGTAGGAACATTCTTATTTGCCGAGGGACCAGCAAGTTACTCCTTTGTGCGTTGTTAGCACGGTGTACATGAACACGGCACGACGACCGAGCGAGACGAGGGGTCTGTCTGGGTCGCAGGGTCCGAGGTTATCTTGTCGGAGTTCATGATCGACAGAAGATTCCGGTGTTCTTTCCTCTTGGTTGAACTTTCCATCCATACCCATTCCCCCCCCCCCCAGAAATGCGCGTCTGCGAACGCCGATCGGCGCGTCGATCGGCGCGTCGGTGGACGATCAGTCAGATCATCGCTTCCGACCAGTCGCTTTGCCGCGTACACCCACATCACATGAAACAATGTGTAGTCCAGTCGCATGTGTCAAACAAACGAGTCGCGAATGACGAGCGCAACGAGCCATCTGCGCGCCATTTGGCGTCATTTGTTGGCTGTTTGCTCGCTCCGCTCGCTGCGTTCGCTTCGTTCGCTTCGCGCTCGCCTCAACTAAAAACTCTGTTTATTTTCTCCCATCACCAATCCCTCCTCTCATCTCTGCTCCCCGAACATGTCGACCGGCACTTCCAGGGTGATCGACGAGCTGCAGAGCCAGCTGGACCAACTGCGGTCTGCTCTGGCGGAAAAAGACGCCGATCTCAAGGAGTTGAAGCAAAAACACTCCATTTCGGTGCGCAGAAATGAGGCTCTTGTCGAACAACTGTCCAACGCTCGCCACCAAAACCAGGTTTCCGAGGCGCTGCTCAAGCGCAAAGAGCGCCGCGTGCTGGATCTCGAGTCGCAGCTTACAGAGGCGCTCTCGGCAGCCGACTCGGTCAAGTTTGAGGAACAGGCGCTCAGAAGACGACTAGCCAAGTTACAGGAACAAGATTCGGTCAGTACGGCCGAGTGCGAGCGGTTACAAGTGGCGTACGACGCGGTTTTAAACTCGCAGAAGGAATACAAGGCACAAACAGGCACACAAATCGCCGAATTGCGTGCCAAACTAGCAGAGTTTGTCTCGCAAAGACAGGAACTCCTCACACAGAATCTCGCGCTTGTTAAGCAACAGGACTCGGGGATCGTCGAACAGTACCAGGCTGTGGTGAAATCGTCACGACAGATGGAAACCGCGTACACCCAGAAACAAAAATTGCTCAACGAGGCTCTTGTGACTCTTGCGTCGGCGGCCAAGTCGCACGGCCAGCAGACGAGCGTGGTTCTTTCAGAGTGTGAGGAGGTTTTGCGGCAGCTCAATAGGAACGAGGCGGTGGAGCTCAAGTTGCAAGAATTGCAGTTGCAGCCGCCTCCAGCGGCCCCAGCGGCCCCAGCGGCCCCGCGCAGCCATTTGCAACAGAAAACCAACGTTTATCAGCATCAAGACAGCACAGAAACAGAGCCCGGGTTGCCCGACAAGGCGACAGACGTCCACACCGAGGACGAGAAGGGCAAAGGGAGGAAACGGAACAACAACAAGCGCAAGCGCAAGCCGGGAAATGGGTTTGTAGACCAGGAGAACCAGCAGTTGGTGGTTCAAAAGGGGAGAGAGGGGAGGGCTATTAGCAGGGGAGAGGGGAGGACCTTTAGCAAAGGGGAAGGGAGGTCGCAAAGCAGGGGAGAGAGTAGAGAGAATGCGGAAGGGTCCACGGTTTCCTCGAGAAGGAGTTCGAGGAGGAGTTCGAGGAGGTGAACAGACAACGAATGGAGCTTAATGGAGTCGGTATTGACCAATCATTCTGCGAAAACCGAGATTGCTGTTTTTGTTTGCAAATCAGACCAGTTATTTCTCTTATCTTTTCTAGATCCATGGCAGCGATTTAGTCGCTCAAGTGAGCCTGATTTGTCCCTGCTTTACTGTTTATTTTCCTTTATTCCTGCATCTATAATGAACCGAATACATTAGCACAGTGAAACAGACTAACAAGACGGGCAAATGACGGACGAGGCGAGTGAAATTGATAGCTTTAGAAAATAAGTAGAGTTATAATGGTGTCGTTGACGAAAACTGGCCACAAACTGACCAGCCAATCATAAATCCATAGTGGACGCAACTGCCTCGCAGTTGATTCAGTTTTATAGTCAAAACTCACAGAAATTAATTACAAAGATATATCCACTTGGAAAAAGATATGGCTAGCTTCAATAGCCTTAGAAAAGTCCCTCAATCTCGCCGTCCTCGTTCACCTCAACATTCATGAATCCACACTTGGTGGCCAAACCTGGAATCGTCTGGATCTGGTCGGCCAGAGCGTACAAGTAACCAGCACCAATGGAAGCCTTGATGTCTCTAATAGGGAACTTGAAGCCCGTTGGAACACCCTTCAACTTGGCATCGTGGGACAGAGAGTACTGAGTCTTGGCAATGCAGATAGGCAAGTTCGAGAAGCCTTGAGCAGTGTACTCCTGGATCTTCTCCTGGGCAGCAGGCAAGAACTCAACCTCGCCGGCTCCGTACATGTTCTTGGCAATGGCCTCGATCTTGTCGGCGATCGACGAGCCTTCGGTAGGGTACAAAAAGTGGAAGCTCTCAGACGAGTTCTGTTGAGACTCGTACTCTTTGTTGGCGCACTTGATCACGCCCTCAGCAAGGTTCTTGGCTCCTTGTCCACCCTCCTCCCAGTGGTTCGAGACAATGGCGTCGGTGGCTCCTGCGGCAAGAGCAGCCTCGCGGATCACAGCGTGCTCGGCATCCGAGTCGCTCGACATGCGGTTGATGGCCACAATCACGTCCACGCCGTACTGCTTGGCATTCTGGATGTGTTTGGCCAGGTTGGAGCAACCGATTCTCAGCATCTCCACGTTCTCGGTGGTGTACTCGAGTGGAAGAGGCATACCGGCCTTGACGTCGGCTCCTCCACCGTGCACCTTGAGAGCTCTGACGGTGGCCACGATGATAATCACATCAGGAGCGAGTCCGGAAGAGCGGCACTTGATGTTGAGGAACCGTTCTCCACCCATGGTGAAGTCGAAACCGGCCTCGGTAATGACGTAACCGGCAGCCTCCTTCTCCTGCTCGGGCGTGAGACCCGGCTCTGTGCCCGCGAGCTTGAGAGCCATCTTGTCCGCGAGAACGGACGACGCACCGATCGAGATGTTGGCGAACGGACCTGCGTGCACAAAGACAGGAGTTCCCTCGAGGGTCTGCATCAGGTTTGGCTTGATAGCATCCTTCATGATTGCGGTAAGGGCGCCTGCACAGCCGAGGTCCTCGCACGTGATTGGCTCGCCCGCCTTGGACGACGCAACCACCATCTTTCCGAGACGCTCGCGCATGTCCTTGAGCGACGAGGCGAGTGCCAGGATGGCCATCACCTCCGAGGCAACCGTGATGTCAAAGCCGGTCTCTCTGGTGAGACCCTTTTCGGTTGGGGCCTGGTTGATGGTGACTCCACGCAACGAACGGTCGTTCAGGTCGAGCACACGCTTCCAGGTGATGGTCTTTGGGTCCACGTCGAGACGAACGAAGCGGGAGACCTCCTCGTCAGACCAGTCTTTAGGCTCCTTGGAGTCGAGACCGAGCTTCTTGATGCGCGGCAGCAGACCAATTGGAATGTCCCGCGATCCGTCCTTGCGCTCGGGACACAGACGCTTCCACAGAGCCTTGTCCGACTGGGTTGCCTCGTGGAACATTCTCGTGTCGAGGGCAGCGGCCAGCAGATTGTTGGCCATTCCGACAGCGTGGATGTCTCCGGTGATGTGCATGTTGAACTCGTCCATTGGGATCACCTGCGAGAATCCTCCGCCGGCGGCACCACCCTTGACACCGAAAGTTGGGCCCATGGAAGGCTGTCTCACGTTGGCGAACGCCTTCTTGCCGAGGGTCGCTCCAATGGCCTGGGCCAGTCCCACGGTCGTGGTGGACTTTCCTTCACCGAGCGGGGTCGGCGTGATTCCCGTCACAAGAATGTACTTTCCGTTTTTGCGCTGGTGGAGTCTGTCAATCACATCGAGCTTCACCTTGCCCTTGTACGCTCCGTACGGCTCGATTTCCTCGGCAAGGATTCCCGACTCTCTGGCGACATCAGAAATGTGCTTTGGAGTCTGGTTGCGCGAGATCTCGTAGTCGGACGGAACCGGCTTGATCAGGTTAAGTTTCAGGCGTTTGAAGTCGGACATGTTGCTTGGTCGTTGGGGAAGGGCAGGAATTGAGGAGCGAAGAGGGAAACAAGATGTATTTGGGTTTATATAGATAAAATTTTCCAGGAAAAAATTTAAATAATCTGACTCCTTCGAGTAGCGAAAACCAGCTGGTTAAAAGCGATAGCCCAGAGGCCACACGCGTGCGGGGCGGACAGCTGTCGACGAGGCGGAGCGGGAGGAGAGGTGTGCAGAAGCGGGCACCGGGACTTGGCGAGCTCAATTGGCAGAACACAGCAACTGACAACTGGGGTGAGTCGTTCTACTCCGGTAGGAGTCAGATTGGGCGGTGCACATGTCCGACGCGACCATACAGCGCGGCTACGTCGAACAACGTGGCAGCGCTCTTCATGAGACCGTTGTTCGTGGCAGCGTCCAAGTGCTTTACTTTATCGCTTTCCAGACACCCTGGCCGGCTGCTCTGGCTCGAAATCGGCTGTCTGCAGACGTGGTGTGGTGATGAAGCAATCAGCGAGAGCGTGCGCGTACGCGCACGCGATTCAGTTGCGATGCTGGCGACTTTGACCGGTGAAGTGCACGAGCGCACGGGGGTTTTTGCCGTGTTTCATCTACTTTTCTCCCGTGTATGTTGTCTCGGTGTTCCCCTTCTGCTCTTCACTGGCACTCTATCGGAGTAAACTCCGTCACTCCTCGCACCTACTCCTCGCACCGAGACTTGACCCAGAGAGGTCTGGGCACCTCGCGGTCCTGTTCTACTCTGTCACTAGGGCACGGGAACGTGAGAGAGCAGGACTGGACGCCTTGTAGATGACTTCTGGGAGGAAGTGTGGGTATGTAGTTCTAGAAACACCGCTGGGTTGCTCCGCCTGGTGGAGATTGTAGAGAGATTACGAGGGAGTAGAGGCTTCCCCGTTGTTTGCACTCCTTGCCGACTCTCGTTGGACCTCACTCGGCCCAGTTCTCATCCATACGACGGGGACAGTGACGAGAAAACAGCGAGAGAATCGAGAAAACAGCAAGCAAATCAAGCAAACAACGAGCTTCGCTCAGCTTTGCTCAGCTTCGCTATTTCCGCGCACGTAAAAACTCTTCAATTTTTCACCTCCATTCACCTTCACCCCCACACCCCGCCCGTCATGTCGCCCAAGTCGGACAGCACGCTCACTCTTATAGATGACGCACGTGACTCCGACTCCGGTCTCGGTCTGAGCAGACGCTCGGTGGAGTCCATCGCCGGGCTCACGGCCGGATTTATCACAACTCTGGTGTCTCATCCCCTGGACTTTGTCAAGCTCAGGCTGCAACTGGACACCAAATCCAAGACCCAGCGAGAGAGTTTCTCGCGTATTTGCTCCGAGTTGAGCTCTAAAGCGGCCCAAGGCGGCCGTGTCGAGCTGGTGCGCAGCGTTTACCGCGGAGTGGGGCCAAATCTCGTTGGAAGTACCACGGCCTGGGGTTTTTACTTCATGTTCTACCGCGAGTACAAGAGTCTTTTATACGCCATGATGTCGCCCGGCCCGCAACAAGGTGCCAACATGGACCGAAATCTTGGCTCGGGACATTATCTGCTGTGTGCGTTTGCAGCAGGATGGTCCACGTCTCTGATCACGAACCCAATATGGGTCATCAAGACCCGGATGATTTCGACGTCGCGAGACGCCAAAGGGGCGTACTCTTCGGTGCTGGACGGTGTGCGTGGGATTCTTAAGCACGAGGGAATTATCGGGCTGTATCGAGGACTGTCGCCGGCTCTGCTGAGCGTGTCTCAAGGGGCTCTCCAGTTCTCCATCTACGATACCATGAAGTATCATTTGATGACCACCAATGCCGACAACCAGCTCAGCACGGCCCAGTATTTGTACGCCAGCGCTTTGTCGAAGATGCTGTCGTCGCTGACGTTGTACCCGTTGCAGGTTCTGCGTTCTCGGCTCCAGGCCAGCTACGAGACGGTAAACCGGCCCACTCTGTCGAGGGCTTTTGTGACGATTCTGCGTCAGGAAGGGTGGAGCGGATTTTATAAGGGTTTGGCTGCGAACTTGATCAGGGTTGTTCCGGCCACGTGCATTACGTTTGCTGTGTATGAGAATGTGCGGGAGCAAATGACGAAATGATGAGCGAAGCGAGATTACATCAGCCCGATTATCGGAGTTTTGGACGAGCAAATCACTCGCCTCCCTTGTCTGGAGCTTCACTTTCCTGTAAATACCAAACGACTCTGCAAGTGGCTTTGCCGTCGGCAAATTGCAGATATGAGCGACTCACCTCGTTCGTTGCCTCCAATATATTCTACAGTATCTATAAACTTCACCAACAAATCCTACCATTCGCTAAATGGAATTTTTTCACCCTACTAAAGAATGTCTGGACAATCAACAGGCAAACAAACCGTGAGCTGCCAGCCGTGAGTCTTGTGGGGCCAGTTGAAGTGGAAATTTAGTTGAGCATCTATAGTTGAGCATATGTAGTGATCATATGTAGTGAGCAATTATGTCGTCGTAGTATCTGGATTGTCGGAGGTAAAAATTATTTGCGACATTGGCCAGTTCTTCTCCCTGATGACTACCACCTCCCTCTTTGCACTCTGTTCGTTCCCCAGTTGCTCGCCACTCACTCCCAGCATCGAAGAAGAGCGAATGACTTGCTCTGCCCCTCATTCGCTGGTCGCACCGCCCCGTCGCTAATCGCACGGCTCCCCATTCGCTGCTCGCGTCGTCGTCGCGTCGCTCGATATCCAATCCTGCCAATTTTTTCCAGTTATCTGGCATCTCATTCTTCTTCCACTACACTAATCCTTCCCAATCACCCACAATTCGTCTCCACCTCCCCGCCATGCGAGTCCTCATCAACACCAGACGCGAGCGAACGCTGGCACTCGCCTCAGATACACACGTTCTGCTGTTTCGATACATCTCAAAAATCGGGAAATGCGCAATAGAACTCGTGGCCAAAGAACAGTTCAACAACAAGGGATACCGGTCTCTATCGCGGCACAAGCCGCTCGGGTTCCTGGGACTCATCCAGATGGACAACGACGTGTTTCTCTCGGTTATCACCGGCAAAGTGGACGTGGCTTCCCCCGTGGAGGGCGAAGTGATCAACAAGATTATGGATGTTGAGTTTCTCTGTCTCACAAGAGACTCGTGGGACTTTCTCGAGCTCAACGCCAACGGCTATCCTATAGAGGCAGAAAACGGCAGCGGCGGCTCTGGCGGGCCTCCCGGTGGCTCCGCGGGCGCCGGGGACGAGCGTTTCGAACAACACCCTTGTTTCGAGCTGCGCAAGCTGCTCACCGATGGGTCGTTTTTCTACTCGCTGGACTTTGACCTCACCAGCACTCTGCAAAACCGCGGCCTTGGCGAACGCCACTCGCTCTCAATGGACCGGTTCCACCTGGACTACATGTGGAACTCGTTCATGATGGAAGAGATGATCAAGTTCCGCAATAACCTGGAGGACGAGCCGAAACGGATCCTCGATGAAAACCGCTATCTCACAACGGTGATCCGCGGGTTCGCCGAGACGCTGCGCACCAGCATTGGTGGCCGCCGTGCCAGACTCACGGTTATCTCGAAGCAGTCGTGGAAGCGTGCAGGGACCCGATTCAACGTGCGAGGCGTCGACGACGACGGCAACGTGGCCAACTTTGTTGAGACCGAGTGCATCTACAACGACGATTCACACGTGTTTGCCTACACACAAATCCGCGGCTCGATTCCGATATTTTGGGAGCAAGACACGGCGCTGATCTCGCCAAAAGTGCAGATAACACGCAGTTTCGAGGCCACACAGCCCGTGTTTGAACGCCATTTCGAGAACCTCAACGGCAAGTACGGCCCCGTCAACATTGTGAATCTTCTGTCGCGCAGCAAGGCCGCCGAGACCGAGCTCAGCCGCCGCTACCACCAGCACGCGCGCGCGCTCGCCGACAAGAAGCCCGACTCTATTCTGTTCACAGACTTTGACTTCCACCAGGAGACGGCCAAGACGTATGCCCACGCCTCGCGTATCCTCGCAGATGTGCAGCTCTCGTTGGACAACTTTGGCTTCTTCTGCTACAACAAGGCCACCCACGAGGTCCTTCTCGAGCAGGAGGGTGTCTTTAGAACCAACTGTCTCGACTGTCTCGACAGAACAAACGTGGTGCAACAGGTGCTCTCGGCGGCGGCGCTCGAAGAGTTTCTCAAGGCGTTCAAGAAGGGCGACCTGTACGACCTTCGCAACAAGCACAGTTCGCTGTGGGCGGACCACGGCGACCAAATCTCGCAGATCTACACGGGCACAAATGCTCTCAAGTCGAGCTTCTCGCGCTCGGGAAAAATGGGCTTTGCTGGAGCTCTTTCGGATGCCACCAAGTCCATCAGCAGAATCTACATCAACAACTTTGTGGACAAGGGGAAACAGGCTGTCACAGACACTTTGCTCGGCAAGAACTCAAACCAGATCCCGGCCCAGATCTTTGACCCGATCTCCGAGTACGTGAATGAAGAGTGTCGCAAGCACGAGAGCCGTTTTGTTTCGCGCGAGCAGATTGACATCTTTGTCGGCACCTACAACCTGGCGGGCTCGTCGACGGCAGGCGACCTTTCCGAGTGGCTTTTTCCGCCAGAAACTGGTGGACCAGGCAAGTTTGCGCCAGAGATCGCTGTGGTTGGTTTCCAGGAGGTGGTTGAACTGAATGCGTCCAACTTGCTGAAGAATGACGTTTCCATCTCGCACTACTGGCAGGGGCTCATTGAAAGACAGCTCAACGCGGGAGCCGCAGCAGGCGGCAGCTCGCACCGCTACGTGCTGCTACGTGCCGAGTACATGTCGTCTGTGCTGCTGCTTCTGTACGCGCGTGCGGACGTGGTTTCGAAAGTGACGCAGGTTGAAGGAAAGTCCAAAAAAACCGGTCTCGGCGGAATGACAGCCAACAAGGGCTCGGCCGCAATCCGGTTTAACTACGGCTCAAGCACGTTCTGTTTCTTCAATTCGCACCTCGCAGCCGGAACCACCAACGTCGAGGAGCGTTATAACGACTTTATCACGTCCTGGAATGCCATCAGGTTTTCCCGCAACAGACAGATCAAACACCACGACAACATTGTCTGGCTCGGCGATCTCAACTACCGTATTTCCAAGGCAAACGAGGAGGTTCGTCTGCTTGTCGGCTCGAACGATCTTGCAACTCTTCTAGAATACGATCAATTGCACATGGAGATGAAAAGACGCCCGGATTTGCGTGGTTTCAAAGAGCTACCTATCGACTTCATCCCAACTTACAAATTCGACAAGGGAACCACCGTCTACGACACGAGCGAGAAACAGCGTGTTCCGTCATGGACAGATAGAATTCTGTACCGCGGCTCTCTGCTCGTCCAGCACACCTACAACGCGGCTACCAACGTGATGTTTTCGGACCACAAGCCGGTTTACGGGACGTTTGTTGCCGGTGTTCGTCTCGTGGACGAGGAGACCAAGTCGCGGCTCTTGCGTGCCCTATACGAGCAGTACAAGACGTCTGCTGTGAAAGGCCAGCTGATAGAACTGAACGAGCCGGACGACTCGACGTCGGCGTCGACAACGTCGGCAGCCTCGACGGCGTCTGCGTCGGTGACGGCGTCTCTGGTCGATTTGGAAACTGCCGTGGGACGCAACAACGAAAACTCTCCTCCTCCGTTGCCTTTGCGTGCCGTTCCCGCGAGTCAGGCCAGTCAGGCGAGCGCAGCATCCGACCCCGGTGCTGGAGCGCTCAAGACACGCCGGGCTCCGCCAGCGAGCGCTGCACAATCGTACTCCTTGTCGGTGATGCGGCCGACAAGGTCTGCGACGAGTTCTCCTAGCCAGGTTGGTCTGGTTGCTCCTCCTCCGCCTCCTCCAAGAAAGGTTCTTGCTGAGGAGAAGGTGGAGAAGGTGGAGAAGTCGGAGAAGACGGAGAAGACGGAGAAGGTTGCTCCAATTGTGCCATTCAAGCCTAAGGCGTTAGTTGGCGCAACGACAGGATCTTTGGAGGAGAAATGGGCCCCAATGGTGCCTAACCGTACAAAGTAGTGAAGAGAAAGCAAACTAGTGGATTGACATTGGACGATATCGTCATTCATTCACCCTTCAGTCTGTCTCGGCCTTGTCTCTCTGACCCCTAGTCGCTCGTCAGTCATATCAAAACTATAGCACAATTACAGCGGTTTCATAGTTTTGAAAGCAGATTGTGAGGTTCATATAATGCCCGTCACGTATATAGCTATCTACAGAAAATGGTAGAATCAAACTTCAAATTCTAGGTAAAAGTTTATCTAGAAGTTGAGATGAAGACGAAATCAAAAATAGAAAATCAAATTGAAGATTTTGAATTAAATGTCAAAAATCAAATTTCAAAACTCAAAAATCAAAAATCAAAACTTAAATTCAAAAATCAAAAATAAATTCCAAAACTCAAAATCAAATTCCAAAAATTCAAAGCGAATTCCAAAAATCAAAAATCAAAATTCAGAAATGCAATTTGCGAATTGATTTTTTGCAGTGAAAAATTGCACTACAAAATCAAAAACCGCGTAAACTCAACTGTAAGTTCCGAGAAATGCTCTTTAAAGAGCATGAGTAAAGCTGATCACTGATTATGGACCCTTTCAGACCCCTCAATCAATTGATATGTGTATTATTCTCATGAAATGCTCGGGGTTCTGTTTTAAAATGCGCTCTAGGTGACTATATCCGGTTGTACTAATAATTTAGGAGAGGCCTGCTTTAGGGATCTTTTTGTCAGTATCACGACAAAATAATTGTTGTCTACTGTAACCCCTTGAATTCCTTCTGGTTGTCCATAAATGCTTACTCGTACATCAATAGAGCTAAGTGAGCATATAGAAGCTTTCCAACCACTTTTCGACATCCATCGAAGTAGCCTTTATATGACTAAAAAAGTGAAATTTTTAATTCCAGAGATGATCAGATACCATATTTAAATTTCACTTCCAAATCTTTCCAAAAAGGCTCAACACAAGCACCAGTCTACTGCATTGTTACAAACCAATAAAGCTCTCACATTCTTTGTTTTGGTTCACGAAATTAGAATTTGAGCACTTGAACATTATTCGGAACCAAATTCTGCTTACTATAACTCAAAGTAACCAGTTTCCGCAGCTCCATACAGAGTGAAGCTCATAGGTAGCATTAAGCACACTCTAAAACCATAAAAACATGGCCATTCTATAGCACTCTAATAGCAAGTTTTGTATCTAAAAAACAACCGTGTGTGGAGTTTTTGGTCTATTTATTAACTAAGCCAACCACCACTAGCTTCGCTTGTGGTGAATGAGTGTTTCACTCATTATAATCATCATCATCTTCTCCCTCATCTCCAGATTCAACATATGACTTCACAGCCTTTGTTCTTTTGGAGACAGCTCTTCTAGTCGGCGGAGCCTCGTCCTCTTCCTCCGAATCCAGGAAGATAGCCTCGTCGTCGTCCTCTTCCTCCGAGTCCAATGAGATGGCCTCGTCGTCGTCCTCTTCCTCCGAGTCCAATGAGATGGCCTTCTTCTTGCGCACAACAGGAGCCTTCTTCTTTGTTGCAGCACCAGCCCCAGCACGTGGCTTCTTTTGGAACAACTCAGACGCCTTGACAGGGGCCTCGTCATCATCCTGCGATGGTGTCTTGGAGAAGAATGCGGAAGAAGCGGCACTAAACTTGGACGTTGATGGACTTTCAAACGGCGAGGGTTTGCTGCCAAAGACGCTCTTGAACGCCGCAGGCTCCTCAACAGGAGCAGCTGTCTTTTTCTCCACCGAATTCACAGTGACCGGCTCCTCCGATTTCACCACCTCGGCCTTTTTCTTCTTCGCAGCAGGCTTGGCATCATCCTTAGGCTCTCCCTTGGGCTTACGCTTACGGGTCGCCTTCTTTGGCTTGTTGGCAGCATTCACTCCCATCTCTTTGCGAGACTCGTCGTAATCTTTCAACAGTTGTTCCCAAGAGACGAGGAACACTTCCAGATCCTCATTCCAAAGATCCTTAGCACTTTTATTCAAAAGCGTGTTCAGCTCCATCTCCTTTTCATCTCGCTGTTTCAACAACCTTTCGTACCGTTCTCTTGTCAAAGACCACAGCTGCATTCCCAAGAGATAATCGTACGCAGATGACAGACTTTTATTGTTGATCACAGCAGTGCTCGAGCCAGCATCCACGTCCAAAGACGCCGCTTCATCATCATCATCACTGTCAGCATCTTCCGTAGCATTTCCATCGGCACCAGGTCTCACAGGCTTGTTATCCTTGTCGAAACCTGGGAACCCAAGCTTCTGCAACTCAGAAATAATCTCCTTCTTCTTTCTGTTTCCAATAGAGAACTCCTTATCAATAATCATCTTGACGAATCTCGCCTGACAAGAAAGCTTCTCAAACTGGTTAGAAAACAAATTTGCCATGAAATCCTTTCTGCGCTGGTAGAAATCCAGTCTCACAAGGTAGTAGTCCTCGATGATCTGGTTCACATGATCATACTTCTTGATTCTTCCCTGTGGATCAAAAGCAACCATGTTAGAAGTGCTGATCGTCGAAACCAACTTGAACTTTTCTTTTAGACCAACTTTCTTGGCTTTGGCCATTTCATCATCAGTCAACTTCACCACAAATCGAATCCCAACTCCGTGTTGTTCCTCCATGTCTTTGATCCATGGTTTCTGTTTTTCTGTTCCCGCCAGTCCTTGTAACAAAAACTCCTTCATAGTAATCGTCCACATTTTCGCTGGCAGCTCAGTGATCTCCAACGTGTTGTCATCAATTTCGTTGATGATTCCTTCCATCTTGAATCTGTCTTTAGACTGTCTCTCAATGGTACCAGTCCAACCTCTGAACCAAGGAACCATATCCTCCATCTCCTGCCCGGTCATCAATGCTCGGATGTTCTTGATGATATCCACCGGATTGAAAGGTGGGATATTGGTACTCCAACCAGACCCAATACCTTCGGTACCATTCACAAGAATCATTGGAAGAACCGGAACATACCATTGCGGCTCAACAGTTTGTTCATCATCCTGCATGTAAGTCAACAAAGGATTGTCCAATGGATTGAAAACTTTCTTAGTGATGGCCGACAACTCAGTAAAAATATATCTTGCTGCAGATGCATCTTTACCACCCGCGGCTCTGGAACCAAAACCTCCAATTGGCTTCAAGACGTTCAAATTGTTGGATCCAACAAAATCCTGTGCAAGTGCCACAATCGATTGAAGAAGAGATGCCTCACCATGGTGATAGCCAGTATGTTCTCCGATGTAACCCGCAAGCTGAGCCACCTTGATTTCACCTGTCAAGTTACGCTTGTAGCATCCATAAAGAATCTTTCTTTGAGAAGGTTTGAACCCGTCCAAAACAGATGGAATGGATCTAATGTTATCAGCCATTGAGAATAAAATCAACTCTTTGTTGATGAAGTCAGAAATTGGAATATCAGTTAAAGTTGGATCCAAAAAGGTTCCTGGAACAAACCCTCTTAGCCATTCTTTACGGTCATCCGCTTTTTTCTTGGAAAATGCCAAATCAATCAGTCCTTTATCATCCTCTTTCAAAGTATGAAATCTTTTCAAGTGACGATCAAGCTGACTGAAGTATTCCATCATCTCTTGTGGAGAAGACGTACCCAGACCCTTGTAATACTTTTGTTTGTAAGAGCAGTTGGTGCCTTCAGTGTCTCTCCATTGTTCATACTCAGGCATGTTGTAGAACGGAATTTTCTTGTTTTTGTTAGGGCCAGTCAAAATCGTCACCTTGACAATAGGTGTAATGAACTCAATCAAAAACGTAGGAATTTCAAGCAAACCAGGAAACGAGGTTTCTAAAAAGTTGATGATCAATCCTTTGATGTGAGAACCGTCGTGATCCTGATCAGCCATAATCATGATATGACCATATCTGAGCGAAGTCACATTTGAAGAATCGTACCTCTTCTTGTGCTGCAGACCAATAATTTGCTTGATTGCCTGAATCTCGGCATTTTTCATGATTTGGTCCGCACTCGCCTCACGAACATTCAGCATCTTACCTTTCAGAGGGTAACAACCGTAGTAATCTCTTCCGACCACAGCAAGTCCCGAAACAGCAAGAGACAGGGCCGAGTCTCCCTCCGTCAGAATCAAAGTGCACTTGTGGCCATCTTTGGTACCAGCCTTGTTTGCGTCTTCAAGCTTTGGATAACCTGTCAATCTGCTCTTTCTGCTACCATCATTCTTCTTCAAGGCCTTGTCAGCATTTGCAGCAGCAATGTCCATGACATTATCCAGAATTCCAGACGCCAACACCTTCTTGACAAAGTTATCAGGGAGCTCCAGCTTCTTGCCTCCAAATTGGGAAGGTCTTGTGGTCAAATTCTCTTTTGTCTGAGATGTAAACGCTGGGTTTTCAATCAAACAGTTGATGAACAAAAACATGTTGTTTCTCACCTGGAATGGCTTGATCATTGCAGACTTGTTTTTCTTCTTGATCTGCTCCATGATTTTAGTCACCAGCATATTGGCGACCTGCTCCACGTGTGAGCCTCCGGCCGTCGTGGCGATCGAGTTCACAAAAGAAACTTGATTGAAAGTACCATCAGAGAGAGAAAAGGCAATTTCCCATCTGTCATCAATAACCTGGTGCACAATTGTAGGCAATTTTTGGCTAGGCGGTGGCTCCAATAAACCAGGTGTGTCATCGTCCTCGGACTTGACTGGAACAACACTATCCTCTGAGACGTCATCGATTTTTTTCGCTTTCTCCAGTGCCTTCACATACATCTCCACGTATTGCTTAAAGTTGTGCACTTTAAGGGGTTTTCCGTTCAAACTGACTCTAATACCTCTCACGGAACCACACAGATCATAAACTCTTCTTTTCAGAACTCCAAGAATATCGCTGTCGAGTGTTTCCATACCAAACTTAGCCAAATCAGGTTTGAAAATCACCTCAGTATACTCCTCCTGCTTCTTCATGGTGCTGATTTTAGGTTTTCCAGTCTCGGACATGTTGTTGCGCCAAGTTTGTGTGTAAAGCTGCTGCGTATTCTTATCGGCCGTTCTGATCGTGAACTCTGTGGAGAAGATGTTACAAAGTTTGGCACCATAACCGTTTCTACCACCAGTGACCTTTTTCTGATCGTCATCATAATTACTGGAGGTAAGAAGATTTCCGAAAATCAACTCTGGAATGTACATGTTTTCTTTAGTATGCATTTCCACAGGAATACCTCTTCCATCGTTCTTAACAGAGATCACGTTGTTTTCCGCATCAATTTTGACGTCGATTTTCTTCATACTTGGGTCTCTGATTTTGTTGTCGGCGGCGTTAACCAAGATTTCGTCAAAAATCTTAAACAATCCAGGGACAATGTTGACAGTCTTTTTTTCCATAGTCTCTGTGTCCTCATCCAAAACCCATTGCTCGGTGGGAAACCGCTCCACGGAACCCACATAAGTGTCAGGACGCTTCAAAATATGTTCCAGTTGCGATAGCTTTTGATACTGGTCTGAGGCGGAAGATTTCTTGCCATTAGCAGGCTCTGGGGTCTGTCTGGAGGCTGTGTTTGTGGAGTTAGAAAGAGGCTGTTTCGATTTTGGTGCAGTTTTTTTCTTCTTCGGAGCCGGAGTGTCCGAGAAGTTGTAGTCATCATCGCTGTCACTCATTCTGCCGCACTTTATCTGATTTCTGTGACAGTTTTGGTTCTGTAGGCGAGTGACAAGAAGAGAAAGAGCCTTCGATGGTGGGTATAAAAAAAAAGGAGATCCCTTTAAATCATATACACGGAGATTTTTATTTAAAAAATAACGCGAACTTGGAACGCGTTCGCGTGGCGGTGCAGAAAATCAAAAGTGCGGGGCTGATAGCTGCACCGCCACCAATGTGAATAGGTTCATCTGATATTCGCCAGTCAGCGACGAAGTCAGAGACCGAAACCTCGAGGAGCGAGTGGTAGATGCGGGATCACATACAGAGAAGAAACTCGGCTTCTGCAATCAGTTATAAATCTGAACGCCAAATCTATTTTGAAACTCTTTTCAAGTCAATTCCTGACTAACGTCGGGCTCTTGAAACTAGGTTGCTGCTACGTATATTGACGGGGCCAACAACTTTGTTTTGCAACTGACCCACAGCAATTTTAGTACAATTGCTATAGCACGTGATTTGTGTCTGCTTTCTGTGCCGTTCTAGGTCATTCTGCAGCAAAAAATGCCTGTTATTAGAGGACATTACTGCAAGCAAGCAAAAAAGACTTCAAAAGCCGTGCAGGGATGTTCAAGAGTTACCCCCAGAAATTACCGTAATTGGCTAGCGCAACTTTGGAGACACTGGTGATTGAGTTGCTATTTCGGTTGCTGTCTGTGTGGCTTCGAGAAGTGGCCCAACAATTTCGATAGATATATATATAATGCAAATCTCCCTCAAGCTTGTAGTTACTTTCTTTCTTAGAATTGATTATTACCGAGATTTATTACAATGACAACAAGCAAGTCAAACAGATTCGTGCTGGCGCTCGCTACCGGACTTACTGGTCTGTACATTTACGACGTCCAGTACAATCACGGCAAGACAATTGACCAGCTGGGACTTTACAACTGGAACCCTCCACCGAAAGTTGAGCCTTTTGCTGAAAGTGCTTACAACAACGGATTACAGAAGGTTGATGAGTTTAAAAGCTCGGCCGGAAGCTGGATCAGCGAGAAAAATCAAAATGTGCAGGACTCAGCAGCCTCCGCTGGCCACCAGTTCAAAGACACTGTAAACTCTGCTTCGTCGCAGGTGATTGACAAGCTCGAAAGCTCCAAAGACCGTCTCAGCTCTCTGTTTGGTTCGTCAAAAGATGCTGCTGAGCGGTCTTATGCAGCTGCTACCAGCCGACTACAGGAGGCCCAACGCAAGGCTGATGAGTCGAGAAAAGGATGGCTCAATTGGGGCCAAACCAAGGACGACGACGCTAGAAAGGAGCTCGATAACGCTAAAAAGAATCTCGAGGATGCTAGCAGTAATCTGTCCAAATGGGGAGCAGATGCCCTTAAGGAGGCAGAAAGAAAAACCAACCAGTATTTTGCAGACGCCAAAAACAGTGGTCAACAGGTCTTGGGCAATATTCAGGCCAAAAAGGATGAAGTTGCCAACAATTTGAACTCAAAACTGTCGGAGAAGGAGTTCCAAAAACAGGCCGACAGAGCTGCCGCGGGCTTCGGTTCGTTGAACTCGGAAATTGCCTCAGACCACACCGATTCACTGTACGATACCGCAGGCTTGCTGGCAATCAAGTCAAGGGAGTCAGCAGAAAAGGTGTACAACTACTATGACGAGCAGGCGAAGCTCGCCCGTAAACAGTACGACGAGACCCAGTCCAGCTGGCTCAAGTGGAGAAAGGCCAAATCCAAGGAGGCGCAAGACCAGGCAAGAAAGCAGCTGGATGATTTTGAAGAAAAGCGCGACCAGGCACAGTCTACTTTCAACGACTATCTCGAACGGGCTAACAAGAACCTGAAAGACAATAGCGGAAAACTGGTGGACCAGACCCAAAAAAGTCTTAAAGGCTCGCACGATGCCGCACAGGGATGGCTTTCCAAGCTAGGTGGCTGGGTCCGCGGGAACTAACTGGACTTTATGTGTTAACCCTGGTTTTCTTATTTGATTTATATGGTAAAAACGACCAAACGTCGATGTAAAAGAGAAACAACTTTGTTGAATAAAATTTTGTTGTACAAGTGTGCTTGTTTCATGAAAGCAAAAACGAGTTGGCTCCTTCGTTCATGGCTTGAACAAGTCGCTTCCGCATTGTCTCCTTCGAAGAATAATCCGGCAGTTTCAAGTAATTGGCACACGTCATCACGCTCGGCAAGTAATCGTCTGGCCCCAAATCACCCTCCGCACGCTTCAGTACCACAGTTAGGTCCGGATGCAGAGCTTTGAAACCACCAATCGGCAATTTCGGCGAACCAGTCAAAAACTGCAAGAATTTGCGTCTTTCTTCCAACGTGAATTCACTCATGATTTCCAGCAGTCTCTGAATACTAGGAGACTCAATAGAGTATCCATGGTCCGCATGAACAACATTGAAAAGAGTCTGGAATGACCAGTCTTCCTCATCATTGCCCAACAGCTTCACCAGCTCCTGTGGCGAAAAGATTGCCATCGAAGAATATGGAAACACCGCAGAAAATCCTTCAATGAACGACTGGATTTGAGATCTCACTCCTGAACCAATCATCATCTCTGTGACAATATCAATATAGTCAGCTAAATTCTCGTGTGTAATTTCCTCGTTGTGCCCGTTTGGTCTCAGTAACACATCTTCATAACCTGGAAGAACAAAATTAAGAGAGAGGTCCTCCAGACGACAACCATCAACCTCAACATCTTCTCTCTGCTCCACGTCCAATCCTTCGTACTCAACAAGGTACTTGTTCAGATGAATCATCGACTTGGCCAGATCTGGATCGATCAAATGGAGAACTTCAATCGATCTCAAGCGTGACAAAGGCTTGATACTTTTGGATTCGATTTCCTTCGCGATCGTGAAGAAAAGCGAATTAAAGTGGAAATCAATAATTCTTGAGTCCAACAGAGATCTTGCGACAAACTTACCCAACACAGAAAATAAGTGGATGACTTTGCTATAATGAGGAACAGATTCAGTCAAAGGACGGGGGAACAATCCTGTGGGACTGTTCACATATTCATTTGCCAGAACTTCTTGAGAAACCCCATTGACGTCATAACTTTCAATGCCTGCTGTCGCATGGTCACGGTTGGTATCCGAGATTCTCCACATATTGAGCTTCACTTTGGAAAACTCTTTTGAAACATTCGCATAGAATTCCAACGTAGGACCCAAGCCAGTACCGACCTCGTCAAAGTATTCGATTTCCAGCAAACCAGGAATCGTGCCGTAACCGTCCATCACTTTGATCGCACCTTGTAACAACCGTTTTCTCGAAAGTCTCAGCTTGTGTCTAACGGGTCTACCGAGTTGCAAATTGCTAGAAGACAACGAAGAGCCCGCTCCATTTTCGTGCTCTTCCTGATGGGATCTCACCTGCCACAAATTGATCAGCCTTGAGTAACCAAACGATGTCGACTGAAGGAAAAACACCCTTGTGTCGATAGGAAACAAGAATGGAACTTGACGAGTGATATGAACACTCCAATCCGGCAAAGTTCCACTGGCAACAATGAGCGGTTCTTCAAGCTGTCTGTTGAGTTTTGCTGTAAGCTTGTAATTGAGAAACAAGGGATCCGAAGCCCCAGAATTGGGAGTCGTCGAATTGATGTCGTAAAGGTGTCTTAAAAGGTGCAGGATTTGCACTGTATGAATATCACCCAACGACTCTAGACTATCTTCGCTGGATTCATTTGGGTACAATTCATCATCATACTTCTCCGGGGCCTCGCCTTCAATCAATCTGTAGTGAACTATGTGTGGAGTATTTGTCCACACTTTTCTTGGGGCAACAATCTCTCCAGAATCATTCTGCAGTGAACGGTAGATTGCACCATAGATGGTTGTTCCGTGAGGAATAACCTCTCCGTCTATGGAAAATTCCACATAAAAAGGCTCTTCTGAAGAAGAATTATGTTCTGATGGAGTAGATATAGCTCTCATGAGACCTCTCATACTTTCCATTCTAGTCTTCAAAAACCCGTTGATCGACTTGAACGTGGCAATCGCTTGCACCATCAGCATCAATTGTTTGCTCTGTTTCTCCGGATCCAACTCCTCGGAAACGAGTTTAATCCTCAACTGCTTAGCCATAGACGAGGTGCGAGCGTTAGGTGTCAGATTTGAGGTGAATACTGTCGCACCCGAATTGATGATCTCAAATGACTCCGTTCTGCTCAATGCTTCCTCAAGTTTCTTGACAAGCATGACCAACGGCAAACCTTCTGCTGCTCCTATTGGACTCAAGGAAGAGCAAAACATTTGTTGGAATGCCTTTATACCAAATGAAGATTCTTGCAACGCTTCGGTGTCGAAAAGTGAAAGTAGAGTGGAAACGATGCCAGAGGCAATCAATTCAAAACTTGAAATGAGTCCAGTTTCAGGACTGCCAACTCCGCATGCATGAGCCAACTTCTGCCAGATCACACACCATTGATCGTAAGAATAATGGACTTCATTGGAATTTTCCAGCAACACCTTAACTTCATCCAGAAGTTTCAGGTGCTTCGACTTTGTTGTCGAAGATGAGGCCTTGATGCTCGTGTAATCTTGCTCAATTTCGGTGCATAGTGCCGACAGTTCAATCAACATAGAGTCCATTGATAGAACAACTGTGCCATCGCTATCCATTGTGTAGTCGCGAACAAATTTGGGGACTGTCGAGTCAATTCCAGAGAATAACGCGTCAGCATCCTCATCCTCATTGGCGTCTCTATCGCTATCCTCATCGTCCTCGTCCTCATCATTTCTACCTCTACGTCCACTTCTCACTTCATCATCATTATCATCATCATCTTCTTCTTCTTCTTCTTCTTCTTCTTCTTCTTCGTCATCATCACCTTCGTCATCGTCATCGTCATCTTGATTTAGCAAGTGACCTCGGCTTGATTTTGAGCCGCTAACAGGATCCTCGTCAGCGCTATCGCTTTCAGAATCAACGTTTCCATCAACCATGTCCTCGTCAACTTGTGATTGCTGGGAGCTAGAGGTCAATTTATTCTTATCCAAAGCTTTCACAACCCGTGCGTCATGTTCCAGACTCTGCGAGAATTGTTGAGTGTGAGATAGTAGTCCTTCCCTTTCGAAATCAACCAAAAACAACTCTGGAGCCCTTCCAATCAACAGATGCGTAATCAGAAGCGCTCCATAAATCAGAACATAAGGCTTCATCTCATAGACGGAATCATTTGATCCTTCAACTTTCTTCAAGACGTGTTTGCCTTGTATAACAATCGATGCCAGCAGAGATGTTATACTCGAATCAAAAACAATTGAGGCAAGTTGTTCCTTTGTCGAAATACGCACCGTGCGCAAAATACATATTAGAATCAACCGTCTTATTTGATAATCGACTGTTGAGGAGTAGATTCTCAAAAGCACCGGAAATGTCTCTTTGAGGAAAATATCAAACTTTTTTGAGTTTGCAGTATCATTCGCATAAAGCCCAATCCTTTCTCTATTGATTTCCTTGCGGTCCTGGCTACTGCAGTAACCTTGAAAATTTCCGACGTCTTTTTTGTTCTTCACATCGTCACTAAAATCACCAAATGGTAGGAGAGGTGCTATCAAACCCAAAATAGCAACAATCAGTTCTTTTGGGGTGGCCATCAGGGCTTCGATGGAAATCGAAATATTGGCTACTCCGTTCTCGCTCGAATCTTTAGAAGATGCAACACTCTCAGTGATTCGTTTGTCAGCATCTGCTCTTTCAAAACCTGATAACGAAGCAATGATCACTCGACCAATATCACAAGCACCAATCAACATCATTGACAGCTTTGGTGAAACATTTGATATCATAGACAGAGATTGAATGAGCTTCAGACACGACCCGAAACTAATCAGATTGTTGGCATGCTTTCCACGACTAAGACAGTTTGGCAGTAAAACACATAATCTTTTTAAAAGATTCTCGCTGATCAACTGTTCGAGTAACAATGGTTCTCTCTCAAAGCTTTTCACCACTCTTGCGATCGCAAGCCATGCACTTTCTACGCTGTTGGGATCTGAATATTCAATGGCGATGCGCTCGACAATGGGAAAAACATCCTTGATATGACTGAATTTGGCACGTGGAACATTCTTGCAAGCGTTTGCAGCAATGCTCAGTGCTTTCCTCTGTGCGTGTATCGTGAAAAAGTCGAGGTACATCAAACAAGACGGCAGACAGCCTTTGAGCAGGATTTCTCTACCTCGCTCGCGTGAGATCATTTCCAAAGTCTGCAGTGCCTGTTCTGCCAGATCTATGTAACTGATTTCCATTAGTTTCGTCTGTAACGCCTCAATGGCCCCTGCCGAGACCACGTCGTGCACAGCGTCCGAATTCACTTCCAAAAGATTATACAGACAGCGGCATGCCACAAGCTGTATTTCCAAATCCTCCTGGTAAAATGGGCTCTCAATGATGGAAACAATTTCTTGCGAAAGCCTGTACGAGGGGAGATTACGTTCTGCCATGATTCCATTCATCATGAGCAATCTCTCTGAAAGCTCATTCAGTGTTTCCAGCACAAGATATGGATCTTTGTGCTTTTGAAGTGCAGTTGCTAGCTGCGAAATCCTAGAAATGCTGCCAAAAACTTCCCCGAATCCACTACCGGGAAGCATACGGCCCAAAGCGTTCCTGAACGCTCCAAGATCGCTGTTGAATTCATTGTGCCCTCTCTCGTCGTCTTCTTCGTCTTCCTCGTCATTTTCATCGTGATATTCGGGATCTTCGTCTTCCGCATTGCGCTCATTATTGGCGGATCGGAACCGAGACTCGTCGTTGTTGCGGCTGCCACGTGATTGCCTGGCAGCCCCTCCCAAAGCAGCTGCAAGAGTGACTTCTAGTGCGTTACTGGAGCCTCCTGCAGCAGTCAAAACGCCGTGTAGCGAGCGCATAAGCTCATCATCGTCTGAGTCCACGCCTTCGCCATAATCGCCGTGGTGCTGGTGGTCGTGTTCGTTGTCGTATTCATTATCATGTTCGTTGTCGTGTTCGTTATCATAGCCACGAGCCGTATGATCACTGGGGCCGCCTTCTTCTGAATCTCTGGCAAAACCAAATCTGTTCTGCGATTCTGAAAAACGCCTGTAATTGCCCGCGAGTCTCGAAAGAACGGCATGTTCGTCGCCATCTTCGTCGCTGTGAGCACCGCCTTGAGAATCGCCATCGCTACAGCCTCCAGTGTCTGTGTCTGTGTCGGTATCGGCCATATCAACGTCAGAAGCGTCTCTGGTGTAGTTTGGATCGCCACTGGTGCGGCCGCTTCTTGTTATTGTTTGCGCGGAATTAGCACCCAAGCGGTCTTTTTCGGTCGCGCCGAGCTTTCTCCTTGTCATTTTAGATGCCAATTGTGTATAATATGGCCACTTATTGGGTAATTGAGTTGGCTATTGATGGTGTCTGATGCGATTGTGCTGTTCTTAGTCAAGGGGGAAATGTAAATGTAGAGTGAAAATGTATTTCCTATTTCGCCAATATATTTCACTGGCTGACACGTGAAGCAAAGTATGCGTTTTTGTATGGTTGTTTGCGCAGGCACTGGGAAAAATTCGCCGTGCTGAGTACCGTTTGCCCTCGAAAAGAGTGATAAACTTTCAGAGGATTTGAGCCCCCAGTTTTTTTTTCTTTAAAGATAAAAAAAATATTTGCCTCCATCAAAATCAAAAAAAAATAAGAAAAAGCTCTGTGCGCCATTTCGCTATATAATTCCCGTTTGCGCAAACGGGACGAAATTTTTAAAATTGAAAATTTTTATCTTTAAAAGATTTCTACTAAGACAGATCAGTACAAGGCTAGAGAAGAAGAAGAGCACAATCAATATAATATAGAGACAAAATGCCGAGATCAAAGAGATCCAAGCTCGTGACACTTGCACAGACAGACAAGAAGGGCCGTGAGAACAAAACACGGATCTTTGACGAGGTCAGAGAGGCCCTCGACAGCCACAGATATACATGGGTTCTTGGTTTGGACGACGTGCGCACGCCCGTGTTGCAGGACATCCGTCGCGACTGGGCTGGATCTCGTCTTTTGATGGGAAAACGGAAGGTGCTTGAGAAGGCGCTGGGTGAGTCGCCAGAACAGGAGTACAAGGACAACCTGCACAAGCTTGTGGAGCACACTGACGGACTGGTTGGTCTTCTCTTCACAGACGAGACCCCAGAGACTGTGACGGCATACTTCAGCGCGTACGTGCGCTCGGACTACCCAAGAGCCAAGTCGAAGAGTCCAATCACGTTTGAGATTCCAGCCGGAGTTGTGTACTCGAGAGGAGGCCAAATTGCCGAGGAGGAGGACGTTCCAATGTCGCACTCTATGGAGCCTACTCTGCGTAACAAGCTTAAGATTCCAACCAAAATCGTTGCTGGAAAGATCACTTTGACCGAGCCATGCAAGGTTGTGGACAAGGACCAGGTTTTGGATGTGAGACAAGCCCTCATTCTCAAGACGTTTGGTGTTGCTTGTGCTGACTTTAAGGTTGAGTTGATTGCTTACCACGACGGAGAGTCTGGTGAAGTTACCACTGTTAAGGAGGGTGAAAATTAGATCTTTGTATGTCTAGAGTAATATAGGCGCAGCCGTGTTCGTTTTATAGTGCAACTGGTGGGGAAAGCGAGATGCTTGCCAGGGGCTTGTGAGTAAACTGTGAGCAATTGGTCGTTTATAAGTGGCAAATGGACCAACAGAATAATCAGGTGATGTGGACCAAGCTGCTGAATTGTGGTTGCGGGTGGTGGATGTAGATGTGGCCAATCTAGTCCGACTTGAGTCACTTCAATTAACACCAAACGGTTCTTCACTTTGGTCTGGTCTTTAAAAGTCGACGCGTCGATCGACCATTGAAACACTTTTTTTTTTTTCCCTCACCTCTTCATCAATGTTTACCAAAACAACTCTCAACTCCCTCTTGCAACTACCTCCTACACACAATTTACCTTGCGGCAAGGCAACAACAACCTACCATCACACTTCCTCACTTAAAAACACCCAATTACCGCGCACAACCCACTGAATTGCGCAAATTCACACGACATTCACGGTATTGGCAACGCGAAACACTACAAACTAGTCAACACCAATGAGCTATCGCAAGAGTGGTGTATTTGAGCCGCCTGGCAAGGCTGGCCGGAAAACCGGATTTCGCGTGACGAAAACTCCAAAACGCAACAAAGATGGGCTCGAAGACTTGAAGGACTTCTTCTTGTCGGACGAAGAGTATGAGTCTCCAAACGGGAAATCTATGCTGACGTCCCCGAACAAAAGGCTTTCGAAGCGATTTGAGGATCTCAAATCTCGCAAACAGCACCAAAAGCAACAGTTTCTCAGCGCAGAATCCTCAGAGAGCGAGGAACAGCAAAATGGAACGTCAAGAAATGGTAGAACAGAACTAGATAAACCAGTGGCTTACTCAAGCAACGATGAAGCGAATAACAGCGAAGACGACGCAGATGAGCTCATAAAATCCGCCACAATGATGGGATCGCCTATTAGACCTGCTATTCACAAAAGAGCGTCGCTGAACGGGTCCCCGGTGCGGTCGTCGCAAAATGGATCCAAGAGCCACAAACAATCCAGCAACAACAAGCTTCAGCCGTCTCCAATCAAGAGAACCGTTGGAGTGAGTGCTTTCGAAAAGCTCCGATCTCTTAACAAGTCGCCTCCAGCGCTGGAGGCTCAATCTCCAAAGAGGACAGGTAGGAAGACCAAATCTGCGTCGATCACAAAGAGCATAGCTCTAAATAAAAACACCAAGAACCGGCGGTTTAGGGCTCCGGAGCCGTCCAGTCCAGAAGAGAAAGAGGAAGAAGAGGAAGAAGAAGAGGGAGAGGAGGCAGATGATGCAGATGCAAGCGAAGTGATCAATGTTTCGGACAGAGATTCTTCTGAGGAGCAGCTGGAAGTCCAGGAGATCTCAGATGACCAGGAAGAGCAGGAAGAGTCTGAGCCTGAAGATCCGGAAGATCCAGATGTCGCCGAGGAGGAGGAAGAGGGAGGAGATGAGGATGACGAAGAGGAAGAGGATGAAGAGGAGGAGGAGGAGGAGGATGAGGAAGAGGAGGAGGTGGAAGAAAACGAAAATTCAAGAGCTAGAGAAGTTTCACTGGAGGAGATTCCTGTGAGAAACAAGAAGACAACAGCAGCGCCAGCGCCACCAACACGCAGATCAGACAACAGCCTGCGGAGGTCATCCAGAACTAAAGTTGCTCCTGTTGCCTGGTGGAGAAACGAAAAAATCATCTACGAAACAACCAACGAGAACGGAACGTATGTGAAAAAAATCAAAGACGTGGTGCACCGGCCAGATACTGCTGCCTCGCTGGCCCCTAAGCGCAGAATGTCGTACGCTCCGTCGCAGGCGAGCCGAAATAAGCGGCTGAGCAAAGCTCCAGCTCCAGTCCGGGCACCAAGCGAAAACGTGCAGGTTGTTGAAAACGACATCATCAAGGAGCGCGAGGAGCCTGTGGAGAACATGGAGGGCGCGGATTGGCTCGATAAGAACTCGCTGACCGTTCCTGTTTTTGAAGGTCCGGGCTCGGAGAACCAGATTGAGCGCACCATTGCGTGGGCACCAAACAAATCGAAGAACATCTCGATAATCAAAAACAGCGAGGAATTTTTCAAGATTTCGACTTTGTTTGACCAGGATAGCGAGTTCAGCGGAGGAGGAATCATTGAGATTCCTATTGGATCGCGTAAGGCGATCAAGTCTAACGACGACACGTATTTTATCTTCTACGTGATTCAAGGGATTCTGGAGGTGACCTTGTCGCACAACACGTTTATTGTTCGTTCTGGATGTTCGTTTGAAATCCCAATGGGCAACTTTTACCAGTTTGAAAACAAGGGAAAGACAGTTGTGAAGCTGTTTTTTGTCCAGAGTAAGTATGTGGTTGTGAGTTCTCCGGAGGATGACGAGGATGACGAGGATGATGATTGAGTGGTGTGATGTAACTACACGGTGTGTATACTAGCCTTTATTGTTAATTATTTTTTGTTAAGTACGTGCAACAACGACAAAGGACTCGCTTTGCTTGTCGCAATAGTTCATAACACGCAACGACGTTTACGAACGTAAAACGCACACGAATTACTTACAATGACAGGGAGAATCGACGCTCATTCGGCATCGCTCTCCGGCCTTTCTGCCAACTTCTGCATCCTTGCCAACTTCACCAACGGCGAGAGTGAGCTATTTTCATCCGCATCGAGGATGAATGGAGTTTCCAACAGCTGGACCGAATCTAAGCGTCTTTCCGGATCCACCTCCAGACAATTGTTCAAGAAGTCTTGCAGAGTCTTGGACAGAGAGTCTGGGTCGTTGAGCTTCGGCTTCCCGTTGGTGGTGATCAAGTACAGGGCACGAAGAGGAGTTTCGTTTAAATACGGAGGTTCCCCTTCAATCATCTCGATCGTCATGATTCCCAGCGACCAGATGTCCACTTTTGGACCATACTCGGTTTTTGTCACCACTTCTGGGGCCATCCAGTACGGAGTGCCCACCATCGTGTTACGCTTTGCCGAGTAGTCTTTGATCTGCGCACAGAAACCGAAATCGGTCAGCTTGATGTCGCCTTGCAACGAAAGCAGAATGTTATCAGATTTGATGTCTCTGTGGATAATTCCCTTTGAGTGCAAAAACTTGAGCCCTTGTAACGTCTCTCTGCAAACTGCACCCATCTGTTTTTCCGTCATAACACTGTGTGTCACGATATCAGTGAGCGATCCTCCTTCCATGTACTCCATCACGACCCAGAGGTCTTTCTTCAGCAGGTATGCCTCAATGAAGTTGACGATGTTTTTGTGTGAAGACCCCTTCATCACCAGAATCTCGTTGATGATCAATTCTTTCTTTGGCTGCCGCTCTAGCTCCATCTGCTTGATGGCCACACAGGTGCTGCTGCCAGTGTCCTGTGCCGTGTACACGCCACCGGAGGCACCTTGACCGATTTTGACGAGGTCCCGGTACCGTTTGTTAGGGTCTTCTGTTGAGCAGATCTCAATCAATCTGTTGAGGTACTTTCTTTCTTTGGCCCGACGCAGTTCTCTTCTCCGTTCCTGTTCCGCCTCGGTCAGCTGTTGCTTTGGTGCCTTTGGCTTTGCCGTAGGCACCGGAGGTGGTTTGGCAGGACTTGATGCTGTAGCAGCAGCTGCGGCAGCAGCTGCGGCTGCTGGTGGAGGAGCTGGTGCTGCACGGAGTGGCTGGTGCTGCGGCTGCGGAGTCGCAGCTTTTGGACTTTGAGGCACCACAGGCGTGGCAGCGGGAGTTAAAACAGGCGTGGCAGCGGGAGTCACGACAGGCGTCGTGGCAGGACTCGTCGTGTCTGCCGTTTCCACACCGGCCGTCTCACCAAGATGCAAGATTAGAGGCCGTTCTGGTTTGATTGCACCTCCATTGTAAGGCTTTGTCGAGCCAAACTTGCGTGAAATGCTGCCAATCAGCGACGATGGCGACGATGTGAGACTCCGCTTGGATGCAGAAGGTTTCCTGACGTGCGAGACAACGCCGGCCGGCGCTGGCTTAGCGGCCGGAGGCGGTGGAGCGTGTCTTTTTGGGATAAACTCGGTGTCTGTTGGGGCAAAGGAGAGGTCTGCGGCGGAATCAGCTGGTTCTGCGGCGCCCGGACGCGGCGGAGTCGCTGTGAACGCCTCACGGTGCTGTGCGATAGGGGTGCGCGCGAAGTTGGAGCTCGAGAGCGTGGCTGGGGTGCTGTATTCTGGGTTTCCGTTGTCGCTGAGCGAGCTATCGTTATCGTTGTCGTGGTCGGTTTCCGTGCTGCGGCCCTGCACCTTCATGTACTTGCTCGAGTCGTCGTTGTAGTTTGTGCTGAAGAAGGTGATGACCTGGTTGGCGGCCTTGGGGTTGCGACGTTGCTCTTCCACAGACACTCCCTGTGCTGCGAGAGCTTTTTTCCACTCTTCAGGCAGTCCGATGTAGGTCTGGGAGTCTGGGTCGTACTCAACGTGCTGGTGGCGGACGTAGTCATACGGCTCGGATATTGTTTTGGAGAGAGACGCGGACCGTGTTGATCCTGCAGAGGTGAGGTTGGAGACGAAACTGGTGAGACCGCCGAACACTTTTTTGGTTTTGCTTCGTTTGAGCTCTGACGAGGGTGTTGTGGAGGTGCTGCTGACTTTTCTCGAGCCTGTAGAGACAGAGCCACTGGCAGAGCCACTTGCGGAGCCACTTGCGGGCGCGCTGGGCGTCTGGAACTGCGCCGTGGACGCTGCGCTGTTGAGCTGTGGCGTGACGGGCGGACGCGGCGACTGCGGCAGGTCTCTAGTCTGTGGCGGACGCGGCGACTCGGGCGAGCGTTCTCTGTAGCCCTCGATGATGGCGTTGACGGCGCCGGCCTGCTCGCCGTCGTCGACCGGTCTCGCTCGCTTCGGTATCTGGAGCGAGGGGGAGGGAGATGAAGAGAGAGGCACCTGAACGCCACGGTCGCTGTGCTCGTCTGGGTCGTCTGGATCGCCGGTCTGGCCCACAGAACCCTGCTTGTGATGCAAGGTCCGAGGCGGAAGCGAATTGAGACTCTTCATCACCTTCAGATCCGTGTCCAAGTTACGGGGCGTAGACTCCTGGAACTCGCCCATCTGGGGCCCCGGCAGCGGTGGAGCCGGCAGCGGAGGCGTTGGCGGGGCCTGCAGAGGCTGCGGTGGAGGCAGGCCCGGCGAGTCCAGGGCGAGCAACGGGTCGAGGGTGCGGGTCCCTGTAGAGTCGAACGAGGTGTCGACGACTCGCTCATCGTCAGAGTCGTCGGCTGGTTCGTTAGTCACGTGGAGAGTGTTTCTCACCTTTTCCTCGAGGGTGGTGACGCTGTGAGAGGAGGAAGGCCGCGCGTACGCGACGCCAACGTGGCTGGTGGCGTCCTCCTCTTCGGTTCCCTCGTCGGACGAATCCCAGCCCACCTTGCGCGAGAGAACGACACGGGGCTCCACAAGGCCGGCCGGGTCGATTTCTTGCGACGTTAGGGCGTTCACGTTGAGAGTGGCGCGATAACGCGGTAGGTTTGGGCTCTCGACGGTGATGGAGCTGGAGGAGTCGGAGGCGTTGAAGAGGCCCGAGACGGGCGTGGCTGGCTCCTTTGGGTGCGCTGGGTCCGATGCGTCCGATGCGTCCGTCGGGTGTGTTGGAGTCAGCGGCGGGTCCGCCGGGGGGTGCGGCGGTGTTTTAGGAGGTACTTGCGGCGGTATTTCGGTTTGTTGCATCTTACGCCTGGTAAATGAATGACTGGCCACGGGTTCTGGGGCGGGCAGGGCGCACGAGCTGGATGGATGAAGTGAAGAGGGTGGTTGGTGGGGTGCACGTGGCGTGTGGTGGAGGGAGGGGGCGAGGTATTGTCAAAGTGAAGTCAAGCGAAAGCTTGTGGTGTTGTGGCTAAGTTGGGAGAGATGGAATTTTGTGAAAAATTTGGTGAGGTAATTTGGCTGCGCGGGCAGAACACGAGCGACGAATAACGACCGTGGCGAGTGAATCAACGCGACAAGTTCGGAACCACCGACCGGAACGCACCAACATCCGCACCAAACGATTGTGGAGACTCTGCGGTGATTCGGGGTGAATTTACGCGGGATCGGGCGTCCGAGGCCGGTGTATACTTCTGGTTGTGTGCTGCAAAACTGGAGCTACTTGTACTACAGACACGTAAAAAGACTTCTCGCTGATCCGAGAGTCGGTTAACTAATACGGGACTAGACACTAACTAAAATGAGACATGGGAAGCCTCCTACTCCTTGCTCTCAAACACCTGCAGACCCTTGACTCCCTCATCCCAACTAACACCCTGGTAAGTGAGCTCCAAGATGGCCTGGACAACAGCATCGACAGACCCACGAACCTGCTTCGTCGAGTCACGCTCTCTCAGAGTCACCGAGTTGTCAGCAACAGAGTCGAAGTCGATGGTGACACCAAACGGAGTACCCAGCTCGTCGTTACGCGAGTATCTCTTTCCAATCGAGGCAGAAGAGTCGTCAACCTTGAACGGAATCTGGTGAGACTTGAGCTTGTCCTTCACCAGCTTCAAGACAGGCTGCAAAGCCTCGTTGTTCGACAGCGGAACAAGCAGAACCTTGGTTGGGGCCACAAGAGGAGGCAGCGAAAGAACACTTCTCGCAGAGTCCTCCGGACGCGACCAGAAGCTGTGCTCAAAAACAGCATACAGAATACGGCCGATACCGAAAGATGGCTCAATCACGTTCGGAATGTACTCTCTAACGTGCTCGGTTCTGGTCTTCTTGCTGATGCTGATCAGCTCGCCAGGAATCTCAATCTCCTCCACACTGGTGTCGGGAATCTTCACGTTCAGCTTGAGCTTCTCGTCCAACTCCTTGGCCAGGTCCTCAAGCTCGCACTCGGTTCTAGACAGCAGCCATTGCTCCACTTTTGGAGCGTCCTTTCTAAACTTTGGACCAAACTTCTTCTTGTCAAGGTCACACTCCAGTCTCTCCACAGTCTTTGGCTCCGCAAGAGCCTGTCTCACACACAGCTTCTCCTTGGTTCTCGCAGAGTGCACAGACAAGTCGTACGCAGATCTGTCGGCACATCCAACACACTCGATCCAGCCGTACGAGGTGTGCAACTCAGCATCCCAACAGTCCTGGGCATAGTGGGCCATCTCGTTGCCCATGTGCTGTCTGAAACGCAATCTGTCTGGGTTCACACCAATCTTGACCAAGAACAGATAGATTCTAGCAAGGAAGTATCCAAGAGTCTCGTTGTCAACCATTCCAGACTTGACAGCCTCGCCAACAGTCACACGCTTCACCTCGGTCAAACCAGCCTCCTGAACCTCCTTTGGCAAGAAGCTCAGCTCGATATTCTCCACGCTCTTGAATCCTGCGTGAGTCTTGTCTTCAGGGTCCACAAAGTGCTCAATCTCAGCCATCAAAAACTCTCTCACTCTCAAAAGACCCGATCTTGGCGAAATCTCGTTTCTAAAAGACTTTCCAATCGAGGCTGACGCAAACGGCATCTTTTCGTTGTTGAAGTCCAGCAGCTTGGCAAAGTTCAAAAACTGTCCTTGCGCAGTCTCCGGTCTCAGATATCCCTTCAGCTGGCCAGATGGACCGATGGCGGTCTCAAACATCAGGTTGAACGCCATAGGAGCCTCCAGAGCCTCTCCCGTGGCCGGGTTACCGATGTTGTACTTGACCATCAGCTCGCCAAGCTCAGGACCAGAGTAGCCGTCAATCTTGGCCAGAATCGTCTCGTACTCCTCAACAACGCTGTCCTCAAGCTTCACAGCCTTGATCTCCTTCACCTTCTTCTTTCTCTTCTTCTTCTGCTCGTCCTCCTCAACCTCCTCAACCTTCTCGCCACGAGCCTCCTTGTCTCCCTTCAATCTCGCCTCCAAAACCTCCTCGATCAGATGGTCTGCTCTGAAAATCTCTCCAGTCTTGAGATCCCGACACATCCAGTCGGCAAACTTGTCCACGTGACCCGAGGTTTTCAGAACCTCGTGCGGAGTCAGCATTGTGCAGTCAACCTCCAACATGTCCTCCTCCAAAATAAAGTGCTTTCTCCAAACATCAACAATGTTGGCTTGCAGCGCACAGCCCGGTGGACCGTAGTCGTAAAGACCGGAAACACCGCCGTAGATCTCGAAAGCAGGAGCAAAGAAGAATCTCCGCTTCAAAACAGACTCCAACGCCTCTCTGCTGAACTCTGTACTCATTTTCTTCACTTTTAATCCTTCACCAGCGGTTCTGACAACGTTGACCTTTTTTGCGTAAAAACGTTTGACTATTGTTTCTCGGAAGTGGGAATTTGCCAGTATTCTTCCAGCAAATTGCATAGACCGATGGGGGGAGTATTGAGTTGGTGGGTTTGATGGTGGGTGAATTTCGACATGATTTGAGATTTTTCTGTGAAAAATTTGATGAGCAAATGACGAACTAACGAGCGAAGCGACGGGTGACAAAGTATTGTGCACAATATGAGTGAGAAATCGAAAAAAGGGTGGAGGAAAGCACGTTCATAAAACAACCGCACAAGTGTACACTTTTGTGAGCTAGTTATGGGAGAGTAGGCACGGTCGTTCTGGTCTCTTTGGGCTTGCATTCGTTCACCGGTTGGTTTGCTGGCTCAGCAGTTACGTAAGCAGAAGGTGATGGTGGTGAAGCCTTGTCGCTCAATCATTACTCGTTTCGCTCGTAATGAAGAAGTCGCTACACTGATCCTTGTCGTTGTCATTATCGTCATTTTCGCTTCTCTCTATATTACAATAAATAACCTAATCCAAATACGTGTATGAAGGAATATCCAAATGGAAACATGGGTAAGTTGTGCCCACCAATGGATACAGCTTTTCTGCTGCACCGTCATTGTAACCAACACTAACGACATGGTGTTCAATGTTGTTGGCAGCGGCAAAAGACTGTCCCTTTCTTTCCTCGATGGCCTCCTCCGATGACGAGTCTCCGGCTCTAAATTCCTCCAGAGTCACGTCGCCACGGTCTTCGTGAACGTTGCGGCCAAACCCAGCGTTGGCCAAACCTCTCTTGACCCACGGGTTGATAATTCCGGAGAAGTGGAGTTCGTACGTTGGACCAGAGTAAAGGTCGAGCGACTTCTTCAGGTCAATCAGCGCCTGGATCGACGTCGCGTCGATTGCAGTCACCTGACTGAAGTCAAAGTGCACCAGACGCAACAGCGGCCGCTCGTCTTTCTCGTCCCCATGATCCTTGTCGGCTCCCTTCTTCTTGAACCACGTCACCTTCAGTTTTCCTGGACGATTAAATGTCTTCTCGAGCTTCAGGTTCGCCGGTCTGGTAACCCGTCTCACCTCATCCAGAACCAGGTCTACCTGTCTTGACGAGTTTGTGTATATAAACTGTTCTGTTGGCCTAAAAACCACCACCCCCGGTGGTGGAGGAAGCACATCCACAGACCCATTCACAAACTCGGTGTGCACAGATGTCTTGTTTGAAGGCGATGACGGCAGCGGAACCCACCTGTAGTGCGTTCTGTACTGCGGAGAAGTAACAATCTCCTGCGAGACATTTTTCACGCGAATCCGACTAACCTCGCTTGACAAGTCCAGCGACTGCTGCACGGCAGACTCCTCGACCACAGGGTCGAACGCCTCGAGAACCTTCACTCTGCCCAGGAACGTCCCGTTTGGCTTGCACAGGCGCCACAGCACGTTGGCGGCCGACGCACACATGGCAAAGTAGATTCCGTCCTCGATCGACGCAAAAACAGTGATAATCACACCAATGAGGAAGATGCCGAAGTCCACTGGCTGGACACGCCACAGGTTCCAGGTGATCCGGTACGAGGCCAGCAGGTCGCTCACGGCGTGGATGATGATGGCGGAAAGAGCGGCCTTAGGGATGTAGTAGAAGGCATCGGTGAAGCAGTAGATCGACAGAATAACACAGGCTCCGGTGAAAATACCGGCAAAGGGAGTCTTGACACCGCACTTGGACTTGAGAGCAGTTCTGCTAAACGAGCCCGTGGCTGGGTAGGCGTTGAAGAAAGTTCCCACCAGATTTGTCACTCCAATGGCAATCAGTTCCTGGTTAGGGTTGATTTTGTAGTCGTTTAGCCGTCCAAACGACTTGGAGATGGAGATGTGTTCAAGGACAAGAATGATTGTGGCAGCTGGCAGCTCGTTGCCGAGACTCGATGCGAGTCCTGGCGGAACAGACATCACACCAACGTGCTTGAGGCCAGACGGAACCTCGCCATTAACGCTGAACGCGTGCTTCGTCTTGTGGTGTCTGATCACGAGGTAACTGATCAGCGTGGTGAAGATGATGACAATGGCGGAACGCAGCTGCTCAATGTAGAACCACACCTTCTGTCTTGGGTTGCGCTTGTAAAGGTACGTGGTGGTAAATTTCCACGCGTACAGAATGAACAGGGACACAATACCAAAAGCAGCGTCAACCTTGCTGCGGTGCAGGTTCTTAAGCGAGTCGATGACAACTTTGTAGGACGCCGATCTCGTGTTCACGTGCTTACTGAAGCCCATGAGACCAGGCACCTGGCCCACAATGATGTTGAAAGCGGAACCAGACATGAACGCCAGCACAGCCGGCAGTGAGATGATCTCCACAAGGAACCCAAGTCTGAGAAGGCCAATTCCCAGAGCGATAGACCCGCACAGCAGAGAGGTCATAGTAGCAATTGTTGGTCCGTCGTAGAGATCGCCGGTCTTGTCCTGAACTCTCGCTATAATCTTGCTCATTTCCAGACTCATCACAGCGACAGGACCGATCGAAACATCCTTACTGGTCGCGAAGAAGGCGTAGATCAGAACACCCACAAAAGAGGAGTAAAGACCATACTCGGAAGGCAGGGTAGCAATCTGGGCGTACGACATGGACTGAGGAACAAGGACAATTGCCACAGTGACACCAGCGACAAAGTCACTGTAGATCCACGTTGGGGTAAACGGCCAGTGGCCAATCCAGCCAAAGATAGGCAGGAGAGATTTGGCATAGCGGGACACTTTTTGCACCGGGTTCTTAGTAACATCGGTAACGTACTCCTTGGCAGTAACAAGAGGGTCGTCAAAGCTGTCAATCGAGACATTGGTGACAAATTCCTCGGAGCCAACAGCAGTTGGGTGCTCTGGGCGATCAAAGCTGCTCTCCACTTTGCTCATTTCAGCGAATACAGTGTAAGAGCAGGTAGTTTGATTGAATAATATACAAGAGCAAAGTGATTTTGGAAAATTTTTTTGACGTCTCTGCAAATCTCTTTATAGGCAGGGGCCGGGCTGCGAGGCTGCTTTGCAACGCGGCAACTTGCTTGTTCAACCCCGTACCGATTGTGTCAAGAGGCAGCACGAGCCATAGGAGTCAAGCAGCCGGCATCTGGAGCCACAACCGCCAGCTTGCACCTATCACGAGAGCGTGAGTGGAAAAGCGCGGATTAGCACAAAAAATTAGATCTTGTCACGTGAAATTAAGATTCCTCGGTCTTCACAGAGATCGGCACAAATGCAGCAAGTCTTATTGTTCTCTCTGTTCTGGAGGTGCGGCACATCAACATCCACCGGGTGCGGCTATTGTATGCAAATGCACAGCCGCACAACAGCGATTGTTCGCGCGCCATGGTTGCCGACACGCAAGCCAAACGCCACAGTCGCAATTGCGTACCCTCTGCGCCACTGGTGCAATACGGGTTAAATCCGATTCTGCACTCGCGGAAATAACCGAGCAGCAGAGGTGCAGATTCCCCGTGCACGGGTGTTGACACATTTTTCTTGGCTTTCTCCATCACACCGCCCAGTACCCCAGTCATTGTGGCTGCAGTACATGGAACCACACCACCCTATATTTGCTCGAATCCTTGCTCAAGAAGGCGCACACACTCAATGCAGTCCCCGAAAGTGTTGTATGCGGGGACTGGAGCAAGCCTCACTACATCGGGCCGCCGTTCATCACATATTGTTCCCTTGCTGTTGAGGTACTTGAACACACGTTCCATAACGTTTTTCTCCACACTAGCGTAATGCGGCTTGAATAACACAGACAGCTGTGCGCCTCGTTGTGAAGGGTCTTCAGGCGTCAAAATGACAAAGTGTGGCGCATCTGTGGCCTCAGATTCGGCAAGGGTCCTGTAATGCTTGGAGCTTTTTAATAGGGTCTCCAAAAACTTTGTCATTTCAATCGACTTCGCTCGCAGTTTCTGCACCCCTCCGCATTTTTCAAATGTCTCCAGCGCAGATCGAAGCGAAACAACGTCCAAAACACTCGGATTCGACTGTCTAAAACCAAGAGCACTCTCGATCGGCTCGAACAGCTCAAGCATCTGGAAACGTTTTTCAGAGTTGTTCCCCCACCACCCAGCCAGACGTGGCCGCCACTCAGGTCTACCAAAGTACCTCTCGTGCACAAAAATGCCGCCAATCGCCCCCGGACCCGCATTCAAGTACTTGTACGTGCACCACGCTGCAAAATCAACTCCCCATTCGTGCAATTTCAGCTCAACGTTTCCCGCAGCGTGCGCAAGATCCCAGCCGACAATGCAGCCTGCGTCGTGGCCCGCGCGTGTAATCGCTTCAATGTCAAAGAGTTGGCCCGTGTAGTACTGGATTCCCGGGAAACACACAACGGCAACTGTGCTTCCATGCTCGGCAATCGCGTCAATAATGTCTTCTTTTCTGAGCACGTGCTCGCCGGCACGTGGAGCGAGCTGCACAATCGCATCTTCTCCGTAACCGTGCAACTTGACTTGGTTCAAGAACGCGTAGTAGTCTGATGGGAAAGCTCCTTTCTCAAACATGATTTTGTACCGGTCCTTCGTTGGGCGGTAGAAAGCACACATCAGAGCGTTGAGATTCATCGTGAGAGTTCCCATACATGCCACTTCAGATTCCTTGGCACCCACAACAGGAGCTAAAAGAGGAACCACAGGCAGATCGATGTCCACCCAAGAGGTGAGGCCCTCGTTTTCCTTTGGGTGACGGAAATGAGCCTCAACACCGCGGTCTCCCCAAGCCTGAAGCTCATCTGCGATTGCCTTTGGGGTACTGACGGGCATAAGACCCAGCGAGTTCCCGCAGAAGTAGTTCACCTTTGACTCGGGCGTCTTATCCCCGGTAGGTTCTGGCAGACCAAGGGATTTGAAGGTGGGAAAGGTGAACAAATCGGCATGATTTCCGTACTGAGCGTCCAGATTTGCCGCCTGTTTTTCAAATTCTGTAAAATCCATGTCGAATTGATGGAATTTTTTTATGCTTTGGTTGTGTGAACGTGAAAAGCAGGTGGATTTCGATGATGATGTAGTCTGATTCGAGTGTATCTTCAATTTTTACTCTCCGGAGAGTCTTTTTTTTTTTTTTTTTTTTTTGGTCTTCTGTTGGTCTGTTGAAAGGCGTCGATCGGCGCAAACTATTAGCAGTTACCCGGTGCACGGTCGGTTTTGCTCCGCCTTTCAAAAACCGACGCGTCGCTCGCGAATGGCGGTGGGCGACTGGGACTGCCTCGTGTTGATTGCGGCTATAACAAATGTAAAGTGACTCAAAAGGTGAAACTCTGGATTTCTCAACCCCAAAAATAGACGTAAGGGTTTGTTATTGCACACGTCCATATTCAAAGCCCTTGAAAAAACTCGCAGATTATCGGATTTGTATCGAATACTGACGGAAACTTCAGAAAACACCGAGCAAATCACTTTCTTTCCGCCACAATAACGCTACAAGATACGAGATTGGACGATAGGGCAACTTGGACCACAAAGATACCACACAACAGCAACAATGTCGCAGGAATTCACAAGAACACAAATCTTCGGGACTGTCTTCGAAACAACTTCCCGATACACAGACCTCAATCCTGTTGGAATGGGGGCCTTTGGCTTGGTTTGTTCGGCAAAAGACAGACTAACCTCACAGAACGTTGCCATAAAAAAGGTGATGAAGCCATTTTCCACAGCTGTTCTGGCAAAAAGAACATACCGTGAACTGAAACTATTGAACCATTTGAGACACGAGAATCTCATCTCACTGGAAGATATATTTTTGTCCCCATTGGAGGACATTTATTTTGTGACAGAGTTACAAGGAACTGACTTGCACCGTTTGTTGACGTCAAGACCTTTAGAAAAACAGTTCATCCAATACTTTTTATATCAAATTCTCAGGGGACTCAAGTACGTGCATTCAGCGGGCGTCATCCACAGAGATCTCAAACCCAGCAACATACTGATCAACGAGAATTGCGACTTGAAAATCTGCGATTTCGGGCTTGCAAGAATCCAGGACCCTCAGATGACCGGATATGTCTCGACAAGATACTATCGTGCGCCTGAAATTATGCTTACTTGGCAAAAGTACGATACAGAGGTGGACATCTGGTCTGCCGGATGCATCTTTGCCGAAATGATTGAAGGAAAACCTCTTTTCCCAGGAAAAGACCATGTGCACCAGTTTTCGATCATCACAGAACTTTTAGGCTCGCCGCCAGCCGATGTCATCGACACCATTTGCTCTGAGAACACTTTGAAATTCGTCCAATCGTTGCCGCAAAGAGAGCCTGTTCCATTGACTGAGAGATTTAAAGGCGTCGAGCCGGAGGCTGTTGATCTCCTCACCAAGATGCTGGTGTTTGACCCAAGAAAACGTGTCACAGCCGAACAAGCTCTCCAACACCCATACTTGAGTCCGTACCACGACCCTTCGGACGAACCAGTCGCCGAGGAGAAGTTTGATTGGAGTTTCAACGATGCTGACTTGCCTGTTGATACATGGAGAATCATGATGTACAGCGAGATTCTCGACTTCCACGAGATTGAAGGCTCCGAAGCGTTTAATGGAAGCAATTCCCAGCAAGGACAGTATGAATCAGAGATGATCCAACAGCAGCAGTTACAACAGCAACAGAAGACTAGCACGTCCAATTAGTTGGCTGGCCGCAACTCTACTTGGGAATGGCGTGGTGCCTGGTTTGTATGTATTGACTAATATGAAGCCTTGGTCTTTTCCTGGAAAGACGGGTGTTTTTAGCTCGGTATCTTTGTGATTGGTAATTTTTTTTCACTTCCTCTTTATTTCGTTTGGCAAGATCAGTTTTCGCTATTAAAACTATATAAATATATTTCCGTCATCTCAGCCTCCTCATGAAAAACTCATCCACTCCTGAATTAGCTTTGGACCCGCCGTTGCCGTAGACCAACTTCTCCTCCATGAATTTTGTCTTGAAAGCATCGAAAATTTCTTTGGATTTAGCAAATTGGAAGCCATATTGTTGGAAAAACCTTTCTGAGTAAACAAAGATGAATTTCTCCATGTCTGAAATCTCTACAGAAAACTCGTGGTCGCCCGATTCATGAGAGCCGACTGGCCGCTGTGTTTGTGGCTGCTGTGAGTGGTTTTGCTGCTGCTGTGGTGGTGGTGGTGGTGGTTGTTGCTGATGGTCGTGGTGTTGGTGCAAAGTTGTACCCCCTGGGGCTGCGCTACCTGTAGCAGAAGTGACGGAAGTCGAGCTCTGTGGCATCTGGAACCGATTAATTTGGCTCTCAACAGGTCCAAACCCTGAAAGATGAGCCACATTGAACTGCGTCGATGACAAGCTGCCTGCGCTTGTGGCCGAAGACGAGTGGCCAATGTAATGGTCGCCGTTTTGTTGCTGCTGTTGTTGCTGCTGTTGCTGTTGCTGTTGCTGTTGCTGCTGTTGCTGCTGCTGCTGGTTGCTCCGAATACCTGCTACTGTAGGTAGCGAGGCTGAGCCGGAATCCTGATGGGATGTTGATGGCAGAGTCTTCTGGAACTGGAGGCTTGCACGTTGCGAAGGTGCGGCTCCAGTCGGCGTCTCAAAAGACTGGAACCGCTCGTGTAGTTGCGATTGCGGGTGTGAATGCGAGTGGGCCACTCCTGTTGAGGATGCAGGCGGTTGCTCCATCAACAGGTACTCGTGTGGCTCGGAGTGTTGAGGCTGCCGCGGCTGATGAGGCAGATGCGGCTGGTGACGGACGCTCGTGAAAGGCGATGCCGTTGTAGTGTGCGGATGCGGCAACACGTGATTCTGCTCAAAAGAACCCGTCTGGCCGGAATGGTAACTAAACTCAGAGCTCGGAATTATGCCTCCCAGGTGGTCTTCAGAGGAAGGGTTAGCCGTGTTGCTGGCCGGTGTGCCATTGCCGGCGCTCGCGTCAGTGCTTGCGGACGAGTTGTTCGATTCGTCGATTAACGTGTCGCTGGACTTTGACCCCCCGCGCATTCTCTTGCGGTCCAACCCGTGTCTTTTCTTGAACGTTGAAAGCCACCCGTGGCTAAAAGTCTCCATTCTTTTGGGGTCCAGAACGCCGTACTGCCGCACAAACTTCGCCCAGTAGTCTCGCAGGATTGGTTCAGTTACAGGCAAATTTTGATTGAGTCGTTCTTCAACAATCTTGTGCATCGCCTTATTGATGTGTTCATATCTGTAGGAGCTCTTTCTTTTCGAAAGACGAAGTGATTTCCCAGTGGCCCCGTCCAGCTGGTGAGCCTCCTGGTAGCGCTGCCGGAGTTCCATTTCGTTCTTGAGCCACTCACTGAAACTCGACGTGGAGATCGAGAAACGGTCTTTAAAATAGTCAACTGTTTCGCTCTGGGGTCTCCTTGAGCTGTGGAAATGGTCTATGATCATTATTTTCTGCTCGAGACTCGCTCTGGCGAGCTTTTGCTTTGGTTTGAGACCCTCGGGCTCATCTGGTTTTGTCTGCTCCTCCGTCATGAAATTATTATGATGTGAAAATTGTGCACAATTGCACTGTAAACCGCGTGTTCCCTCTTTCAAAAAAGGGTCTCGAAACAAGACAAATCCCGATAAAAGTGTCCTATTTTTTTTTTAATCTTTTCCTACATAGAGATTTATTTTCAAGCTCCTTGTTTTTCGCGAGCCAGCCGCACGACCGGGTAACACAAGTCGCAACAGAAGAACAAATCATAAAGAAATACAGCTATCAGATGTCGATTGAGAGTTTGCTAAAACACTAAGCTAAAAAAAAAACAAGGCACAATACCCTCAAACACAGAACGTCTAGTGAGAACCAGCAGCTCTGCTAACTCTCTCCAAAACACTTTCGTACGCAACCTCGCTGAAGTCGGTACCCTGGATGTCGGTAGAAACACCGTTCAAAGCTCTTCTCAAAGCATCCTTGGACGAAGCGTAAACCATCTTGGATCTCACATTCGCAGTGTCTGGAGACCACTGGTAGAACACAATCTTAGATCTCTTTCCCTCACCATTACCAATCTCGTACTCAAAATCGTAGATGGCGTACTTGCAGTCGTTTTCTGGGAGGTCCTCCAAGAAGGTATCGTAGGATGCGTCAGTCGAGGTGGATTCCACAACAATTTCGGTCTTGGCATCGTTCAACTTGTAGATGATGTACTTGAACTTCTTACCCAGCTTCAAGTCGTTGAAAGCCTTCAAAGCCTCATCTGAAACAGCAACTCTAAACTCAGGTTAGTATTTCCCGGTGGCAACTCTGCCTGTTTCTCCAACATACCCTGATCTCGACTGTTGCATTTCATTCTGTTAGTATTTGCTGCTTTGTTTCCGACACGGTCCGACGGAATCCACCAAAGCGTAGCTTGTACTCACCATTTTGTTTTAGTATTAGTTCAATTGATACGGATTATTGGTTCTGTGTAGTACCACTCAATTAATAAAAAATGTTTTTTGGCAATTTCTTCAACACAGTTCTTGCCGTGGTTGTTTTGTTTCTACAACGTAGCACCACGCCGGCCCAAGATGGCAAAACTGGAGCAGAAAAATTTCGGTTGACAAAACCTTATTTGTTGACGTAAGCACTGAGATAAGCGTATCGCTTTTTTCCCTTTTTTCAGAGATCAAATCACCAAGACCAAAAAAAAAACAAAGTTTTACCCCCTCTACCACAAGGAACAACAATCATCTTTCGCCCTTGTCGAAATGAACCACAATGACTCTCTGGAAGCAATAGAAATCAGGTTGGTGGATCTTGAAAATAGACTTGCAGACGTCAAGACAGACCCCCCGTTAAAAGAGCAATTGCAATCTCTCAGAAAAAGTGTGCACGATTTGTTTGCTCAACACACAGAGTTAAGCGAGTTCATCACAAACCTGAAGAGACTCGGACTTTTCAAGGAACTCTCCCTACACAATTCATCCGAGTCGAAAGAATCAGATGATCTCTCTTCGGACGACAAGAAGAGGCTTATCGGGGTCAACGTGAAAAGGATTGAACAGCACTTGTTTTCAATCGACGAGCTGAGTCGGTACATGAAGATGATTGATTCGATGGAGTCAGATTTTGTGAGGAGGCAACAGATTCAAAAACTTGGATCAATTACTCTGGAACAGTATAATTCCGCTCTGGACGGCTTTGCAGCGCTCAAATACAACTACAACAAACTGTTGGTGCGTTCCATCAGAGTTTTCAAACTATATGTCATCCAAACTTATGAGGAAACCAAGTTTTACGCAGACGTTGAGCAGAAACTCAGGGAGTTTTCTGCGAAAATCGATTCGAGCGAGTCTTTGAGTTGATTATATACAGAAGGTTTGCTAGCGGTTCTCCATGTCTGTGATTATGCCGGAGCCGAGAACTCTATCGCCGTCGTACAGAACCAGGTTTTGTCCTGGAGCAATTCCATACGTTTTTTCAGCGAGTTTGAACTGGATGATACCATTTTCTTCGTTGTGAGCGATGGAAATGAGCTTGTTTGGTTGTTGCAACGATCTCAGTTGCACGTTCAGCTGATCAATGGCCGCCAGCTTTTCAAATCCCAAATTGCAGTTGAGCCATGTCCACCCGTCCACATACACTGTGTCCTTGTTGAAAGCGTCGAAGTCGTCCTTGTGGGAGATTATGAGCTGGTTTTTCTCATAGTTCTTCTCAGAAATGAACCACACACCCTTATATCTTGGATCGCCCTGTGGCATGGACACACGCGACCGCTGTCCGATGGTGCCATGCCACAACCCTTGGTGTTTTCCCCAGACCTTGCCGTCCTTTGTGATGATGTCACCCGGGTTGGCCTCGAGAAACTCATTCAAAAAGTCCTTGAAATGGCCGACTTGGCTCACAAAACACAGACCCTGCGAGTCCGGCTTGTCCTTGGTGAGCAGGTCGTACTGAGCCGCGATCTCGCGGATCTGTGGCTTTGTATAGTGTCCCATGGGCATCAACACTCGCTTCAGAACATTTTCAGGCATCTGACTGAGGTAGTACGACTGATCTTTGGGTAGGTAGTCGGCACGAAACAGGTGGGATTCGCCTGACTGTTGATGTTTAAGGATGCGCGCGTAGTGGCCTGTTGCGAGCCACCAGTTTTCCTCGTCTTTGAACCTCTCGTTTAGGTGTTGTATCATCTTGCCGAATTTAACGTATTTGTTGCAACCAACGTCGGGATTTGGGGTGAGACCACGACGATACATGTCCAACATTGGCTCAAACACGTCTGACCAGTACTCTTTTTCAAAGTTCACACGCTCACATGGCAGTCCTAATTGATCGCAGACACTCTGCACTTGCTCCCAATCTTTTTCCACAGTACATTTCCGGACGCCACGCACTGAATCAGGCGACCAGTTGGCCATGAAAATTCCTTTCACGTTCTCGTACATTTTGGAAAACATCAGTGCCGTCACCGACGAATCCACTCCTGACGACATGGACACTATGATCTGGTCATCTTTGCTAGGCTGGGGCTGTATATAGTCTCGGACCGCCGTAGTTTTGAGAAACTCTGAGTGTAAACTGCGCCGCCCCAGTGTTTTGAGTCTGGCCTGAAATCGTGGTAACATTATCTTGCTTGATGAGTCTGTTTGTGATTAGAAACCAAATATTTTTCAACAAGTTGTAGAAAAAAAAAAAAAAAAAAGTTTTTCTCAAGGAATTTCTTCAACAGGCGAGAGAATTCTTATCGCTCTCTGGAAGCATACTAGCAGACAGGAAAGGCCGCATAATTTTGGTTTGACGCTGGTGGGATCGAATTCATTCGGTCCATGGTGTTCAATAAAAGAATCTGTCGACAGTCGAATCAAACTCTTTATGCTTTTTGATTGGACTATTCTAAATCCCATTAATTTGACATTGCTACACGTTGATACACTGGCTGCCAATTTATCGTGCATGGCAACCATCATGACATACTTCCACGTCTCAAAATAGAAACCTACGTATTAGTCTTTCGGCCATATTCAGCAGAGACCACCGTTTCCTATCCGACCGAGTGCTGTTTAGCTATTGAGAGCTTGACTGAGTAATATAGAGTGAGACAATACGCAAAACTCCGTCGTTGCAATCTTTTTCCTGCTGACGGAATCGGGAGAGTCCTACCGGGAAGATGTTTTGTCAATTGAAAAGGCCACTTCCATCAAATTTATCGAGACTCGCCAAGCTTCAAAAGGCTGCAGATTTTAAGAAATTGTGCCTTGAAAGACGCACCGAAAATATGCACCTTCGCACGGCCTTAAAAAATTTTTGTGGGGGCACCACTAAGCAAAATTGTTGCCTCTACTATAGCTTTGCCTGTGAGTACAGGTGCAAGCAGGAATATGACACAAACTCAATTATTTTCTCTTGCTTGTAAGTATTAGATCTCCAAAATTCTGTGGCTGTGTTTGTTGCGGTCTTTACAAATTTAAAATATTGCAAGATATTAAACAAACAGATATGTGTAACTCTACATTGAGGAAATCAACCACTGACAAGTTAACAAATATAAGTAAAACGTAAATTTATTGAATACAAAAATTGTTTACGAACGAAGCTGGTGATATCAAATCATCACGCTTTAACCGAGAGTGCAGACATCCAAAACGTCCTCACCGACAGCGATGAGAAGCTCTGGAAGGTCAGCAAGGTCAGAAGTGAGAGAGCTGACAGCGGACTCAACGGCAGAGAGCACACCGGAAATGTCAACAGTAGCAGTACCAATACTGGCAGAGAAGGAGAAGGACTTGATAAGGTCCAGGTCGTCAACAGAGACGGTTGGAGTGTACTTCTCGATGTCCTTAGTAACGGCCGAGATGAAGGTTGGAATGTCACAGGTCAAGAGTGGAATCTCGACGGTGGAGCAAGTGGAGACAAGGTCGGCATTGATCTCAGCGATCAGACTTGGAATGTTCAAGAGGTTGACATCGAACTCGGCAAGACCAGAAACAAAAGCCTGGAACAGGTCGACAACCTCGAGAGTGACAGTGCTGGTACCAGTGGTCAGAGAAACCAAGTTCAAGAGGTCCTCGATATCAACACTTGGAGTTGGAAGAGCGTCGACCAGGTCAGAAGACAGGGCGGAGTAGATGTCACCAATAGGACACTCAATGAAGGACACACTGGTTGGGAGAGTGATGTCTGGAAGGATGAGAGCGGAAGCAGAACCAGCAACGGCAGCCAGGCCAGCAGCGGAGGAGAGAGAGAACTTCATTGTGTAGGAATATGGGAGGAAGGCAGTTAAAACTATTGGAGCAAAGAGTGGAAACAAACTCGAAGCAGGGCAGAAGAAGGGGGAAAGTATGTGGGTTTATATAGACATGATTTGGGGTTTACACATGGTTTGGGAGCACGAGTAAAATATACCAGACGCAGCTTTGTGGTGCCGTTGGAGCGCTGGAGGCACTTTCTTTTTGCAGGTTGCGAACAATGCAGGTGCAAACAGAAATAAGGTTTGCGCTACGCTTGAAGACATATCGAAGTCCAAGTCTTCCTGTTCAGGCAAGAATTGAGACCGTTACAGAAACACGCAGGTTGCTACCAAAGGGTGAAATTGACAGACCAGGGCGCCTTTCTTGCACCAGAAGATCTTTTTATTGTGCTTTATCAGACACGTCCCTGCCACCTTGCATAAACACATCCCAATTCGAATTTGAGCCGAGTGAGATTTATGGAACCGAGTTGCAGGCGGTAAAGCTCCCATATTTTACGACAAGGAACAAAAAAATATTTTTTAACTTTCTATTGTTCACTGCAGGGGAGTACAAGCGACCCGAGGAACGAAAATAACAAAGTATTGTAGTCCCAATCAGACTAATGCACAAACTCGAATTGGCAGCATTAACATTAGTGGAAACTTGAAAAGAAGAGTCGCCTACGTTACTCCAACTTCGCATCAGTGCTGCTGCAAACAGAAGTGATCTGTTCGCTCTTAATCGCTGCACTAGTTGCGGCAGAGTAGTACAAAATCATAACAACCAGTAGCCACCACACACATTTTATCGGCCCGAAGGGCCCAAATAGGACACTCGCGCCCGATAAACGTGTCATACAGACGGAACTTTGCAGGTCGCTAAAAAAATGTTTGGCGGTGAAGATCACAATTGTTCCTGAGTTGGCGCCGCGACAATCCTGCTGAATTCCAAGTCTTGGTTCAAATTTAGCGATAAAATAAAGCTGGATTTGGCTCGGGGTGTTTTTATTTTCAATCGGTGCATGAGATCTGCGGTGGCTCCACGGCCGTTTCACTCAAGTCCCGGGGCTCTGCATGCCAATTGGGTGTCCTTGGAAGCACTAAAAGTTCGACTCGGAGTCTCTCGGGACTAAACAACAAACCATTGAGTGCAAACTTGAATTCCATTATCTTCGTTCCACCCGTTTTTCACAATTGAGTGTCATGGGTATTGTCTACTGGACGTTGTTGTATGCATTTTTGAGATCTGTTGATGTGGGAGCCCTGTGCCATAGAGCTCATAGCTAGCATGTGAAAATGGACTTTGGTGGAGCGGACGATCTAGTGTTGTGATTGGACATCTGCTTGCCAATCGGTACTTGTAAGGTTGAGTTAGATAAGAGCTTTACCGATGCCCGGAAGTGAGGTTTTTCAGGGCCTCAGTACAATTCCACCCACGCAGACACACTAACATACTCCTCGACAGAGTAGAACAAGCTCATTGCATCAGTGATGAAACTGCTCGTCACAGTGCTGATCACTTGGTACTTCAATGTCGCGCGTTCCTCCCAAACCCGGGTGCAAACTTCTTTCAAAAATATTAATTACTCAGGTTGAAAGTACAAAAGATCTCAACAAATGCACTAAACAGGATCTTATTGGCCTTGTCTTGCTTATGACGGGGCATTGAGCCCAAAACTGGTCCTATTCACGAGAAAATTGAAGTGAAAAATATTTTACATACTAATCGCTCCTATCTTCTGCTGGAAATAAATCTCTAAAAATTGGTGCATTAGCTCAGAGGTCAAGAGCATCGTGCTTATAGTCGTACAGACGTCTATACTTAACGTCACACATCGTTTCATTACGAAGCAACGCGATGGTCGCGGGTTCAAACCCCGCATGCACCAATTCTTTACTTTTTTTTTTAATTTTTTTTGCCTGAAAAAATAAAATTTTCCAGCTTCAGGTCACATGGATTGAGAAGGATGGACGGGAAAGAACGTCTCGTCTGCCACAACCATTCATGGGCGCCCTTGATCGTCAGACCATCACCGTTCTCCCCAACAGTTGTATTCACGGGAACGCTTTTCCCCAGCCTTCCTTTTGACTACAATCAACAGTCGTCATTTTGACTAAGAAAACATATTAATTCTTTTGCATTATGCTTTGATCAGTGTAACTAAAAATACTCGAAAAATTTAACCATTCCGCAATCAACATAATTGATTTAAGCTTCAGCCAATTCTCTCAGACGTCTAATAGTAGATCTGATGGTAGCAGCAGCAGCAGTGGAGACAGTGTAAGCACCACCGGCAACAGTCTTCTTGCAGGACTTGCAGGTCCAGATACCAGTAGCTCCTCTCTTGACAGACTTCTTACCGCAGAAAGAACAGTCGTATCTAGCGTGTTGTTGCACTTCGAGCTTCTTACATTGTCTTCTCAGGGAAGAACCGTATCTGACACCGTACTTACCGGTGATACCGACCTTCTTAGTTCTCTTGGACCTGTGGAGGGAATAAAAGTTAGTATGAGTTTGGCAAATGGAAGTGGCCAGAGTTGGGTGTTCACAGAAAAATGGTCGTCTGTAGCTGGAATGGAGGATAGTGAAATGTGCAACGTTGTGTGACTGGGTCAGCTGATGCTATGTTTCATTCTTGAGTCGATTCATGTGTTGTTTGCCAGTTGTCATGATGTGGTTCGTCAAGCTTCATATGCTGTATATCCAACTTCTTCCGCACAGTAACTTGAACCAACTGAATGATCCTGTTTTCTCACAACTTGGTTGTAGTATAATCACTACTTACATTTTCTATGATAATCTAATGAACTGTTCTGTAGACTAGATCTATGAAGAGTTCAACAGAGCAGACTTCAGTACTTAGTAGTCTCAAATTTCTCACTTCAGAAAGAACCCAAAGCAAACTCTCTGTGTGCGTAGCCTGGAACCATCAGAGCTCCAGCTGCGCGCAACTGGCTCCTCAGCCTGAGTGAAAAATTTCCCGGCCACGAAAAATTTTCAGCTCTATGAGGAAATTGAGGGTTGTGAGGGTTGTTTAAAAACCCTCATTGCGATCACGTGTATATGCGCCACAAAAAATTGGCCAGGATGAGGCGGGTGTTGTGTTTTGTTTTTTGTTTTTTGTTTGTGGCGCGGCAAGAGGGATCAATCCTGCCCTTTGAATCTCAAAAAGAAGGGGTAAAGATTTGAACTGTTTAATTTGACGATCGAACAATGTTTGCAAAAGTCTTCAGCATTTAATAGACTAGATCCACATTCACGCCACTCACCACTTTCAGGGACGACAGAATTGTCAACTCACGCTGGAGTAAGATCAAAACAACAAACACATTTACTGTTTTATCATGAAAGACTCGCTTTACAGCTCGTTTTCTTGTAGCGCTCCCCACTGAACACGGTTCGTAACATCAAACAAAACAAAGATCACTAACAAACGTTTCATTTAGCCGGTAGAGGGGGGCGTAGACTGAAAATGAGCAGATCCAAGATCCACCAGTTGGCGTATAACATAGAGGCTGGTAATTCAAGAGCCAAACAAACTTTATTGGACAACAAAGAGCCGTCTCAGCTTGAATGGAACAAGGAAAATAATGAATTACAAAGGTGGGGGCAATCAGCCAACGAAGAGAAACAGACACAGCCAACTTCACCAGAGATTGAGTTTTTTGACAACACTTTGCATGACTTCGACTTGATGCCGGAACCTCTGGTCGGGCTAGAAGAGTACATCCGTGCGTCTGGAAAGCTAGCGGTGCTTAGAAAAGAGCGTGAGCGTGTTTCTGCGGTGTGTCACAATCCTGCGAAACACTGCGAAGCTGTTTCGGCCTTTTGCCATATTGCATTGAGCCCACTTGTGGATGTTTCAATAGAAAAACGGGTTGCCATTTTGAATTGGGAAAGGTTGCAACGGCTGAATTCAAGGACTTTATGAACGCAGAGCTGATAAGTCACAAAATACATTTGGAAACACCCATACACCATTAGAATCTTTTTTTTTTTTTTTAGACCTCAGGAGGTAAAACTCATTCAAAAACAAGCCATTATTATTACAAGAGAGCAAGTCGTTGTGAGTGGGTAATCTTGACAACTGTGGAAACGACCGATAAGTTTTTAGCGCTCAAGGTGTTGATCTGTGAGACTTGTGTGCGGAATAACAGTTAAATTGCCAGGATGGACGAAGATGATGACTTTTTATACGGTTCTGGAGACGAACAACAGAAAGATGCTCAGCAGTCGGTAACGACAATTGAGGCCAAAGATGGAACAGAAATGACGCAAACGTCCGAGGAACACAATTCGAAGAACTCTCAGGGTGGTGTGGATGAAGGAGAAAGCTCGAGTGAGTCTGATTCCGATAGCGATTCGGATGTGGAGTTCATCATTGGGTCTTCTGAATCCAAGAGCGTCAGCACCGACGAGAAAAAGTCTAAATATGAGAGCCAACAGACAGGCGAAGCAGGACAGCAAACTGTTCCTATGCTGACCGAGTCCAGTGGACTGGACATTAACAAAGTGGCAGATTACAATGGACAGCCGATCACACAGCTATCGTTTGACGAGCTTAAGGAGAAACCATGGAGACTGCCCGGTGCAGATATTTCGGATTACTTCAACTTTGGATTCGACGAGCTGTCGTGGCTGGCGTACTGTTCGAAGCAGGACAAATTGAGAGCAGAATTCAACCCTTCAAAGGTTGTGAACGACTTACTTTCCAGCGGTGCGATTCCTCCAAGTTTGAGAGGGCTGTTGGGAGGAGTTCCACCGATGCCCGGGGCAAACTCGGGCGGAATGGGAATGCTTCCTCCTTTTATGATGGGGATGCCTGGGTTTATGCCCAACATGCCCAACATGCCCAACATGCCTAATATGCCTAACATGCCTAACATGCCAAACATGCCCAACATGCCAAACATGCCAAACATGCCAAACATGCCAAATATGCCAAACATGCCAAATATGCCCAACATGTTCCCAAACAACGCCAATTCCAACAACAAAAAGACCGACGTGTCTACGCCACCTCCACCAGGACCCAACGGACTCCCAAACATTCCTCGTCTGCCGTCGAGGCCGACATCGAACTCGCTTACGCCCGAGCCTCCTGCCGGGCGACTGTCACACATGCCGAACGCGCGGGACATGGCGGACAAGGAGGTGGAGATGGGCAATCAGGGAGGGAACTACCGGGAGAGGGGTGAAGGAGGAGGTGGAGGGGGGCGCAGAAGACGACACAGATAAGGAGCTTGCTACCACGATCGCACAAGTTTGGTTATGGAACCGACTAGACATGTATTCTTAGAACTAATATATTAGGTGAAAAGCAAGGAAACTCAGGATACGTAATTCGTAAAGATAGCGAAGGGAGATGCAAATGAAATGGTGTTTATTGGAGCAAAAAAGGATCTTCACCGCTGGCAACGTTACACTGGTGCATGAGTCTCTTTTCCTCCGGATCAAACTCTCCGGTGACGGAGTGGATGACTCCTCTGTTGTGGAAGATGCAGAGGTCTCCCTTTGACCAGCCGTGGCAGTAAATGTGCTGTGGAGAGATGGCCGGTCTCATGAGTCTGTGGACAATCTTTCTGGCCTCTTCGAGCTCGGCAACAACCTCGCCGGTCTTGGAGTTGACGAGTTGGTAGACGCAGCAGCCGTGGACCTGGAGGTGTGGCTTCTTGGTGCACGGGTTTGTCCAGACGAGCGGAAGATTTTTCACCTTGGACTCCTCCCAAGCTGGGAGCTTGTCAAAAGGCACCTCTTTTGGAGGCTCTTCAGACTCGATCGTGAGTCCGTCCGAGGTGGCCTTGCACTTGTTGATGAAGATGTAAGGGTGTGGCGCGTAGACGACTGTGTGGTTGAGCGCGAACTGCTTGTCCTCTTCAGAGAGCAGATCGAACGCGATTCTGCCAGAGGCGAACGCGGTAGCCCCCTTCACCACCTCCTTCACCTCGTTCGTGTCCTCGTAAACGATCCGCTGTTTCTCGTTGGTGTCCGGAACAATCAGGCCGAGCAAAGTGGTCACCACGGGCGGAGCGAGCTCGTACAGTGCGGCGTCGATGTGCCATCTGTAGAATCTGGTTTGGCCCAGCGCGACTTTTTCGTCCGAAAGAACATCCTTGTGGAAATGGAAGTGTGTTGGATGCTCGAGCTCGAACGCCTTCATTCCCTCGTGGCCGGCCTCAAAAGAGCCGTTTCCCACCATCATCACCTCTGGGCGCGATGGAACGCTCTTTCCGTCCTTGGCAAGAATCGACGCCTTGGAGTGGAACAGCTCCTCGTCGTGGCCGTAGTTGGTGGCGGAGCTGGGGTCGAATCTGACCGTGAGCGCGTGCTGGGAAGCTGGGGAAAGTTCCTCTTGGCCAGGAACAACAAGGACCGAGTAGGTGAGTAAAGCCGTCTTCAGCGCTTCGAAATCGGTCTCGTTGAGCTGGGATGGGTCGTTGGTGTACTCTGGAAGTGTCACAGAGGCGCCGAATGGCGTGTTTTCAAGTGGAGTAATAAGCAAGGATGTAGATTCTGGCATGTTTGGTGTGCTGGTTAGTGCAGCAGTTCAAAGGGGGAACTGGTCAAACGAGGCAGCAACGCCCGTATTTATACCGCATTCCGCTAGATTGCATATTATTTTGTTCCAAAACCGTTATCAGATTTAGGCAACCGATAGTGGATCTAAAACCGCCGGTCGGTTGCCAAATCGGGAAGTCCGATATTGAGCATCCTTGCACAGCCAGGGGAACTCCGGATTCGTATCTTTCGGCCCGCCGGCCACGGGGCTAAGCGAGCGCGCGCGGCAAGTGGTGCGAGTGAGTACGCGGTGCAGGGCCAAATAAGCATCAAACAGCTGAGCTTTGCTTCTAGTCTGCGACCCTTCAGCCAATGACATCTTCTGCTCACAACTAACGCTCCATCTTCCGGTATTTAAACTTTTACAACCATTCCATTACCCTGCATCTCGAATTCCATGTCTTTTTGCTCGTTGATGCCAAGGTTAATTACCAGACATGGATGGCCTGATCTCGATCGTATTCCATCGTCTTTCTCTAAAAGCATTAAATCAGTACATTAAAACAGAAATATTAGATACAACCGGTCATCGCCGGTTATGGTTAACAGCCAGGGCAGTTCAAAAGCTAACAACATCTCGTCTTGCTCTCTTCGCTCGCCATTAGTTTGGACGCTTAGCTAGTTGCTCGTGTAAGTGGAATCATTGGATTCGCTCTCTCCGCTCCGCTCACTTTGCCAGCCATTAGTTTGACCCACGGCTGCTTTCTAAACGCATTCTTCACCACCACACTCTCCAACAACTCCACCCACTTCATCTTCTCTTCCTTGCTATCACACCCAAAGTAAACCGTCTCACCGTTCGCAAACCGTAGTCTGAATGAGTCGTTCAACAACAACGAGTCACTGAAAAACCTAGACCCCTTCTTTGGGCTCTTCAACTCCCGGATCTCTGAAATCTGTGCATCCGCGTCACTCGAAGTCTCCTCTTCCGGCTGTCCAATGTATTCAACCCCAACAACACGACGCAGGTTCAATTTGGCACGCGTCTTCATCGTAGTTTCGTTGTGAGCAACAAGATCATACCCGTTCAGCTTGAAAAACCTCCGCGTCCAAACTTCAACATCCCCTCCCTCCTGGTACATGTAACCTTCGTTCGACACCTCCAAAGCCTGCTTCACCATGTTCACCTGCTCGTACGCGTTCTTGATACTCACAGGAAGCGTCTCATACACAGACGTCCGCGGAATAAATAGCATGCTCGCGTCGATCGTGCACACTTTATACGGCCGCGCCAGGCGAACCTCGCCGCTAGCACTGTCCTTGTATCTCTTCCATTCATTGAATCCGTCCAGAACAACTGTCCGAGCATTTCCCCGGATCGACTCTTCAAAAGCCTCAAACGAAACGTGGAACTTAGCAAATGAGCCGTCCCTCGCAATCAGATCCTCCAGTGGATCCTTCACGGCCGCCTTCGTCACGTACTTGGTTGACGTAATCACATCCTTCACTCCGAAACAACGGGCAACAAGGTTCTTCGACTTGACCTTACGCTTCTCCGTCACCTGGACAAGTGTGTCTTTTGGCTTGTCGTACTTAAGCTTGAGCGTGATGAAAACATCCAGTCCGTCGGCAACAATCATTTCAAATTCCTTGCCAATTGCCGTCAGTCCCGTTGAATTCACTTCAAAGTAGTTTGTTGTGAGCCGGTGAATCGAATTGTCGAGCACCACTTGGAATTTAGCGTTCCGGCTCACAACGTCGGGAATGTTCAGCCCACGCAGACCCAGCAGGCGTAGGAAAAAGCGGCCTTTCTCGCCATTCACCAGCTCAGTCTCTTGCGGAGCAGCCGTCTGCGAAGCACTCCGCGAATCAGTTTGCGAGACAGGCGACTTCACTGGCACAGCATTCTCCTCCTCCAAAGGCTTCTTTGTGGCCACATTCGCAGGAGTTTTTGAATTAACCCTCCTCTCGTCCGCAACACCCAGAACCTCCAGTCCTTTCTTCACCTCCCGCCTTCCTGCCGGAACAAGATCGCCATACCGGCTTGTGTTCTGCTCCACAGTCGAAGTAGGCTCTTCATAAATCGAGAACGACGTCTGCGGATTCAGCTTCAGTCCAGTAGATATTGACAGATCAGGAACAACCTTGTCCTCGTTATTGGTGAAGACGCTTCGAGAGTCGTTGAACACGTTCACTTTCAGCATCAAGCCTTGCTGCTCCTGGTGCTCGCTAGACTCCTCTAGCCTCACGTGGTTGCTCGCGTTCTTGATCTGGAACTCGTCACTGGCCATCCGTTTGTGAATCATGAACTTCTCAACCTCATCCACGGAAATGTGTGGAAACAGAATGTTTTCGTTCTCCTTCTTCGACAGCATCGTCTTTTTCGACGACAACGTCCCGCGTCTCCACACATTCGCCAGGGTCTCCTTGTTGGTATTTTCTAGACGTTGCTCTGTCTTTTCCTCCTCCTGCTCCACCTCCCATTTCTGCAGCTCGCTCAGGAACGAGTCGTCCTGGTCATCTTGTTCCTTCAGGACGTCAGAAAGGTGAATCGAGTTGGCGAAAGAATCTTCCATCACCGAACTTGGGTCCGCCTCGGCTACTGGAAAGCCCTTTGATCCACCCAAAGAGGCTTCTGCAACCGAAGCGACTGCAATAGATGTACCTGCCAGCGAGGTTTCCATGGTGGACTCATTCAGAGGATTGTTGAATGTCACCTCGGAAGGTGGCAGCGCTTGAGGCAATTCAGGCAACTTTGATTCTGGTAGCTCTAACGCCTCCTTGACGATTACAGAATCTCCACTCGTCTCAGCTGCAGTCAATGGTGCAGCTGTTGCCGCTGTCGCCACCTTGGGCTCAGTCAGTCTCACAGACTTGTGGTGATCCCCCCTCACAACATACCTTGTTGGATCACAAATGCTCTGGAAAGACGGCGAAACCTTGTGCAACTTCTGGAAAGTCTCCTGGGTAGACCAGATCGCCAAAACCTCCTCTTTGGGGGACGTCTCTGCGCTCAAAACCCGTTTGCTCTGCTTCACAGACTCCTTTGACGAGTTGAACGATTCGTCGAGGTCAAAGGCGTACGGATCATCGTCGAATCCAGCCACCTGTAGAACAAATTTCTCTGAAGCAAAGCTGTTGGATGCATTGGAGCCAGATTGATTTGGCTCCACTGTTGCATCCTCGTTGATAGTCTCGTCAACAGGGTCGATCGTCCCGTCGCTGTCAATGGTCTCTTCCAGCTTTGTGCTTTGTCTCAATTCTCCGTCATCCTCGAAGCTTGATTCACCTTCCTCTGCGGAGATGAAGTCCGATTCGTTGTACGTCGATGTTGCCGTGCTCTGGATTGAAACCTGTCTTTCCTTAGAAGCAGCTCTCCGCTGTTCGTCGAGCTCGTTTCCGGATAAACTCCGCTTCAGCGTAAAAGACATCGACTTTAGCAGATTTCCCATTGTGTCTGAGAGAGAAGACGACCGCGAGTGTTCTTTTTGGGTATTGGCAGATCTCGTCTTGGAAACTTGGAGCTCTTCGCCGTTCTCGGGACTCGTCGCGCTGACCGGCTCGTTCACAATCTTGGTCTCCAAAACCCGCTCGGCGGAGTTGATGCTCATCTGCGACTTGACAGAGTTTTTCCGCGAAACAGTCAGGTCCCTTCCGTCTGTGTTGTTGATGTTTGTCTCGTAGAGCCCGCCCAGATCTTCTATGATCTGATCCTCAGGCAGTTTTTCCTCCCTCCGGCTGCTCAAACCTTCCTTGAATGCAGCCCGGTACTGCTTATTGTACTGAACGTCTTCTGAGTCCTGCAAATCTCCGCGTCTCAGGTCCTCCATGTACGTTTCGTGGTCATAAGTTAGGGGCGTTGCTGGAGACAATGTCAGAGCGGTCAGTTTTTCGCTCACGCTCAGCTTTCTCGATTGCTCCACAAGCTCGTCGGCTGCTTTGGAGTAGTCTGTGGAATAATTAGCCTGTGACATTGGCGAAAGTGCAATTGTTTCCTCGGAATCGTCTGAGTTATCAGCTTTTCTCGAGCTAGGGGAGGCAAACAAGTTGGAGTTCCGAGGAGGCAGGTTTGGCATTGATTTGATTGAGAAGTTCGAGTCCGATGGTTGCAACTTTGGAAGCGGTCTGCCAACAATTTCAGAGTCTCCGGCAATCTTCACTGGAACTTTGTCCCAGTTAACCTCAACAATTTTCACCTCTCCAATCTCAGGACTCTCATCAAACGAAGCCTCATCGCTGGCCACCTCGTATTCAAGCACTTTTGGCGGTGATTGCTCGATTGTCACAAACTTCTGTTTGCGAGGCGTTTTCAGTGGTGATGCTTCCAGCTTTCTTGGGCCAGAAACTTGTCTTTTCCTCTTCTCCTTTTTGAGACTGTCGGAACGTATGAGTGACGTTCTGAACGAGCTTTCGTCCTCTTCATCGCCATCGTAGTCGCTCGGAATATCAGAGGTGTCAGCCCCGTCAACATCTGTCCGAACACCCAGTTTTAATGGTTCCGTCAGCGGAGATGAAGAAAGCTGACTCGAGACAACATTGTTGCACGCTTGAGACTTAATTTCCTTCAGTAAGTCGTCCACAGACTGATTCGCAAACTTGAAGATGTCCTCAGCGTTTCTGCCAGTCGAACTGATCGCGGAGTCGTTCCCTTCGGTGGGACTCTCTGCGACAAAACTCTCGTTGTCCGCACGATGAGTGGTCACACTCATGCTATATTTTCTTCAACGGGTGCAAAAGAGAGAAAATTGGTATCGAGCAAAGAAAACAGTGGTAAACCCGGTAAATTAAACTAGTTGAAACGACCTTCCAGTCAAGTTGTTGAATATTTTTTAGTTGACAGTTTATTTAGTCTTGTTCAAATGACTTTAGTTCTGTGCTTGTTGTTTACGTTGTTTGATATTCTCGGTGTTGACAATTTGCCCAATTTGGAAAACAAGGGAGTGGAAAATTTACGAAACCATGGCAACCTCTGGCCCAAGCACGACTTTTAGCTTAGGTCATTTATTAGGTCAGAAATCTATTTTTTTTTTCGCTATCGCTTGTTTGTGTGTCTGTCCCTTTTTTTTTGTTTTTCAAAATGTCCCTATCTGGTGATTATCGCAAGAGATAAGCCAAAAGGGGGGGTGAGAATATTGCATTTATGTGCTGCTGCTGCTAAAACATAAAATTTCAGCACGGTTTCGCACATTTATGAGCAGAGAATTCATCGAAGTTTTAAAGCGCTCAGTGTGTGCTGAGCCAGATCAGTAATCTGAGTGCCTTGCATGGTTTGAGCTCCCCCTACCCACTCTCTGACAGCTCTTCCGCTCTAAAATGCTTATCAGCAGCAGCACACACACTGTTTAGGCATTCGGATCATGCGACACGTAACCGGATACTATCAATACCGGAATCCAAGCTAGCCATCTTTATATATATATATAATTCCGGCCAAGGCGTGCATGCAAAACTACCATGCAGCAGCCGCGCAAGACCAATAAGAATGAGGCGATTCGTAAAAGACTGGTGCACCAGGAGATGCAACACCCTGCATGCGCCCAGCACAGTGTAACAGTATGTGACAATGTTCTGACGGCCAAGGAAACAACTGAACACGAGGGGTTGAAAAAACCCCACCTGTGTGGCGATAAGGACAAAGAGGGTTTGATTAGTGGTGGACTACTTACGCGTTGTCCGAAGCATCTCGTGTGTTTATAAGGAAGGGACCACGCTGGTTTAAAGTGAATAATTGAATCCGGTATAGCCTCTTTTCTTTTCCAGGCGAGGTCGACTAGGGGAGCCTGGAGGTGGGCTTGTGAACAGAGAAAGTTTGGAGAGGGATCCAGTTTTTTTTTGCCAATTTTCTGCACCGCCACTGTTTTTATGCACCGCCACACACCCCATCAGACTGTGTGGGGAGCGGGGGGCTAGAGCAGTAGAAGTTTTTTTTTAAACTTTTTTTTTGTACTGTGATTTTTTTCCTCTAGGTCTTCGCGGTACTAGTTTCCTCAGAACGCAATGGGCATTCACGGAAGGCGTAGCCGACAGATGAGAAAATAGTCATCCAGACGGACCACTTCTAAGCAACACACATTACTGGCAGAATTGATGACATTTCTTAGCACTTTCTCCGGTGGCTAGAAGGCCGCCAGGCACTGTTAGTCACAACGCGCTACCCGCGGAACAGGCAGGTCTATTGTCTGTTGGGGATGTTATTGGGCAATCTGCCTGCAAGCGAGCGATTCCAAGACTGCGCCGGATACCGGAAACATCCGATTTAGGTAATCGAGCGCTTACCGCGAGCTTTGTCTCATGCTTTTTTCTTTTTGTAGTTTCCGGTTTTTTCTAAAATGTCGTGTATTTTGTTCCAAACCCGCGAACAGCACCCAATTTATAGGCTTAATAAAAAAAAAAGCTGCATCTGCGCTGGTTGCACAAAAAGTGTATAAAAATATATTGGTATCCGCTTTCAACACGCCAAAGAATTAGTAAATCTCGTGTTTTCTTGAAAAGAGTTTTTTCCAAAGAGAAATTTGCTTTCTTTCATTTCAAACAGTTAGAGGAGGAGGTTAACCCTTTCCAAAAACACAAACTTCACACAAATCACACAAAATGGTTCAAGAAATCTCCATTTTAGAACACAGCACCACTCTGGCCAAGTATCTCGACTTGGACCAACGCGGAAAGGTTTTGGCCGAGTACGTGTGGATTGATGGTAGCGGTGAGATGAGATCCAAGTGCAGAACTTTGTCCAGCAAGGTTAGCTCGCTGTCTGAGCTGCCAGAGTGGAACTTTGACGGTTCCTCTACCGGCCAGGCTCCAGGTGATAACTCTGACATTTACCTCAGACCAGTTGCCTTCTACCCAGATCCATTCAGAAAGGGCGACAACATTATTGTCCTGACCGAGTGCTGGAACAACGACGGTACTCCAAACAAGTTCAACCACAGACACGAGTGCAGCAAGCTCATGACTGCCCACGAGGACGAGGAGATCTGGTTTGGTCTGGAGCAGGAGTACACTCTGTTGGACCCTGTCGACAACTCCATCTACGGCTGGCCAAAGGGTGGTTTCCCAGCCCCACAGGGTCCATACTACTGTGGTGTTGGTACCGGTAAGGTGTATGCCAGAGACGTTATTGAGGCGCACTACAGAGCTTGTTTGCATGCTGGTGTGACGATTTCGGGTATCAACGCCGAGGTTATGCCATCCCAGTGGGAGTTCCAGGTTGGTCCATGTACCGGAATCAAGATGGGAGACGAGTTGTGGATGGCCAGATACCTGCTCAACAGAGTCGCTGAGGAGTTTGGTGTCAAGGTGACGTTCCATCCAAAGCCATTGAAGGGAGACTGGAATGGTGCTGGATGCCACACCAACGTTTCCACCGCTTCTATGAGAGCTCCAGGCGGAATGAAGTACATCGAGGCTGCCATCGAGAAGCTCTCCAAGAGACACAAGGAGCACATTGCTCTTTATGGTGACGACAACGAGCAAAGACTCACTGGTAGACACGAGACTGCTTCGATGGAGAACTTCTCTTACGGTGTTGCCAACAGAGGTGCTTCTGTCAGAATCCCAAGATCGGTCCAGGCCGAGGGTTACGGATACTTTGAGGACAGAAGACCAGCCTCTAACATTGACCCTTACCTCGTCACCGGTATCATGGTTGAGACTGTTTGTGGTTCTATTCCTGACGCTGACATGACTAAGGAGTACCAAAGACAAACCGCTTAAAAAATCAATTCGTTCGAATCAAAATCAATCCTTGGGTGACTGGGCATAGTGAGCTAGTGAGCCGTGTACTACGTGTGTTTAGTTTATGTTTGCTTCATTTACTTTCCTCAATTCTACTGTTTTTTCTGTTATCTGACTAGGAGTCAGTTGGCTACTCTTCTACGCGTAGCAATCTGTCAGTTTGAAATTTTTCCAATTAAAGAAAAATGACCAAAAAAATTTGACTTCGCACTGTTGATTTTTTTTTTCCGTTGCTGCGACCGGTTATCTGTTTGGATCCCGTTTTTCCATACAGACGTGACTAAATGCGGGATTTATCAGTCATGCCTCGAAAATTTTCAACAACGAGGCAAATCTAGCCGAGACTTGGCCAGAAATAGACGATCTACAAAGGGTTTTGTCAGAGAACCATTGCTTAAGGGGAGGTTGTCCAAATATGTCATTGGAGTTTTAACTTTACCGTCAATTCCTATGGAATGGGCTCTGGCGGAAAAAAAGAATGAATTTTTGCGATGGAGAAAAAATTGTTCTTAGCACGTGACTGGCATCACATGTGGTATAGCTATATCTCGAGTGGAACAGCCTCCCCACCAAAGCTTTCCTCCTCGTCTGAGTACTCCGTCTCCTCTAAAATAATGCGATCGTCCCGAAGCGGCGAACTTTGCCGTTTTTGTTTGTAAGGACTGTTCAAAACGCTCTCGTCGTAGTTTTCGCACTCTGAATACTCAAAATCAGCTATCGAGGCGTCTGGCATCTGCGATTGGTCTGCAATATGTGCCTCGGTCTTGACACGAGGATTGAAGATGTTGTTTAGCGACAGTTTGACGTTTGCTGAGGATTCATTAGGCCACTGCGCAAACTTTGCAGGGAGAAACTTTTTGAACACGGCGTTCGTCTCTTCCTGTTTGTTGTCCATTTTGAACTTCTGAGTACGAGTGTTGAGCTCTGTGAGCCACTTCTCGTTCTCCTTGTTGAAGTTTTCAAACAGAGATTTTCCCTTGTTGATCAACTCGCTGTTGCTCAGGTTGTTGGTAAATGTATTGATTGTCTTTGAGAGGTTGTTGTAGGCGGCCTCCTGATTTGTGTCACGTGATAGTGATCTGAAGTTGATGATCGACTGCTTTTTTGACGGAGAGGAGCTCATTGCGGGCCCTGAAGAGGCATCACTGGTGTTCAAAACCAGTTCTTTGTAGCGGGTCTCTAAACTCTTCATTTCTGTCTCCACCGCCTCGAGTTCTTCCCTCAATTCCAGCGCTCTTCTTTGTTTCGAAGCCAGCTGATAGAGCAATATTTCTGTCTCTTGGCCCGCTGTGGCATCCTGATTAGGTGTGACTAGTTTATCATTTGCTTCGGTTATTGGAACGTAGATTGGGAGACCAAATTTCTCGTGTTCTTCATTAATTTCATGATGCTGTCCAGCAGTCTCATCTGGCTGGGACGCAGCCGTTGCGGGCTTGTTTTCAGTGCTGTCAGAGGGCTTGTGTAATGCAAACTTGATCAGGCCGGTACTTTCACTGACAAGGCGTTCTTTTATCGGTTTTTCAAAATGTGTGGATGGAGCGTGGTTCAACTTGTTGAGTGATGAGCCTGACAATATCGAGAGCGACTGCTTCTTAGTAAGCTTGGACTTTGGGATAGCGTCATCGACAGACATTTTCAAGGCGCTGTAATGTTCAATTAGAGTCAAGTATCAAGCAGGGGCAAATGAGTGCTATGCCTGTCTCTGAAATCTCTTAATTTCTCCTCTGTGAAGCACCATGTAGAAACTGCAAGCTATATACTGACGAAAATGGAAGTATCAAAACACGCACAGCCTGAAAAATTAGGAAAAAAATATATTCATCCACAGCCACGATACCCGCCACATAATTTGCCACAGAAGACTATCTATCCATCTAAATCTGTGTTTTTTTTCCAAAATACTCTAGTGAATTTTAATATTATTAGTATCACAGTCTGTAGAACGATCCTTCAAGTTTTCCCTATTGCACACCCCCACAATGTCGTATGTGGACTTTTTGAACCAGGTGGGTGTCTCATTTCTTAATAAAGACGGGCACCTACTTTCTTCATCCATTTCATTCCTCTATAAGCCAGAATTCCTACAAACTAAAAAAGATTACTACAATTTTTTAGCATCGATTCCTCCTGAGACATATCTGCCGATCCCCGATCCTGACCAGCGCAGAAACTGGGCGAGCTTAGTCACTGCGTACTGTTCCATCATCAAGGCTCTTCTGGTGGATTCGGACCTCGAAATCGCAATCGAGCAGTCCATTTTACTCGTTCAATCGCTTGTGAAATGCGCGCAGCAGGAAACCAGTTGGATCTGTCAAGCATTGAGTACTGCGGCGTCCGAGCTCAGGCAATTGGCATGCATGTATCTCAAAATGCAAGGTGAAGAAATCAAGTTGAAGGGAGACTCGCTTACTCTCGCAGAGAGACTTGTTGATGTGCTTCAAAAACCGTTCAAAATCTGTCTTACCGATAAATCTGGATCGAAAAAAGAATCCAAGAAAAGTCACGTTTACTTTTTTGCCAATGAGCTGTTCAAATGCTACTTCAAGTTTGAGAAGTTTGAGGCGGCTAGCAATCTCGCAAAGGTACTCAACAAGGCTCCAAACCTGCCCAGCGTGGAACAAGCTCCAAAATCCCACCTTGTGAATTTCAACTACTACAATGGCGTCATATTCTGCATGAACGATGACCTTGCTTCCGCCAATAAATATCTGACCAAAGCCCTTAGCGCGTGTCGGCAGGACTGCAAACAACAACAACAGGCAATTCTGCTTATTCTGCTGCCCATCAAATTCCTTCTCGAAAAGAAACTGCCCAGCGCTCAGCTGTGGGAGAGATATTCTTCTCTGCAAGTTTTCTACAATTTATTTTACAGCATACGGGTCGGCGACCTCACGACATTCGACACAGAGCTTGCAAGTCTCGAGCGGTTGCTACTCAAAAAGAAGATCTACTCAATCTATCTGCGTTTACGTCCGTTTGTAGAGCTCAAGTTGTTCAAGAAGGTGTTTCTGAGCTGCAAGCAACACCAGTTGGACCTGAATCTCTTGAAAATCGGGCTTGAATTGAGCTCTGGACGCGAGTATCTGCTTGATGAGATTGAGTCGCGGTTGGCCAGTCTGATCTATCAAGGTCTTGTGAAGGGATACATCTCGCATGGTAATCGGGTTGTCGTGTTGAGCAAGAAGGATCCGTTCCCCCGTTTGTTGGTAGTTTGATTATGTAATGTATTGGTAATAATTACCCGGCTCGAGAGACGAAAGAAAAAAAAAAAGACAGCCTTGTGTGGTTGAGAAACCAAAAAAAAAAATATACAGCTAGCAGCAGAAGCAGCACCAGTATCTAGCCATCGTGGTGAATAGCTGTCATTGAAGATATTTTTTTACCCCCAAAAAATTCAGCATCCACTGCCCGTTCCATTCAATTGAACAGCGGGTTACGTAACGAGGCATATAGACTTTGCAAGATGACCGTGGAGCTCCAGTTGGTGAGTATTTTCCTTATAATTTGTGCTATCGGATAAGCTACTAACCGTTTCAACTAGTCGCAATTCAAGCTAGAAGGAGATACTATCAACGACATTGTTTCCAATGCAAGGACCAGAGCGATTGGGTGGGAGAGCTGTGTGCGGGCTGACTATTTGACGGCGGAGGAGGCAGAATGCTTGAAGAAGATTGCTGATTTCTCGGAGGTCAAAGACAAGGCCAATTATATCATGAAGAATGCAGACTACTACGCCACAAAGATTGTTTCCTTGCTTTCAAAGGCACCGCACGACGACATTGTGAGATTTGTTCTTGTTTCACTGATAGACACGCTTGTTGCGCCTAATTCAAGGTTTGCTAAAAACATTCTCAACATATCGCATCTGGACTCATCTCTGCCGTACCAGCCTTTGGTGAAGCTGCTGGATTCGGACGACGAGCCAATCAAGCTGAGCGCTGCTTACGTGTTTACACTTCTGCTAACTGACGAGGATGAGAGCTACACGGACAAGGAGAAGATTCTTGCGCCGCTGTTTGAGTTCTTGACAAAGCTTCTGTCGTCGACCAAGCTGGACCTGAACTTTCTGTCTATCCAGCTGCTTAAGGAGCTTCTGTCGATCAAGCCGTACAGACTCTTCTTCTGGGACCACCACACGACGTATTTCCCGCCTCTGCTGAAGGTGTTTGGCGAGAGACGGGGAGAGCTGCAAATGAAGTACTATGTGACGATGTCAATCTGGTTATTGACCTTCATTCCACAGGCTCTGTTGGACATCCAGCAGAACTACTCTGAGCTCGTGGGAATGCTCTACACGGTGGCCAAGGACGCGGTGAAAGAGAAGATTGTGCGGCTCTCGATTGGCGCGCTGCTGAACCTGCTGAGCGTCGAGACGGGTCGTGACCAGCTCGTGAAGCAATTCTTGTTGGCCAAGGGACTCGAGATCACCAGGCAGCTCATTGAGCGGAAATGGGCCGACGAAGAGCTTAAGACTGACCTCGATAGCCTGCTGGAGATCCTTGACGAGGCAGTGACTACGCTGACAACTTTTGACGAGTACGAGACCGAGCTCAAGACCACCAAGTTGAGCTGGTCGCCATCGCACAAGTCGGAGGAGTTCTGGATCGAGAACGCTGACAAGTTCAAGGAGAACAACTGGAAGCTTCTGCGCACGCTCGTTGCTCTGCTGGACGTTCCGTCTGCGGATGCGGAACAGCAATTTTTGAACGAGGCGATTGTGTGTTTTGATGTGAGTCAGCTGATCAAGGTTCTGCCTGAGGTTGTGAAGACACTCGACAAGACGGGCACCAAGACCAAAATAATGACTTTGATGAGCTCTCCAAACTCCAACGTGAAGTTTGAAGCTCTTAGAACGACCCAAAAGCTTGTTGCCCGCTCGCTGTAGGCTGTTTGTATGAATGCTGTTATCTACGTGGTCTAGGTTGTTTTAGAGGTGACTATTGAGGAGGTAGGTAGGTGCCGGGGGAAATTCTGTGCACGGATGTTTTGTATGAAAAATTTAAATTTTTCAACCAAAAAAATTTTCATTGTAGGAAAAAAAAACCACCCTTTGAGACTGGCGTGCAACGATTCATTTTGAACAGATCAGTGGCAAATCGCACGACAACACCGACAACAGCGTTCCTAACAGCACTTCCCCGCACGCCAACATGTCGCTGATCAACATTTGCAGAGAAAACCATGACCCTTTCTACCGTTACAAGATGCCTCCTATCCAGGCCAAGATCGAGGGTAGAGGTAACGGTATCAAGACCAATGTGGTGAACGCGGCCGAAGTGGCCCGTGCCCTTGCCAGACCAACCGCATACGTTATCAAATACTTTGGTTTTGAGCTCGGAGCCCAGACCTCGATCAACGACGACACAGAGCGGTTTTTGATTAACGGACAACACGACGCCAACAAGTTGCAGGACAGTTTGGATGGGTTCATCAACAAGTTTGTTCTCTGTCCGTCGTGTAAGAACCCTGAGACTGAAATCCACATTGCCAGAGATGACACTTTGACCCGTGACTGCAAGGCCTGCGGTAAAGTGACAAAAATCGACCCTAGATTGAAGCTGGCCACCTATATAGTGAAAAACCCACCAAAGAAGACCAAGAAGGCCGCCACTGCCTCGGCCAACGTTGTTGGTGCCGGAAAATCCATCTCGGACCTTGCCGAGAAGCAGAAGATTGGCCAGGATGAAGACGCGGACGATTCCACGCCCGGCGTTGGCGACGCTGAGGCTCCTCCTTCCCAGAAGGTGGTTGTCAACGACGACGATTGGGCCGTCGATATGTCGGAGGAAGCCGTTAAGGCCAGAGCCAGAGAGCTTGAGGGACTCACCGTGAGCGATGCTGCCAATGAGAAATACGAGGAGTTTGGCCAATGGCTGCTCGAGTCGGACGAACTGCCTGACGACGTTGAGATCTTTAGAAAGGGATCTGAGCTCGGAATCATTTCCGACCCAAAGACAATCGAGGTCCTGGCCCAGGTCCTGTTTGACGAGGACATCATTGAGCAAATCGAGAACCACAAAGGTTTGCTCGGAAAGCTTGTCACATCCGCAAAGCACGAGAAGTCGCTGCTCGGAGGTATCGAGAGACTTGTTGGTCTCACTCACACTGGTTTGATCAAATCCATCCCTAAAATTCTCATGGCTCTCTACGATAATGATCTGGCCTCCGAGGAGGTGATCCAGGATTGGGGAACTCACGTGAGCAAGAAGTTTGTTCCTAAAGACGTGTCTAAGAAGGTGAGAAAGGCAGCAAAGCCTTTCCTCAAGTGGCTCGAGGAGGCCGAGGAAGACAGCGACGACGAGTAGCTGCTTCAATGACTTATTGCTTCCATGTAAGAAATGTATGTGTACTTTTGACGACAAGGTACATAAGAAAGTTTGTTTAGCATGTTTAGTATGAACAGATTTGTTTAAAAAAATAATAATGAGTATAGTAAAAAAATGAGGACTTTTCTTTATCAACAGTAAAACAAAACAGATCAAACATTAGGGCGTCATGAGTAAGGTATTCAATAAAAGAGCTGCTGCTCGGGTTGTTGTTGGGTAGACAGGTGCTGCTTCGGCTGGGTGCCGTGTTGTTCATTAGAGTAAGAAACACCAAGTTTATTAGGATCATTGAGCGACATTTTTTCTAACTGCTGTCTGAGTAGTAGGTCATAATCTAGATTAGATGGCGGTTGCTGTTGTTGCTGTTGCTGTTGCTGCTGTTGCTGTTGCTGTTGCTGTTGCTGAAACTTGAACAGATTTGACACACTTGTTGGCATCGGATGTTGTAGATCGTGTTGATGTTGCTGCTGGTTCAAACTAGGAAATATCGAATGAGAATTTAGTTGCGGAGCTCCAACAACGTGACCAGGAGACAGGGGTATTCCATTCAAATGAATGTTGTATCCGTTGTCTCCTGCGTTTGTACCCGCACTCACATTCGACTTGTTTGGCACCACAGAGGAGTTGCCGTTGCCAGAACCAACGTTCCCGTTGTTACCATTGGAAGCATTCGTCGAGTTCGATCTCGATCTCGACTTCTTCTTCCTAGTGACAGCAGACAACGACCGCTGGTGCTGGACTTTCAAACCAACCTCTTCACATAGTCTCTTGTACTGATGTCCAGAAACAAGATTAGACTCTTGTAAAACATATCTGATTCTCACAGAAAGCTTTCTCTTTATTTCAGTGTCAAGAGTGGGGATCGAGAGAATCTTATAAATGAATGTAGATCCGTTTGATGAACGATCGATCAAAATTCTTTTCAGATTTTCCAATTTGGATGGATCGTTCACATGCTCCGACCCATCGGCAACAACCGAATCATCGCCGAAAATCTCACCAAGGATCAGGTCTCTTGCCTTCAAATTGCCTCTATAATTCAACAATTTCAACACGCTCAAATTTCCGAGCTTCGAGCAGCAAACTTTGATTAGATTAACACTGTCATGCTCTTCATGCTCGGTGGTGTTTTGGAAATGCTCTAGTATCAGTTGCGGTCTCAAAAGATCTTGTTGTCCATGCACAAGAATTTTGGCCAAAATGAAATGACGGTCTTCAATCAGCTGGCATGTATCCAAAAGCCAAGTAATCAATAGCGATCCATTTGCATCAGTGATCAGATCTAAGCACCAAGTCAAAACACAGATTGCAATGGCAATAACCGCCTCTTTAGAAATGGATTCGCTCTCCAAACAAGTTCTGATGGCTCTTGCTCCAAATCTGTTTCTAGAAATCTCCATAAATGTACTCAACATTGTCTCAACGATGAAATCATTCCATGGTTGACCAAAGTTGAGAACTCCATGAATCACATAGTTGGCGTATTGATCATTGAAAAGCTGAGTACAATATGGCTTCAAGGACTCGGAAACAAGCCATTTCTCTCTGTCTGTAGCAATAGTATTAATGACTTTCTGGGCAGCCCAGGTACCATTTTTATGAGCACCAGTCTGTGCGAAAAATGGAGTCAGAACTTTGATCATTGAATCTCTGATTGGCAGATCACAGACTTCAAAAAGCTTTTGCACAATTGTGTTGCCCAAGTAGTCCGACGCAAGCTCAGGGAGTTCATCTTCCATTGCCAAAGCCAGCTCTTCAATGTCTGATTTGGATAGTTGATTAGCATCCAGTTGTTTCCTGATCTCTCTGAGTCGCGGAGTGTCAAAATGTCTCACAACTGCAGCATCTGGAAGCTTTCCTAAATTTTTCTCCTTGATAGAAGAATACCTTAAGGCCTTTGAGATGAGCAGTCTCAAATGCAGCTTTTCTTTCTCAGTGATCTGAATTTTAGAAACGACTCCAGACAGAATGGATTTATAAGTTTCAATCTTATCATTCAATGTGGTGATTTTGTCCTGGCCACCGTTTGGAGGATCCTTTTTTGACTCATCGGCGGAGGTGGTAATTATCGGAATATCGGTGGCTCTAGTTGGCTGGGGCTGTGCGGCTGGGGCTGCTACCGGTGCTTTGGGAGCTGCTTGTGCCTGCGACTGAGAATGCTGAACAGGGTCAGATTGAAGAGGCTGTTGTGGTTGAGTAAAAGGGAACTGAAATTCCGGTTTCTGGACGACAGATGATCTTTGTGGCAGATTTTGTAGAGACAAGATCTTGGCAAAAGAAATTATGCAACTGAGACCAGGAACCAGCTCTTGATAGCTCATCTTATTCTTGCACCTCATAGCACTTTCAACATCAGCAAATTCGGCAACTACAACAAGATCGTTGTTCTCATTGCAAACAATCACTCTGACACTGATAATGAGGCCAAATTGGCTGAGCATTCTGTAGAAATTGAGAGAATTCGTCAGGCTGGAATCGTTGGGCAAATTAATAAACAAGAGAGTATTCGTCGGGCCCAATGACGTATTAGTGTGCGTAGAAGTTAACGAAATGCATGCCTCAGGAACATTGTCTTGCAACAGAGCCTGAGCTTGAGCTGCCTGGTTTTGTACCAAGTTCCCAAAAATGTCGACATTGTTGTTGTCCGAGACAGGAAATCCCGCGGCATAGCTTTGAGACCGTGGTCTGCTGTTTGCATCGCCGAACAAGGACTGCAGTGCATTTTGGGGTTTTTGAAGCTGCTGCTGCGGTTGAGGAGGAGGGGAAAGATTATTGACTGGATTAGCAGCAGAGTATTCTTCTCTAATGGACGCGTACTGCTGTAAATAGTGTTTTTCAGAGGAAGGGAACACAATGTGGTTTGCAGAGCAAGACCGACCCCTATTGGGAGGAGTGGTAGTAGCATTTGTTGTTGCCGAGGTGGCAGGGGAAATCATTGAATCCAGATCAATGTTCAACTGAGGAATGTGCTGCTGGGCGGTGTGCTGCTGGTTAAAAAGCACGTTTCCCGCTGACAACATCGCCGGGGAAGCATTGTCCTGCTGGTTCAAAGATCCAAGGCCATCGGACCAGATAGAACTTTGGATGGAGCCGGATCTGAGTCTGGGTTGTGGATGAGGCGGACCAAGGAGCTGTGAAGAGTCCTCGAAAACGGCATCGAGCCCCGGGCTGATGCTCAGGTTGAGCGGGTTGTTGTCCGGTGGAAGAAGAGGCGTATTTGAATTGCTGGCTGTGGAAGCGCCGCCGGTTCCGCTGCTTCCATTCAGCTTAGATGGCAGTGTTCCCGATCTGTGTCTTGTCCGGATGCCCACATTTGAGGCGGAAGCGACGGAATTAGGGGTGAGGGTGTCGCTTGCGACAGATGAGGAATGGACAGACTCGTTGGACAAGAAATTCGTAATGTCGATCGAGGCCGAACGATTTTGTGTGATCCCCATATTGGAAGAAGGGAAATTCGAGCCATATAGCTCTGAGTTCGAGTGCAATCCGGGGGAGGGCGTCAGCAGCGGATTCGGCTGATTTTGTGTTTGCAACTGCTGATTGGCCGCACTAGCCACATGAAACTGCGGCATGTGCTGCTCGTTCAGGTGCAAAAACCCATTTCCAACCGGCGGCTGGTTTCCAAGCGGAGGCTGAATCATTGCAAATGTGTGCTGGCAAGAGCAGGAAGGTCGCTCACGTCTGTCCAACAAAATGCGTATATTTGAGGGCCACACTTGGTTGTTAGTCGGATCGATGCTTCTAGCAGCGCTGGAGAGGGCACTTTTGATTCAGAAGAGGAGGTTTTTGCTTCAATTGTAAGCGGTTTAGAGCAGGATGGGAACAAAATACAAGACAAAACAAAATCTCCCTTGAAAATTAGCTCTCTTATTAACTAAGGCCCCACTGAATGTTCCCCCTCCCCCGCGGTCGCCCGGTGACTCCCCGGTGGTCGCCCGGTGCGCGGCCGCTTGCGCCGCCCGCCGCCCGCAACGTCCCGGTCTGCGCCTTCTGTTTTGTGTCGGTCGCCGGCCCGGCCGTTGGTCGTGCATCTATCCGACGCGGGTCTGCCGGCGATGTCTAATTTTTTCCCTCGTTTACCCCACACGCCACTGCCGCCGGTGGCGCGGGCCTGCGGCGGTCTGTGGCGGCAAGCACCGGACCAGATCCGGTGGCGCGAGGCGCAGCTACCTTCTGCTGGCAAAGCCCGAAAATAGTACGTCGATCGTCGCGTCGTGCTGCTTCCGCGCCCGCGCTCGCGCTAGCGGTTGTCGCGCGAGTGCCCGATTTATTTCCCCGGCGCTTGCAAACTGATCCTTCTTTTCCTCACCCCCTTTTCTCTGCATCTGCAATTGAACTCTTTTTTGCTCCTTTCCTTCCATGTGACACCAACCACCTCATAATCTTGGCTAACGATCCCGCGCGCTCTCATTCATGCCGTCACAAGACCCAGTCGCCACCCTCGCGGGCGGAAACGCCGCCCGCTACGACGAGTACAACTCCAGGTTCGACTCGCCCTACCATAAGGAGCCAGACCACAGCTATGATATCTACAGTCACCTGTCCCGCTATATCATCAACCCACTGTGCTCGGTCTTTGGCATGGTTCCCCGGATCGTGGACCAAATGCCAATAACAGGGGGTGTTTCAGACCCCATCACCAGCTCAACAGGGGGTGCCATGTTGAAGTTCAAAACCATGAGATTCATGTCCGTCCGGCCAAGCTCGTCAGCACAGCTGTCACCACAGTCTGTAGCACAACAGCAGCCACAGGCTCCTCGTGGACCGCTTGTGACAGAGAACTCGTACGCAAAAAGCTTTTACTGGCGATTCCACCAGAAAAAGACAAATTCAAGAGTGCTCAACGCGCTTGACCTATACAAAAAACTCAACCCCTCAGACAATGGACAAAAACCACTTCTCACAGTCGTGGAAGAATGGCTCAACTCAATCGAGTTCAACACCTCAGACTACATCACCTCCTCGTCCAAATCGGCATTGGTGACCAAATATGTAGCCCAATTCATTGAGTATCTCAGACTGCTCAATCTGGAAAATCTTATTGAACAGAACTTTGGTTTGAAAAGTGAGCCAAGACAAATGCTTTTTGATCCAGAAATCAAGTCGGAAATTCTACGGGAACTAAATTACCTCATGAACTATATGGAATCCCATTTAGTGGACATTGTGCACTATAGAACGCTCCAAACAAAAATTAGAAGAACAGTTGATGGCTCCCTCATCGAAAATTTATATATGGCTGGCGATGCCTCTGCGTAATAAAATTGCACTTTTTTTCGTCACGACTAGTCGTTTACATATAGATATAAAACATCAGATATAAAGATAATATAAAAAGCGGGTCAAGCAACAACATTTTTTCAGCACTCACAAATCTTCCATCACCTCGTCATCGTCATCGTTCACCAGGTTCATTGCTGGAGGCTGGAATAATTCCGTTTCCACGGGTCTGAACTGCGGAACAGGTACAGGAACCGGCGATGGAATCGGACCGGCTCCTTGCAAGTGCTGAATGGTTCTTCGTGGGTTCTGGCGGGCTCGAGTGAGTGGTTCTTGGCCTCTTCCGTTTTGTTGTGGCTGTTGCTGCTGCTGTTGCATCATCCTCGGCTGTTGGGGAGTCTGTCGCGGATGGTTTTGCAACATCTGGAAGAACCTCTGAATTCTTGGGACATGCTCGGCAGGCAGTCTCGTGAAAACACATCTTCCGAAAAGCTCCAAGTGCGCGCGTGGGACATTCAACCCATGGAAATCATTGATGAAATGGTCCAACGTGTCGACAAAAAGCCGCAGTTGTTCCCTCTGGACAGCATCTCCGTTCACGATGTTATCATTGATGTCGTCCACCCCTTCAATCACGGCGGCAATGATGTCCAGCAACTCCGCGGCCTCTCGTTCAGGGTCTTGAGGGGTCTCAAAAAGCTGAAGTAAATGGTTTCTCAGCTGAGCAACGCCCTCACCACTGAAGACGCAAAATATAGACTTTTGATGCAGGTTGAACTCCTGGGGCGGCTCCCGGCAGAACTGTGTAATATCAGGCCTCAAAAACTGTGACACTCCCGTCAATGATATGTGGGTCAACTTTGGACACGATTTCAATAGCCTGTAAATTGGGTATATTGTGAGATTCATGCAGTAGCTCAAATGAACTCTCTCCAAGGTGTCGTCTGTGTTTCTTGCGTTTGTAGCCAACGCCAATATTCCTTCGTCTGTGATCTGGGCGCACTTGACAAGCCCAATTCTTCTAAGCCGCGGAAGCTGTGACAACTCGTACACTGTTTCGTTCGTCAACTGTGTACAACACGCCAGATCAATGTACTGTAACCGGTAGCAGCTTTTGATGAGGTCTTTGGCGCCGAAATCAGTGATGTTGCTGCAATGTCCCAGATGTACATAATGTAAATTCTTCCCCAGCGTGGCGATGGCTCTGAGCGAGCTGTCTGTAATGGAGGTGCACTTGGAAAGGACCACGTTTCTGAGCTTTGGGGCAAGCTTAATCACCTTCTCAACAGCCTTGTCAGTGATGTTAAGACACTGTGTGAAGTCGAGAATGCGAAGCTTGTCCAGACAGAGCTGAGCTCCGGTTTTGGACTCAAAACACTCGTACGTGATGTGCGAATTCTTGGAGATTTTGAACTCCTTGAGGAACTCGAGTGTGGAGAACAGGTGGTGCAGGGACTCATTTGTGACTTGTTCGCAACCATGAAGGTCAATTTCCACCAGATTTGGACAGTGTTTCACAAGCTCGTTGATCACTTCGTCGTCAACCTCGCTGCAATCGCTGAGCTTCACACGTTTCAACAGCGGACAGCTGTGAATCAAAGACAACACGGCCGGTTTTGACACGTTGAACGAGCCGGGCGCATACAACCCTTGTAGCCTTTTGCAGTTGTTCGAGAGCTCGTAGTAGATATCGTCCTGGATGTCCTTGACGCCTGTCAGGTCTATAGATTGTAATCTAGAGCAGCCGCGGATGATTTTCGAGATGCTCTCGTGGCCAATGTTGGAGCAATTGACAAGCGTAATCCTCTCGAGATTGGTTGCACCAACAAACAGGTTGATTTCCTCGTCAGTGACCAAATGGGGAACCAAGGAAAGGTTGAGCCGCTTGATGTATTGGCGGTAGTCCCAGGACGTTTCGTCCCGTAACAGTTTCATAACGTTGCTCAGTTTTTCAAAGATCTTGCGCGACGAGATTCCTGGCCGGAACCAAATAAGCTCGATGATGAGGTTCGCCCAGTACTGGCACGTGAGTGCCACCGAAATTAGGTCTGATTTCGAGTTGAGATACGAGAATATCACACACAAAATTTCCGGTGGCAATATTCCAATGGGGCCTCTATTCGCCATAGAAACGTACTTGCTGAGAAATCCCGGTCTCGAGCCCAACGATATGGACGATGACCTCGCTTTCGACCGTAGAAGTAGTTTTCTCGCGTGCTGTTCGTTGTCTGTGTCTGGGTCGTCCATTTCGTGATCACTGAGCGAGATCGGCTGGCTCATTCCGCCGATGATGTCCTCTTGTCTTGTCTTTCGTGTATTTGCTGGAACATGCGACCCGATACAGGACACAGATTCGAGCGAAGATGAGTTCGTATTAGGTTGGTCGGGGGTGTTCATTGTGTTCCTAGTTGCACAAGGGCTAAGGAATACGCGCGTATTGTTTGGTGTTCACTTAGGAATAACCACGCTCAACAGGGCACTCCAGTAACAAAAACACACCTGAACAAATTGGCAACACGGGAAACACAACTTTATAGTGATTGAGAAATGCGTAGCAGCAGGGTTCTTGACTGATGAGCAGACGTGGAGGGTGTTGAGAAGTTGTGTTTAGTTGACGCCATCAGATTGTTTTTTTCGACATCTCTACACGGGAAGTCGCGGAGCAAGTGATTACTAGCATTAAGCAAGTTACAAACGAAGCCACCCATTGCAGACCCAGCGACTCATTTACAGAACACAGACAAACTCCCAGAGAAGACCAGTATGTGAGTGACCAATTGCCGTGTTACTGTGGGCACCAATAGTAATTGTTATTAGTGTGCGCTACGCTTACATGATGGCACACTGCTGTGTCTCGCGCGGGATGAGCGACTAATGAGATCAAAAAAAGCTATGTGCTAGCCTGGCAAGAAGTCGACGATTCTTAGTAATTCCGCTTAAGATTCATTACAGTATACTGAATGCTATAGACAAGAGAGTTATGAACTGGCGAACGTCTGAAGTCACGCGGAATATGATTACGTAATCTAACTCGCCCCGATAGCGAAACAACGAGTCACGCCCGTGAATTCCTTGCAAATCCTCTTAACTTGCGAAAGGGGAAACACTTACTCGTATTGCTTGCTCGTTAGGTGCCCGCTGCTCTTCAAAAAATGACGTCATCATCACCTTCACCCTCATCCTCCTCACCCTCCACAGGCAACCTTTCAATCATCTCCAGCGCACGTTTCGAATTCTCCTGGAAATCCCGCAACATCTGCTCAGACTTGTCCCTCACAAGCCGCGATGCCTGATCTGCCTGATGATAAATCCATTCCTTAATCGTCATCTCCAACTCATCCTCCGGCATCTCCGCAACAAATCCAGTGAGCAACCCATCGAGATCATCGTTTAGAGACTGATACCGCGAGCTCATCACCTCTTTCACATATGACGTGGCCTCCCGAAGTTCTTCGGTGTAACTTTCCACTGAGCTCTGTTCAATACGTGTCCAAACTTCTCTCGGGGTCTCCCTCTCCTCAGGAGTGCTCTGGCTCTTGGCTATACTGCTGAAACTCAGGGCAGGCTTGGTCGTTGGGGTCGAGTAGCTTGGATCACGAACACTTTTAACCAGAACAGGCGACGAAGCAAGCACCAATTTCGCTGGTTTGCTTGGTTTGTCAATCGCCTTCGTGTTGATCGTGATTTCCCTAAGTACCTGTTTCGGAGCCTTCTCCTCTATCTTCAGCTCGGGCTCCACATGTTGGTCCCGATACACTTCATAGGCCTCTGTAGCTTTGTCGAGCACAATTTTGGACGTGTCGGGGTCACTAGGGCTCTTTGATTCTTCATCAGACGTTTTCAAAACAACAGCCTTCTTCTCCTTGATCCGTCTCTTCTTCTTGCGGCTCACAATCGACAATGGATCATCAGATGATATCACTCTTCCATCTAGTAATCGGGAACTTTTCTTGAAAGAGTTATTCTGTTTTTCCATATCTCCACTAATGTCAGCTGAAAGGACCACTTTGCTATTAGGCTCGTCTTTCTCCTCCATTTTGTCCTCTCTCTCACCTTTCTCATCTTTCTCATCTTTCTCATCTTTCTCATCTTTCTCATCTTTCACATCTTTCTCATCTTTCTCATCTTTCTCTTCGACCTTCCCCTCATTCTGCGGTTTCTGTTCTTGATCCTCTTTTTCCTTCTTGATAGAATCATCAACGGTCTTCATTTCCTTCTCTTTATCCGAGTCATTAAAAGTTTCCACTTCGTCCCTGATGAGCTGCATAGTTTTTTTTGCCTTTTTGCTTTTCTTTGACCTTTTCTTCACTCCATCTTCCTCCTTGACCAATGTTTCTTGTTTCCTCTTGGATTTCCTCTCCTTCTTTCTCTTTTTATGTTTCTTCTTGTGCTTTGAGTTCTCCTCATCTTCAACATCTCTCTGATGTTTCCTCTCATCTAGGGCCGTCCTTGGAGATTCCTGAACCCCCGTGTCCGCTTGATTCAAAACCGGCGATGGTTCATTGTCTTCTTCGCGATTCGAAACTTCCGCCCATTGTGGCTCGAAGTCTGGAATGTCTTGCGTGCTGTTCGGAACATTGAGCTCTTCATCTGTATGCTGAGCATTTTCATTCGTATTGCCAAGTTCTTCAGCATCGGCGTTCTCGAGCTCTTCGGGAAATCTTAGCTTTTCCGGTTCTTCCTCTTCCGGCAAATCTTCAATGCCGCATTCATGTTTATCCGGTTCTTTCTGTTCAACCTGAACATCTTTATCAACCTGTTCAGGCTCTGCTTCTTCCACCACTTCAGCCTCTTCTTTCGGAACAGGCTCTGGCGTAGGCTCCATTTCAAAGTCCTCAATTACAGGCTCAGGTGTAGGCTCCATCGCAGGCTCCATCGCAGGTTCCATCGCAGGTTCCATCGCAGACTCTTCAATAACAGGTTCCATAGCAGGCTTCTTCATTGGCACTTCTTCGGTGATCACATGCTCTTCCTCCAGTTTTTCCTCTTGGATTCGCTCTGGTATCTGCCATTTTGAGCTATCTTTGTTGAACGACGACCTGTTCGAAGAAGGCCTACTTCTATTGAAAAATGTGCAAGACCTGTTGACGGAATCTTCAACAAAATAAAGATCCTCCAGCTCGTTCAGCGAGGAGACCGGTATCTCAACAGGTTGTGTCTCCTCGTTGATGTCTTCCAGATCATCAATCTCAACGACCTCCTCCTCCAGCTCCGGTGGTGGGACTTCTTGCTGTTCAACGACAACTTCTTCGATCGAGATTTCTTCGTGCGCGCGCTCTTCGAAGATTTGCGTTGACTCATGCTCGGGCAAAATGTCAAGAACTTCTAGGGCAATCTCTGGTTGCTCTAGTTGCTCCAAATGCTCCGACTCTTTCGGATCATTTGGCTTTTCTGGTACTTTTTGTCTCTCTAACTCCTCTGGATTCTCTGCCTCCTCTGGCTCCCGTTGTACCACCTGTATGGAATTATCTGATATTTCAGCAATGTTGATGCCTCGTCCCGCAATCAAGGAATTTCTGCGACTTCCGTACGTCCCCGAGACACGCCTGCTCAACGAAGATCGACGATCACTTATCTCGCTTTTTGCAATGTTGAAAACATAGCAGCCGGGCTTGCGCTTTCTATGTTCAGTCTCCACGTCATCTCCTTCCTCCCAGCCCTCTAAGCTCGTGCCACAGTACATGCATGTAGCTGTATCATCACCTGGCTCGTATGCTGAGTAATAGAACCCGTTTTCTGCCAATTCCTTGCTGCCCGGGTACCCTTGATACCGTTTGCTTCTATCATATGGCCACTTTCCAACCTGAAATGTCTTCAATCGCACCTCTGTAGAAACGTGTAGATCGCAAAAATTCTCGCAATCTTCCCATTTGAAACTCGGGTCTTTTTCGTGAGAAAACCGACTCACCAATATATTGGAATACGCGCACTCTGGTGAGTTGCGGAGGTGTCTAAACGCTGGAGGCTCGCCAGCTCCTTCACCAAAATAGCTGTTTGAGGGTAGATTCCAATTTGATTCCTTCATTTTGCACATGAAACATCCCACTCTATCAATGTATGTTTTCGTTGGGTCGAAATAGAACCCGTTCAGCGCCATTGTCTCGGCAGATGGCGTTGATAGAGGCCAATAGCTGAGTTCCCCATTCTTGTTCACTCCATTTGTGAACGTCTCTTCTCGCTCCTTCACAGACGCGTATGCCTTTCCCTTAGTCTTTCTGGGAGGCATGGCTGTTTATGTGCATAAATAGTGAGCTCTTTGCAGCGATCAAGGTTGCTTTGGTCAAGAGGGTTCTTTTGTTTACACTGTTTTGTTCGCAGGGAGTTTAAAAAAACAAACTAACTACGCGAAGCACGAAACTGATTTCAAAATCGACCCTTGTAATTTTTCTGTTTCGACGCGTCGAACGCCTCCCTTCCAACTTGTCCGAATTTTGTCAAGAAAAAAAGCATCTATCTCCCTTCATCACAACCCATCCTCGTCACTTACGCACGGCCAATTCACACATCATGTACACCGAAATAAGAGACAGACTTCTCAAACTGCATAAAACTGGCAGGTATGCCAGGCTTACACCCCCAGAGCTCGAAAAATTCCACCAACTGAGTGGTACTTTTCTCAAGCTAAACGAGAGAGCTCTCAGCTCGCTCGAGTACTACACCCTGTTGGAGTTGCATTTCTACCTTTCTCTTCTCACTCTCCACGACAACGAAGCCAAGTCGATTTTGGATAAACTCACCGACAAATTCGACACTTACAAGTCGGAAAGATTGGTGATTCTCAAGAGCTACTATCTGGAGTCGATCTCCATGCCTCAAAACAAAACGGACGAAATACTGAAGTTTCTGACAGCTTCCCAGGATATGATGATTCGTAAAGCATCTGCAGAAAATGCCACTTCTCTCACCGGTACGAATCAAGTGCCGCACAGCAGCAACGATTTTAGTCTCATAGTCAAGAGAAAGGCATCACTACATAGGAGCAACCCAAAGGTGTACATAGAGAAGTTGCTTGAGCTTCTGGACACAAACCCGCTCGATCTTGAGACTTGGAGTGAGCTGTGCAATGAATATATCAAGATCAACGAACTGGAGAAAGCGTACGACTGTGTGCTCGAGATTCTGGTGTCGCTGCCGTACGCCTACATCATGTGGGCCAAAGCCGGCGAAATATGCTACCAGATATACGCTGAGTCCGGGAAGTCCAACAAGGAGCTGCTCAAGTTCTCGATCAAGCATTTTCTCAGGGCCATTGAGCTGTGCGAGCTGCACTCGCGGAGTTGGTGCGGTCTTTTTGTGAGCTCTGGGGAGATTTTGAAAGCCAACCCGGCCAGCAAACCTGGCAAAAAACAGCAGTCCGGCGCTCTTGACGAGCAAGAGGAGACCAAATACAGAAAAATCCACCAGTTGGCTGAAAACACGCTCAAAGAAATCGTTCAATTGAAAAAAACAAACGAGTCAGACTTGAAAAATATCAAACTCGTTCTGCAGCAGTATCCTTATTAGAGGAATAATATTATACATAGAGGTCAAAGTTGGAAGAAAACGAAAACAAATCAGCCATAATCACTATAAACGAAAGCGCCTCGTCGGTGTGTTGCGCTGTAGACAGAGTCCAGGTCTCGTGTTGTTCACATAATAGTGCAGCACGCGCCTCCTCCCGAGCTTCCAGATGTGCGGCCGTCGGTTTTTTGACTGCTGCTGTATCGGTTTTGCTCTGACGGCACCGCGCCCCAGATGGCTGGAATAAGACTGTCTTTCGTCTTCTCTGTATACTTTATAATCCTATGAAGCCAAGAAAGTTAGTGGTGCACAACTGGGGTCGCAAGCGAGTGTATACGTACATCAGAGAACTGTTGGAGGCGTTCATCCTCTCTTTGGAAAGCTCCTGTTTGAGTCGCATATTGTACTGGTTTAGTCGCTCAAGTTTCATATTTTTCATCTTGTTTATCTGGATTATGCGCAGCAGTTTTTCCCTCTCAGGGTTCATCTGTAACTGGTCCGAACCGTTGGGGTTCCTCACGCTCATTGCTTGGTGATCGAATGTCTGTAGCGTGCACTTGGTTCTTCAAATTGTTTGTTTGTCAACTCCATAAATTAGCTAAAAAAATATTAAAACGGCAACTCCGGTTTTTCTTTGTGTCCCGCTAAAACGCAGCCTCCCTAATTTCAACAGCTACCTGAAGCTACTCAAAAACATCAAGCTTATAGTCAGATGAAGATAGATTTGTATCAGGTTTTGGAAAAACAATAGCCAAAAAAGCACTATTGAGGCTGTGAGGCGCGAATATTATTTTCCAATGTGGAGTTTGAGTCCTGCGGCTCACGGAGTTGTTGTACAATTCTTTTTGACCCTTGATTCAGACCCAGATGGCGCCATTGAACTGGTCTCATGACCGCAACCAAACCCACACAACTGGCTGCTTCAGATAGTGGTAATAGGCATCATCGTCGGACACTTCGTGTATCCACCCAAAACATGGTGGAAAAATGTGGAGACCGAGCTGAAACAAATTTTATATCTGCATATGCACTTTTATTGGAAAATCTTATGCGCAGTATCAGTCTGGCGACGATTGCGATCATCAGCACAAGTAAATGTGTCAGAGTAGGAGGGAAAAAAAAGAAAGCGACCTCGGTGAGGATTGAACTCACGATCTTGCGATTAACAGTCGCATGCCTTAACCAGCTTGGCCACGAAGTCTTGAAAGGGGGGAAAGAAAAGAAAGAAGCGACCTCGGTGAGGATTGAACTCACGATCTTGCGATTAACAGTCGCATGCCTTAACCAGCTTGGCCACGAAGTCAATTGGATGACTCAGAAAGTTGTCTCGTACTCTCATAGTGTTGCGAGCAGAAAGTGAGCCAACTTTTATACTCTTCACACCTAGTCCCCACAGTACACAACTAACTAAATAGTTCTGACACCCAATAAAGGGTACAATGCCCTCACTCCGAAGAAAAACTTCTCTGCCACAATAGTCTTCTCCTCAGTATTCTCAGCGATTTTAAAAAACTCTATTTGTAATTAATAGCTCATACTTGCGCAACAAATATTGTGTCGCAAAGGCTTTGCTAAATTAATGTTTACTTTACATGATCCTATATACCTTAACCACCAATCATTGTCTCTTTGCTATCGATCTTGATGCCTTCTAAATGCGAGAGCGTATCGTCAAGGTCAAATTTGAGGTCACTAGATGCGTGCTTGACTGATTTTTGCGCCGCTTTTGCACTCGCCTCGGCTTCCTCCTCAGCCTCATCAGCTCCACAGCCACAATCATAGTCCTCCAGAATCGTCGAGCAGTCGTACTGTGGCTTGTCAAGCCTCTTGTTGACTTGGTTGTGTACGTGACATCCCCAAGTTGCAGCAACCGGCCTGGTACTCAACTGTGGAGGAAATTGCTTCAGAAGCTCGCTAAAATGTCTAGCACAGTCACCACAAGGATAAACCTGAGCGAACGACTCAATGTAGGTCTTTAGGTGGTTCTTCTGTGCGGGCGTGGGCTTTACAGGGTACCTGGCTAAAATCGTGTGGAAAAGTTTCCATGCAGCGTTACCAAGCTCGGCTTTCAATGTTTCGTTGGTCATTTTGGGCATGAAAGGAATAGACTCATCGATGATCTCCGCCTCCTCTTTCGCGTTGGTGTCGTCCAAGAGGCCCGATTCTTCGAGCTGGGAAGCCTTTCCGATGTGTCCGGCAGTCTTTGGAGGTAGAACACCTGTCCTGGAGGCCACCATTAGATCCTGGTCTTTGATGCTGTTGACAGAGATTGGCAGAGGATCATCCAGATGGTTGGACCAGAGTGATTTGTTGGCAAATAGTATTATGAACACGACTATGAGCAGGAGAGTGGCCACAGATACACCCGGAGACTTTCTGAGGATCTTTGGAAGCATTTGTTTGTTGTTGTGCGACAAAAATTTCATTTTTGGTGGTGATTTGTTCATTAGATCAACGTATGATGTTTATCGATGTTTTTTTGTCTGTGTTTTTTTTTTATTTATTTTTTTTATTATTTTTTTTTTATTCATGACATTGAAAATATCAAATATCCTCTCATTATTTGCCACCAAAAGTCACCTCTTTTAGTGAATCCCATTGATTAAAGAGACTAAGCACTGTGATGTCTGATAAACAGAATAGTCGGGCACCGAAACACACGAGTGACTCGGAATTCCGCGCTCCTTCGTCGGCTTTCGGATTGACCTCGGATAGCTTGAAAGGCGTGAAACCAGTCAAGCCTCGCTCGCAACCAATTTCCAACGGAATTGACTCGTTCCAGGTCACGGCAGCAAGAGAAATGTTTCAACTTACCACCAGCTCAAGATTTCCAGGCAGAAACCAGCAATATCAAAACAGCGAAAGCAGTAAACCGATAAGACAGACTCCAGCACCATCGGCAAAATCAGCGTCTCAGACCTCGGTTGTCGTTCCAGCCAAGGGACACGTCGGACAGTGCAACAATCCTCAATGCCAGCATTGTGGAACGGTAATTATCCCGTCTCCAGCAGCCTCATTCCCGATAAAAGACACCCCGAGCATATCGATTAATGATTGGGAAGTTTATACCTGTCGAAATCCGATTCTGAATGCTTCGGAGATCGAACACTACGAGTCAATTTTGGACATTCCTGTTCCGGAGATGATTTTCGGAAATAACAGGGTGGATATTCGTTATAAAGATGCGTTTTCGATCAATTTCAACGCCTTAGATGCACTCAAATTGGTCACTTTGAACCCAGATGATCTCATTCAAGTTTCCTATGCAAATGAATGGTTCAAAAGCCGACAGAAAAAACTTTCGTCCAACGAGGAAGTCGTCCTGGAGATGTACAAGCCTTACGATTGGACATACTCCACTGTTTACCGGGGTACGGTACTTAAGGGTAAGTTTACAAGGGACGACGAGTGCGTCATTCCGCTGGAAAAGCTAAAAAGACAGGATCCGATCCTGTTTTACGATGATATGATTCTATACGAAGACGAGCTCGGCGACAACGGCATTTCTATTCTCAACATCAAAGTTCGCGCAATGGGCTCTTGCATGCTGTTGTTGCAGCGTCTTTTTATCAGAGTGGACAATGTGCTGATGAGGGTTTATGACACGAGACTTTACATCGACTTTGACACCAATCGGATAATACGAGAGTTCAAACGTCAAGAGCTGGACTACGACAATCTGCTAAAGCTGTGCTACGGAAACGATCCTCGCAGTCTGCTGAGAGACATCAATTGGTGCGCTTCGAAGCTCCCGGTGGTGGAGGTCCAGCGGGAGTATATGGATGTGTGAAGGTGGAAGTTTCCAAAAGAAGACGATAAAGCATTTTTCGGTTTTTAAGGGTTTTGATTTTTTTTTTTTTTTTTTCAACCGGGTTTTTTGTTAATAAAAAAATTGATTTTTCACTCGGAAAATATTCATGGTTGAACCATGTAAACTGTTGTTTCTGCCCTTAACTCACCTTCAGAAAGGAAAAATGCTTCTGAGCTCAGTGCTTCGAGCGCGACTCGCAAAACCCCGCAGCTGCGGACGATACTTCTCGCACTCGTCGCTCCAGTATGGTCCAAAAATTGCCGTGATCGGGTCTGGACCTTCAGCTTTCTACACGTCCCTCGATCTGTTGAAACGCAGCGACCCGGACCTTCAAGTAGACATCTACGAGAGAAATCCATGTCCATTTGGTCTTGTGCGGTTTGGAGTTGCCCCCGACCATCCTGAGGTGAAATCCTGTCAAGAGAGGTTTGAGGATGCCTCTGCAGACTCAAGATTCAAGTTTTTTGGAAATGTCAATATAGGCACTGATATCAAGCTCCAGGAGCTGTATGACAACTACAATGCAGTGGTTTATGCTTACGGATCAGACACCGAGAACAAGCTTGGAATCGCGGGAGAGGATCATCCAGCGATCATCAACTCCAAAGCATTTGTTGGATGGTATAATGGAGACCCCAGATATCGGGATTTAAATCCGCCTTTGGAGAAAGTTAAAGAGGTGACAATTATTGGAAATGGTAATGTCGCGATGGATATTGTGCGAATTCTACTGGCGCCCCCTGAGAAGCATTGGGCTTCTACAGATATCACGAGCGCGGCTCTAGAGAAACTCAAGAATTCTGCGGTGACCAAGGTGAATGTGACCGCCAGGAGAGGATTTTTTGAGAGCAAGTTCACCAACAAGGAGTTCAGAGAAGTTTTGGAGCTCAACAAGGAGGACATTTTCTTCACTGGATGGTGCCAGGATGTTTTCAGCGACGTGTTGAAGTCTTTGAAGCTGGGTCGTGTGGAAAAAAGACGTCTTCAGCTGGCTGAAAAGTTCAGCACCTCCAAAGAACTGGCTCCGGGAACGAAAAGCTGGTCATTGAAATATCTACTGGCACCTTTGGGGATCAAAGCAGACTCTCAAGATCCCTCTTTGCTGAAGGAGACGATTTTCCAGCAAAACGAGATGGTTGTTAACGGTGACTCTGTTGAGATCAAACCAGGCAAAAAACTGACTTTTTTGGAGAATCAACTACTGATTCTGGCGATTGGTTACAAAGGAGAGCCCCTTGCGGAGTTTGAAGACCTTGGGATCCCATTTGACGCGAAACGGGGAAAAATACCCAACATTGATGGCAAGATTACCAAGCCAGACGGAGGTTTTGTCGAAGGGTCATACTGTGTTGGTTGGATAGCCAACGGATCGCAAGGGTCGATCAACTCGTCTGTGATGACCAGTTCGTTGTTGGCGGAGACGATTTGGAATGACTGGGAAAGTGGCAGCGTTGCTCACGGGAACAAGGCAGGTAGAGCGGAGATTGAACAACTTTTGGCCCAAAGAGGTACCAAAGTGATTGGATGGGCCGATTGGAGCAAAATTGAGCAAGCAGAGAAGGAAAAAGGTTCTTCTTTGAACAAAAGCAGTGAGAAAATCACTGATTTCAACGAGATGGTTGCAAAATGTACATAGAGAAAGAAGCTTTTTAGTAGAGATTTTCTTCATAATTGATTTTTTTGTCAAACTTGTACATATAAAAAAAATGCCCATTTATCAGGATGTAATATGTAAAGAGTTGAAACCAATGGAAACATCAAAATCGATCATATTTGGGAAAAATAAACAACTTGGAAACTTGAATGTTTTTCTAAAGTGATGCAACACCTCTTGTCATCATCAACGGCACGCAGTGTAGTTTTGTTTAGTGTTCTTTGTGGTGGGAAAGGTGGAAGTAGTATTCGAGACCGTAACCAAGGGCAAGGAAGGCCAGGGAAGCGTGCAACAGTGGCTTTCCGGAACCAGTGTCAAAGTACTTTTCTCTGTATTTTCCAATTGGGGTCTTGGCCTTGTCAAAGGTGGCGTTTCCTCTTGGGAGCTTAGAGTAGAATGAGACAATGTGTTGCATTCTCTTGGCAGCAGGGTTGGAGCCCAAGTTCTGTAGAATTGTGTTAGTATGTGTGGGAAGAAAATTGTCTGCAATTGGCGCACTTGAGTGCTAAGGTTCAATGCACGGTGGTAACGGAACCTGGTTCTCGACAATCGCTAAAATTGATCGTCTTGCAAATAGGAGGCACTTACTTGGGCGGATGCAACCTTTGGAGGGATCAAAGTGGACAGGTTTCTTCTCAAGACAAACGACATTGCGGCGATTCTGTTTACCTTGTGAGTGTGAATAGAGAGCAACTACACCAAAAGTGTTGTCCTTTGTGAACAATTCTCTCAATTTTTTTTGTAGTTTCTCGCAAAAGGTGAATGGAAAAAGCCAAAGTCTGCCAAAATTGACGACGGACATTCAAAGGGAAATTTTTTTATTGGATGGAGTAGAACGGCATAAGGTAACAAGACAAAGAGCTCGTGAGTTATGCTGAGGGACGATAAAGCGCGAAAAATGAGGATCAAATGCAGCGAACGTGGGGAAAAGAGGAGTTTTGGGGATCCACCGCGGAGGAAACTTGCTTCGTATTGTTAGCGGGCACCGATCGGCGAATGCTGGTGCTCCCCACCGGATACGAGGCTGTAGGGAAGGTACCGATATGAACCTAGTGATATGGCTCGTAGAATGCCGGACAGATCTGCTATCAAGGCGCGTACGATCTTAAGATGTGAAAAGCGAGGGCACCTAAAAAAAGCCCAGTTCTCAAGCTCTCAGCACCGGTGTTTTGCCGTTTGTGGAATCTGAGCAACTGGAAAACTACAATCCACAATTAGAGCTACGGAGACAATAAGCTGCTGTAATGATTGTGCACACGATTGTGGTGGCGATTTCAATCTTATCACTAGAACTTTTTGTGGAACATTGTAAGCCCCACAAAACGAACGGAAGCATGAGTGCCCTTTTTTTTAAGGAAAAAACAAACTGATCAACAGGACAATTGTAAAAAAAGGGGTTAATCAGAGAACATTGAAATTAACGGAGTTAGTCGTGGCACAGAGTGGCGTGAGTATGATTAGGGGCGCAGCCACTGGAAATATTACTTGCTCCGCCGAAGCGAGTGTTGGTCTTGTGATGACAGGCTGTTCACAGCAACTGAAATCTTATTGCTTTGAGTGTGGTGAAGAGTCATGTTTTTTAGCACAAGGAATTAAATATTCTGGTGCAGCTTTTCAGGAGCATGGAAGTAAATGGGCCATATGGGTGGAAACGTGACCGCATCGCGTTGATTTTTGTGCCGCCTTGATGGCATTCTATAATGCCATCGGACTGACAGGAAGGTGCTGCATTGTGCTGTATGTCAGTGTGACGAGTCTAGCGTGAGTTTCCAAAAAAGGCGAGCAACTAAAATTAATTGATGAGTGCCAAATGCGCTATGCGGAGGAAAAGCGAAATCTGTGCAGGTGGCTGGATCTGGATATGATGGAGATAGCCTCCTCTCTTGATTGAACATAGTGCAGATGGTTGGGTGAGTCGAGTTTGTTGCCGAGTGGAGTGCAATAGAGGCTTGGCTCGATTTAAGATCTACGTGTGGGTGCGGTTCAATTTTCGGGTAAGGTCAGTCAATATAGTTGTGGGGGCACAAATATAATCTAGTATCGAAGTGTTTTTTATAAAGCAAGCCCCTGTATCGGTATTGAAAGTTTAGTGTGCCTAATAAGCGATGTAATTCATGCAACAACAATTTGGGCATGGAACAAAGTACAGAACATATATTGAAGTCTGAGCGGATGCTAAAAGGCCTCCACAAGACTGTCTCTATTCCCCCACATGCACAATGAGTTGGCCTGATCGGCCCATCGGCTGGATCAAATCATTTTTAGACAAAAGCAAGCGTTTAGCTGCTAATTGCGGAGATCTCTTATCAAGAAGTTTGACTCAACGGCTAGCGTAAATTCGCACCCCACACAAGACTAGCCGGGTTAGTTGGAAACCACTCAATTAATTAGTTGCATTAATGACCTACTTATGCACTCAGTCCAGTAGCTGATTGGCCAGCACCACAAAACGGCTGAAATTAGAAACCCACACAAGACCCTTTGCCCCCATTCCAGTCTACCGATAGCACCAAAGAGCCACATGCCAAACGTACTTACAGATCAACAAACACACCTTGCATCTATTGCAATTCGTGCATACATTACTTGCAGCTTTGATTACTAGAGCGTATTCTTTGCGTTTGTGTGGGTGCAGCGAAATGCACGGCGGAGATCGTAGTTTCCCTCTTTTCCCCTGCTTGCATAAAGCCTCAACTACAATCCTCAGTACATGGACATACAAAGGCTCCACGGCCCGTAAAGCCCTACGGAGCGCCCGTAATTTAGCCTCCCCGTGGCACCGCATGCATTTGCTCGGTGCATTACGAAAGAAAATACACACATGCACGGAGATGTTGAGCAATACCCAGCTTTTGCCAAAGACAAAAGAAAAAAAGGCAAAAAGAAACGAGTTTGCTGCCAAATACTTGTCAACGACACAAGTTAAACCGTATCGAAGTAGCACACCCGCTGAACCTTTGTTCACTAACTATGGAGAGCCAACAGCGGCCAGAATGCAGTTCATATTCCATCAGAAATACGACAGCAAGGCACAATGCAGATGCAGAGGAATTTAATTGGTCAAAGGTTCCACCAACGCTTTCACATATATAAGTTCAGAACCACCTGCATTAATGCATTCCAACTCCTAATTTCACTGATTTTAGTGACCACCTCTTCTTCCTCTAACTCTTCATCTGGTTGATTTGGCCTGCTGGTGTTTTATTGTACCTCAAACAAAAGCAATGGCTTCATCCCCACTCCAATTCCCCACTACAGGTGGAGGAGGTCTCGGCCCAGCCACCGTTCTTCTCTCCACCCAAACTTTGGAAAAAGGCCATGTCCATAGCGTGTTTCCGCTGGCAGGAGCCACACGTGTCAGCTCCATCCATCATCTTCTCGAGCTTCCAAGAACCCGCACACCAAACGGGTTGAATGTATCTAGGTCCAGAAGTCCAATCGAGAGTACTCCCCGCACCGTCAGACTAATTAGTTACGACAATTACAATTACTCCCCCACAAACTTCTCTGTCTTCCCTGTTTTTGAGTTTGATACGCTGGACGTGACTCAAAACTACGACTTGATTGGTTCCACAACAAATTCCGCGACTTCTGTCGACTACTCTTGGGCTCCTAAGAAAAAGTCAACTGCCTCACAAGTTGATGTTGTGACCGGTTGCTCCTCTTTGAATTCTCCTGGTGAGTTTGTCAAACGCGCAAGTAACTACAATTTGGGGCACGACACACAATTCTCAGATCAAGGCGGTGAATCATCAGAAAATTCCATTTTACCTTCGTGTCAGCAGCGGCAGCCACAACAGTCACCACTGCCATCGCCACCAACTCAGCAACTTCCATCCTCACTGCACTTACCACAACAGCAGAATTATTATCATCATCCCCAACCACAGTTTAACCAGTTCAATCATTATTTACTTCACCCTCTTGCCGGCCAAGAGCGCAGAACTTACAGCCACTGCTCGCTACCAAATCTCCCCGCCTCGGACCCTATAGTCGAGTACCCTTCTTTGTACGAGTCAAGCTCAGTTTCAGGTCTGAATGAATTGTCTTCCCCAACACATGGATTTTCAAAGGCGCGTTCGTACAGCGAAAACGACTCGTCAAGAATCCAATTTTCATCATTCTTTGAATTTGAAGACATCAGTGATTTCAGCGACAATGACCTAGATGTTGAGGCAGATAACGAAGTGTGCGAGAATGAGAACGAGAACGAGAACGAGAACGAGAACGATGACATGATTAGTTTTGAAGACTTGAAAGAATTTGAAGTCGAGGCACGCCCCATCAGTCTTCCTATAAATGCCTTGGAAAAAACGGAACTGTTTGCTATCCACAATGATCCGACAGAGGATGACGTGGGTTCAACTTTCACTTACAATAATTCTGAACCCAGTGACATCGAGACATCTCCCTGTACAAGGTCCTATAACTCTGGGTTTAAGGCCGAAAACAAGGAGAATGTCTCTTTCGAAATTGGGGAGCAGGAGAGAGAGTTGGCTGGATCCAACTGCCATCCACAAGGGTTGGTTCAGTGCGAACAAATCGGAATCATTCAACAAAGATCTGAGCTGCAGTCATCACCCAACTTGATGGGACATGCATCCACCCAAACACTTTTAAAAGAAAGAAAAATTTGTGAGCTTAGAAGTATTCAAGGAAATTACCACTCAAGACCTAGTTCTGATGGCTTATTGTCTGTGACATCAGCAGGTTCCTGTATTTCTCAGCTTGATGCGAAGCTTGAAGTCGAGGCGCAATCTCCTTGTGCATCCAAGAAACGCCAAATAGATGATGACAGGAGAATGGAGGATCTGTTCAAAGAATACTCCTTCGACGAAGAGTCGAACCACGAGGCAGAAACCACTGCTACTATTAGCAACATTCCAAAGGACCAAACATTACAACATTCTAAATCAACAGTGAAGATTACCTTGCCACCCCTCTCTTGCACACGATACAAACGGATTGCCGAACTGGCTTCAAGCAAGAACTTGAATTCTGAACAAGTGGATGGGGTGCTGAAACTTTTCAAATTGAGAAACTTTGACATAAAGCTAAGAATTTTGTCTAAAGTTCTTGGCTTATCTGACGTTGAAAAAACTGATTTTCCAAAGCATAGCAGTGATGAAGGGTTAGTGTTGACAGAATCATTTGATGGAACATTGAATATCTTGGCCAAGACATACGCTGGTTGTGAGGACAGCTCTTTGATAATTGAAAGTTCGATTATCTCTTCGTTCAAAAACATCCAAGAGTTTGCGGTTTATTACAAACAACCAAACAGCTCGAATTCCAGGTCTAGAAGAATCCAGCAAACCAACAGCTCTAAGAAGCGAAAAGTGGGTGAAGCCAAGTACATTGCCGACTGTACGACGGATGACTTCAAATACATCAAAAGACCGCTTAACTCTTTCATGCTGTATCGGACCTCAATGGTGAAAGCAGTGATCTTGCTGTCGTTGATCGACTCATTGTCTTCATACATTTTTAACCACTTGAACATGAATTACGAGAATTATGATCCAATTGTTGAAAAAGCATTCTTGGAGGAACTGGAGTCCAACTTGAATCTGCCGTTAGTCGAAGAATTGAAAGATCAATGCATCATCCACAAGTACAACCATCATTTATTGATTCAGATTGTGGCCGTTATGTGGTCTACTGAGCTTAACAGCGTTAAGAAAACGTTCGTTTCACTGGCGGAATCTGAAAAGGAAATACATGCCAAGTGTTACCCCAATTATAAATATCATCCGCAAAGAAAGACCTAATATTCAGTTTTGTCTGATATAGCATTCTTTTTTGGTATGCTACACGAATTTCTTTGTCACAAGTGCGTCATTATGATAAACCGGTTTTTGTTTTGTTTCCTGTCATTTGATACTTCCGATATCCGCTTTTTTATATTTCTGGAGTTTCTTGCTAGCTAAAGTTGCCCTCATTTTGTTTCCACAGGGCATATCTCTTGTTTTGATACGCAGTTCTATGAGTTTCGTAATATATTTTTGGGTTTACACATTTTTATGATCTAATTATCTAGATATGACTTTAAGACTCAAATCTGGATACCATCCACCTTTTTTTTATCAAACTGAGACCAAGCTGGAAGTCTTACTTTCAAACTTTCTTTGGTCAATTCTGGATAATCTCTTGCAATGGCTTCAACTATCAGATCATACAAGATCTTGTAACCTTCACCGTTGAAGTGGATACCATCCACAAAAAGAGATTTAGTGGCTTCTGAGGACTTGTGTTTTTCGTTGAAGTTCTCAAATTCTTGGTATAAATTGACCAATGGCAGGTTGTATTTCAACGCTAGTTCTTCAATTCCCTCGGCATACTTCAAGTTATTTTCATTTGTGCGTCTGATTTGCTTATTAATAACTTCGTCTTCGTTTAGTGGTTCCCACATATCTGGGTAATGATGCGCAGGAGTTATTAAAATAAGTTTGATTCCTCTCTCCAATATCTTGCTGGTGATATACTCCATATTCTCGACAAACTCCGTGAATACAACTTGGTCAGGCTTAGCTGTGGAAGCATCGTTAGTCCCCAGAAATAGAGTTGCCAGTTTGCATTTGTTGTACGAGAGATCGTGTTCAATTGTCAAGACCTTATCGATCATGTGTCTCCAGTACTCGGAGTTGTAACCTGAAAAACCTCTATTTATGATGTCCATTCTTCTCACATAGTCCGTCTGAAGCTGACCTCCCAAGGAAAATTCGATTGGTGCGCTATTGAAGTCATGATCTCCCTTCGAGTCATAACCGTTCAGGATGAAGTCCCGGAGAGGATAGGGATGGAAGCAGCGTTCGGTGATAGAATCTCCAATCAGGAGGAATTTCGGGTAGCTGAGAGCGTACTCAAAATTTTCAACGTTTCTAGCCATTTGTGAATCAATATTGGGGCCAGTAAAGAAGGACGAGTCAGTCACTTCTTATCTATAAATGCGTCCGACATTTCTTGAAGCGATAACCCGATATCAAATATTGAGGAAGACGTGTGGCTGGTGATGCAGCGCCACAACTGCGAAAATTGTGGAGAAAAGAAAAATAATCGAACTCTCGAACTACTTGTTTCTTCATACTCAATAGACAGATTTCGACACTCCCCGGTGAAAATGCTGGAAGATTGGCTTTACCGAAGAGTAAGTTACAATTGAAAACAGTCTAGTCTCTAATGACTAACATAGTAACTTTTTCAGCTGATCAAATCTCGCTCGTTCAACCATGTTGTGCGAGTTGTCCATGCCTACATGAATAATCTTCCTCCTCCACGGTTTCAAAAATTCATTAGGGAAGAGGCATTTGATTTCAAGCCAACCACCGCACACAAACTGAATGCATTCCGAAAGATCTTCACTGACGAGTTTTTGAAGAGTTTCGGTCTACGAAAATGAAAAATGCCACCCACAAAAAATTAGAAAAAATTAAACTTGATATTATATTATTAACACTATCTACTTGAACACAAAACACAGAACTCTCTATCATTACAGAGACTTCACCACACTGAACTCCTGATCCGCCTCTTTGAATGCGCGATTAGATGCCATCGAAACCTCGTCCGGAAGCGCAAAAATTACCTTTTTGGTGTCGTTGAACTTGAAGTCACTCATCATGATGTTGCTGTCATATCTCTTGATGCTGTACGATTTCGTGTCGTTTTGAAGGGCCTTTTTGAAATTCCAAACCACAGCAAATGGACCCACAGACGTCACAATCGATGTTGGCTCCTTCTTCTTGGTGTTTCTGTTAATGCTGAAGTTAGCCTTGGTGAAATTAGATTCACTGCCAGTCACATTCCTCACGTAGGCCCAATGCTCAGGCCTCAACGAGAGTTTCTTAGGAACAGGCTTTGAATCCTTACCGAAAGACCGCTCAAAACCTAGCTTGTTTTTATAGTTCCCCTGCTTGATTTTCACGTCAATGAGAAGCAAATATTTCTTGCACGTGGCCAGAATAAACCTACCATCGTCTGACGTTGTCAGACCCAAAAACTCATCACCAAGTGCAGGAATCAGAGTCTTCGCGTTTTTGCCCAGAGTGTCGTACAACTTGATCTCTCCGTTGGCCGTGGAGGCTGCAATGTATCCAGACTCTGTCGTTGCAATTTTCGTAAAATTCGTTTTGCTCTTGTAGTTCTTGAAATTGGAGTCGACAACCTTGTCCTTCAACCTTGGATCAACTTTGAACAGCGATTGATGCGACAATCCCACAAAAGTTTGATCTCCAGAAAGCTCTCCAAACTTTTCGTTGGGAGTGAACCCGACAACAGGAAGAACATTCGAATCTTTTTGAAGTTGCCAATCTTCCACGACTTTTCCATATTCAAGATCCATTTTGTACAAATGCTGGAGATCGCTTTTGTCTTGGAAGATCATCGTAGTGTCGCCGTTTTGCATCATGATATTTCCCGGATTGATCTTCTTGTCTTTCGAGCGCGCACTAGTGATGTTCTCTATCGCGGTCGAAAAAACTGGCTCTTTACCTTCTCCTGTTTTAAAAACTCCTAGTTTGTTGCCTCTTGAGATGAACGTCAGGTCGTCTTTGTAAGATATCTTCATTTCCGAGTTAACTCCTTTGGAGAAAAATCTCGTTTTGAGAGAGTCTTGATCGTCATCGTCATCGTTTTCAATCGAATGTTTGAGTCTCTCTTTCAAACGAGACTTGTTCTCTGGCTCCTCATCGTCCGAGGAGTCCTCACTTTCTTCATCCCATTCCATATTATCAGTTAACACCAAATTTTCCATAGCATCGCTTATGAAGTCTTTCGTCTGGGCAGACAAACCGTCCCAGCTCTCGTTGCTCGCGCTCTCGAAGTGGAACCTCTCAAAAGTGTTCTTGAAAAGTTGGTAGTCGGCCTCTACTGGAAATTGAAGCGACCACGTCAGAACAAACGTCGGCGTCTGCGTGTTGAACGTGAACCGCAGCAGGCCATACTCAAAAGTCGGGTCAATCACATCGGCAACATCCGAACCAACAATAACCAGCTTGCTCGATGGCTTGAAAACATCCATCCAATAGTTGAATTTGCCGGTGGAGTAGAAACGAACTTTCCCTTTCTCCAATTGCAGCTTATACTCACGTTCAGTCTCGTCAAAAATGTACAAGTTGCACTCAAATTGAGCCCGAAGCTCGCGATCATCATCTTCCACACCGTCATCGGCATCCTCATATTGGTCCGACTCTGAATCGGAAGGAATCTCTTTCTTTACAACCTGAATGTTGGCAGACGAAGGAAGCGAGGAGATCAGATCCACGTCGTCCTCAAGAATCCAATCTTTGTCATGAACAAACTCGTGCAAATCCTCAAGTGTCTGATCAATGCTGGACTTCTTGTACTTGCGCTCGTATTCGCACTTATACACAGCAAGCATAAACCGATTGATCGACTTAACTGAAACACCGTGATCGATTCGAAACTCAAAACGGTCTCCGACATCTCCGTCAAGGTCTTTCCATGTGATCACGTGACTGTCATATTTCTCAAGCAAAGTGAATTTGAGGTTTTCGTCAATAAGAAACGTCTTGAGACAAGACGAGTCAGATTCAAAAATCTGATCGCTGTCTGTTTCATCTGAATCGTCGTCGTCGTCCAGCAAGTCGGCGGCTTCACCGCCTGACTTGCTGATGCTGATTTGGTAGTTGAAAGGCACTGAAGTCTCGCGGATTGACATCAATGTGTCGCTGTACAGACACTCATTCTCGCTTTTTGGGGAGCGGGGCGATCTGATCAAGTATAGTTGCCCGGAGGGGATCAATACCAGCTCGTCACTGGAAAGCTGATTGGTGTTGCGGAAAAATCGTTTAATTATGTTCATTTTGCCGAACCAACAGTGTTCTTCGGTCCGCTAACGGTGGAGAGCAGCAGCGATACTTGTGGTTATAATAATATTTAAACAAACCATAATTGTTTATCTTGAGGGCAAAAAATACACAACAGAAAAGATACGATTAGGTAAGCGTGTTTTTTTGTCGGAACGAAGTAGGCTGTGCGGAATTTTTTCAGGCCATTAAACATCTCTACACCATCAACTAATTTTTCAACTCAAGTCTGACATTTTTTTTTTTTTTTTTTTTTAACTCACTTTATCGTTTATCGTCTTCATTTTTTTTTACCTCAAAGTGAATTGATCTCCACACAATACAACAGTACAACCACATGATCCGACTCGACTTTGTGCGAAGAATATCGCTCTCAGCACCTACGAGACGGGCAAACTCTTGGAATTTGCCGGATCTCAGCAAACTGCCCGGAGGTTTTAGAGGTAAAGTCTACAACAAGAAAAACTGGACAGAATATCTCAAGAAAAATACAGCGATCTTTGATAAGCAAGAGGCAAAACAACCTAAATACCCAACATCCCCGCCACCTGAAGACTGGCGCAGTGACAAATCACTTCCAGACTATCTCCGCCACAAATACGCACTCAAAGAGAAGGCTGCAAAGATCGATCTCACCAGAACGAAGCGGCTCAGTCGCTCAGCCATCGATGGAATAAGAATTTTGCACTCTCAGTACCCAGAAGAACTTACTCCAGATAAGCTTGCCGAGTTTTTCCGCGTTCCACGTCTCACGATATCTAAGATACTCAAATCTAAGTGGACGCCTTCAGCCGAGGAACGGGCCGCAAAAGAGGCCAAATGGGTCGAACGTGGTAATTATCTCCGCCAAAAGTCCCTCATTGAAAACAGGCTTAAACAATTCTTTGAGGCTAAAGAAAAAGAGCTTGGGATGGAACTTCCATATTTCTTTCGCCAGCAATTGGAGGACTATTATAATGTGCACGGGATGGATGAATTGGAAGAGAACTTTCAACAATTGAATGAGGCTAGACTTGAGAAGGATAAGACCAAGGCTGGCGTGGACGAACCAAAGCGACTGTTTGAAGGTTTGATGTAAATAGAATAATGAACTTTTTAATGAACAAAACACGTGCAAAAACACCACGTGACTTAACTATCTCACAGTCAAGCTTTTCAAATCATTCAACTCGTCTTTTAAGTCATCAAGGGCGTTCAAAGAATGTTTTTTTGCCCTTCCGTCTGCCTGTGTCGCTGAGTAATTGAGTCTGCGCTTAAAGAGATAATCTCTTGGGTGATCCGAGCTCACCATTTCGAGGTAGTTGCGGAATTGCTTCACCTGGAATAGCAAAGGCCGCATTTCGCTGACCTGGTCCGCCGTCAGACGTCCACCAAACGTCGAATATGAGTCCGGTCCACTCTTGTAACCTGAGACACGAAGTTTTTGCATTGATTGCTTGACGTTATCGAGGGTCAAAGCGAGTTTTTCAGTTGAGTCGATAATAAGCTCTCGGTAATCCACGTTCTGTTTTTCATCTGAGAACCGAACTTCTTTCACAGGTTCACCTTTCAAAGCTGAGCTAACACGGGTATGCTGGATCTGTTCCTGGGGCTCAGTATCGGCGTTTTCTGTCGAGCACATCGAATCTTTGTACACAACACCGTTGTAGTTGACCACTACCGAGGGCACAAATTTGACTTTTTTCGTTAGCTTGGTGTACAAGGAGCCAAGGCTTGAGTAAGCTTGGTTCAGAAGCTCCAGTCTGCGGTCGTAGTTGAGCTTCAATAGCGGTTTCAAGGCCAGGATCGCCACTAGATACACTCCAGCAACCACATAACCGGAGGAATAAAGCAGTTTGATTAAAAATCTGAGCGTTTGGTGTTGTTTTTGGCGTAGTGACGTTGTTGCCGAGACAACGTCCTCTGGAAACGCGATTATTGGCACTTTGGAGGACATGGTGGGTGTTGAGTGATAAGGAATAATGTATAGACTGGATGAGTTGAATTGATTTTTTTCGCAGATATTTCTACCCCAGGGTTTCCCAATGGGGAAATTCTAAGAGCGAGTGAACGACAACAAAAGCAAACAGTTAAATTAGACTAATGGATGATTCAACGGTTGATCAAGACAAATAACTCTGGATTCAATCAAAAAGTCTAGGGGAATCATCCCACGTACACAGATTAATGATATAATGTTACATATTGATGCTATAGAAAAATGGGGAGTGATGATCAATGGTGATCAATGGTGATCAATGGTGATCATCTATTACATGAAGACTACATAAAAGAGTGTAATCACAATCAAATCAAACAGCTTGTTTTGCTCGCTGTTACTTGATTCACTTTGCCTCACTCAAAATGCTTCCCACCAACTTACTCACCACCTCACCCCCTTTAAACCGAATAAGAACCAGCAAATTTGAAATGAAAACATCACTTGCTTCCTCCTCATCCACCATCTCCTCGTCTTGACTTTCCTCCTCGTCCTTGGGCTCTTGTATAAATCCAAAAAAGTTCGAGTCAAATGCAAGATCACCACCAAACTTGTTATCCTCCTTCTCCTCAGCTTTCAAAGTGCTCTCAATTTCCAACTTCTGGGCTCCTTTTCTGCTAAAGATAACCTCATCCCCCTTTTCACTTGCGTTCAAATTCGCAAGCCATTTCTTGAGATTCGTCATCGGCTTCAGAAGTGCGTAGTTTATGATACTGATCGAGATCAGCTCGTAGCTTAGGCTTTCTGCGAGCGAGGGCTGTTTATGTGAGTGAATATTGTCCAACAAAGCCACCAATTGCTCGTAAAACCAGTCCAGACCACATGAAGATTGAGCTGCCGCAGAGTAAACCGTTACAAGCTCGAATTTGCAAGCAGAATCGGACTCAACAACGTATGAAACAAGCTGCGAGAGGCTGCCTTTGTCGAAAAGAACATCCAACGCACTCAGTTTTTCCCAAATGGCAGCAACACTGGGCTCTGTAGACCACCGAGACAGCGCTTGAGCAAGCTCGCCGCCAACCACCTGGACGACAAGATCACGCATCACTTTTGTCTCTCCCGAGAGCTCTGCAAAACACAGCTGGTCCAGAACACGAGCCACAACTGCGAGGTCTTTGACGTCGTCTTTGCTCCATATATAGCTGGCAAGTCTTCTCAGGACGCCAACAAGAGTAGCAATCAAGAATGGTTGGTGGAAATACTCGAGTCCGTTCATCAAAGAGTCCTCATCAATCAGACCGAGACTGAACGCCACGACGGCCTCGTAAAACACCTGTGGGATCAGATAGTGCAACTCGGAGATGGAACAACTGCGAATGAGCTCATCCGAGACTCCGTCAGTGTTTGTGCTGTCAAAAAGTGAGAGAATCCAGTCGTTCATCGAAGTGTTCAGTTGAGAGTCGGCTGTTTGAAGATTGTTCATGTATGTTTCGTCCTTGACCGGGTCCCAGGTGGTGACAATTTGCAGCGATGTGGAGCTGCCGGCAAAATGGCGAGCGTCGAGGTTGAACTTGAACAAAGTGGCGCGAACAAAGACAAGAATGAAACCCATATCTGCGTGTAAATCCTGGATGTTGGACGAGTCTGGCCCTCCCAGGTCGCCAAGATCCATCAAAGCGTCCTGATCTTTTGCTGGAAGCGGCCTAGTGACAATTTCGTCCAGATATTCCACCAGTGGGCGGACAAACTCGTAGGGTGACTCGTGGAGCACAACAGCGACAAAAACTTCATTGTTGAGAATGAGGGACGTGAGAAGCCGGCGCAAACGAAGCGAGTCGTTTTCGGAGATGAAGGACTGGATGGAGCGGTTAACAAGGCGGGCAAAAGGGGCCTTTGCCAAGGTGGACGAGGCAACCCGAGTCACAAATTGCGCCACACCTGACTCATCGAGCGAAACGAACTCTGGGTTTGTGTCGTGGAAAGTGGCCGTGTAGTCGTTTTCAAGACTGTCTGCTGATGCTGGAGACACTGGAGTGTTTTCCGCAAGCTCGGGGAGCTGTTTGAGAAGGTGCGAGGTCTTGAGCAAGTCCTGGGCGGCGAGGTTGCGCACCATTCGGACAAAAAGAGGACGGTTCTCGGAGCCGACGGACTCGAAAGCGTTAAGCAGACAGGAAGCGAGCTTGAGATGGTTGATTTTGAGCAGCTGCAGGAACTCTGCAAGCTTTACGAGGATGAAGTTGGTGAGTATGTGTGCTGTTTTTGGGGTGCTGAGGGCAAGCGAGTCAAAGAGGGATGCCACAAGCTCGTAGGCGATGGATGCGTTGGTAGCGGAGGTGGCAACGGCTGCGAGGTTGAGCAAGTTTTTGAACGACTTGACGAAAGTTTCGTTGACGGGGGCAAACTTGACGGTGAGTTGGTGCTGGATCCAGAGGATTTTCCTGAGACGGAGCAGTTTTATTCCACTGCGGGAGGTGTGCAAGGCGTGGGGACTGTGCGGGAGGTAGTCTTTCTGGACGGCGGAGAAGTTGAAGCCGGTGAAGAAGGAGTTGAGGAAGTCGTGGGCGGCATCGAAGCCGCTGGCACGCAGAAACTCGAGGAAATCGAGCACGGCATCTCCGAAAGGCTCGTCTAGCGAGCGCGAGTCCTGGAGCAGTCTGACGATGAATTTGGAGAGCATGAGGACGAGACGGGCGGAGACCGGGGTACGGGTGGAGACGGCGCGCAAGTAGAGCGCAAAGGCGCGCAGGAAGCGGGAGTCTGTACCGAGGGTTGCCCAGGGAAAGTCGCGGTCGACCTGGTTGAAGTAGACGAGGATGACTAGCTGGTCTGTTGGGCTGAGACGGAGCATATAGAGGGAAAAAAGGCCTGTGAGGTCGTCGAAAGTGCCGGCGAGGTCATTTTGCACGAGGATTTCGTAGATGTATTTGAGCTGGAGCGGTGTGTTTGCGCAGTTTTCGTACAGCGGGAGGAGGTCGAGGTCTTGGTCTGGTGTGGACTGTGCTCTGTGTTTGAACTCTTTGAAGAGTTTGCTGAATGTGAGGGGGTGGAATCCTTTTTTCACGCTGATTTCCACCAGATTTTTCAGTGTGATGTCGTGCGACGGGATGGGCAGTGTCATGGGGAGGGGAATGGCAATGGAGAGGGAAAGGGGAAAAGAGAACAAGAGGCGAGAGGGAAAGTAAAATAAAATGTATTAAAAACAAGAAAAAATATTTGATTTGCGCGAGGGAAAGCGACGAGCGACGGCGAGCACAGCGACGAATCAAGATCAGCAGGTGAGTAGCAGGTGAGTAGCAATTGAGCTGCGCGTGGGCAACGAGGGGCAACGAGGGGCCCAAGTGAAGATTGAATCAGCTTTTCTTGCGAAATGAGGGCGACAACTGCAAAAATATGACTACTTTTGCCACCGCGCGTTCACCGACCCTCTGCGAATACGGGCATTTGCAGGCCAAAGGGCCATCAATTGCAGGCCGACTGACCTCCAGCCAAGAATTTGACTACTCATGGATCTACCAATAGCGTTATTCATACAAACAAGAACTGAACAAGGGGGAGGGGGGGTTTTCGAGTGATGATCTGGGTGGTGATGGGATGCGATTTCCGTTGCTGAGTCTCTGGACGACGAGGGTGGAGTTGTTTGTGCGAGTTGAAGGGTGTGGATGGTTCAACAGCCAGGGAAATTGAGGGGAGTTGAGGGGATTGTTGGAAGATTCACTGAATGAGCTGATAAGAGTTGTTTAGAGCTGATAAGGGCTGATTAGAGCTGATAAGAGCTGATTAGAGCTGATTAGAGCTGTTGAATGAGCTGCTGAATAACGAGCAAAGCGGGTAACCCATCAACGAGCAACTCGCTTCGCTCGTTGCTCGTGCTCGTTGCTCGTGCTCGCTACCAACCAAACTCCTCCGTATGCAAAAACACCTCTCTAACTCCCCCCTCCCAAACCCGACTCTGCAACCTGGCAACCCCACACCCAACCTCATTCTTCAACATATCCGAGCCCGAACTCACCACAAAATTACTCCGGCCGAGCTCAAATCCCCGCACCAGCTCAGAAACGTTTGGCCGGAACGGTAAAATGCTCACGGCCGACCGCTCGCGCGACTTCTCGCTGCCCGTCTCGCTCTGCAAGCCGCTGTCCGTCTCGCGAGAACAGTACACGTTCAATTGCAACCACCCCTTCTCCAAGGCCTCAGAATACGCCTCCTCGACAAACCGCAGCTCGTCCTCGATCCAGTCAATGTCCCGCACAGAACGAACTATCCAATCGAGTCGAATCCGCCGCAGCTGTCCACCGCTGCCCAGTTTCCGTCCGTACTGCGTGACAAACGGAATCGCAGTGGTGATTCCGGACCCCGAGCAAACGAGGAACACGTCCGTGAAGCTCGAAACGCTCCGATTCACGCCCCCGTACGGACCGTCAACCAGCACGTCGAGCGCCGTCGGAGCGTCGCCTAAAGCCCGGTACACAGAGCTCGTGATCCCTCCAAAAACACGCACAACAAGCCGAATGTCGCCGCTCGAGCCCGTCTTGCCAAGACTCGGAACAGCAGAGAACGGATGGCTCTCGACGAAGCGGGAGTCCGAAGTGCGCACGTACACATGCTGGCCGGGCATCCAGCGGATTGGAGACCGGCCAACGTTGGAGATTACCACCTCGAACGCAGCAGACCCGTTCGCGCCATCCAGCCTCCGCAGGACCGCCGCGTGGCGTCCCCACCGCCGTCCGGGCCGCAAATACCCCCTCACAAACCACCGGTACACCAGTTGAACCACCCAAACCACGAGCGCAGCAACAAGGTACATGTGCGAGTTGAGTTCTGGGTAAACGTGGTAGAACAAACTGATATAGAATCCCACGGCGCAGACCCAGTGAAGCTGAACAAACGCCTCATAGAAGTACCTGCGAACAACGTACAGCGAGCCGAGCCACAGCAGCGTCAGAAACACAACAGGCGGCACTCCGTTCACCCAGAGCGACTCGGTGTTCCACTTGTACTGCAGACGGGCCGCGCCTCCTTCTCTGGCAGCCTGGATCAAGAAGGGAATCGTGTGGACCCAGCCGAAAAATAGACACAGAACCGAGGAAAGTTGATGGTAACGGTTGAGTTTGTCATAGCTGATCCCTGTCAGCAGACTGATCACGTTGGTTTTTCCAGACAAAATGAAGATGAACGGCACAAAAGCAATGGACATGAAGCCGGCGCGCACCGCGAGCGGCGGCGAGCCGTAGCCGGCACACTCCCGGTAGTACGGCCGCGGCGCAAAGCAGTAGCACAGGACGTACACGGTGACTGCTGCGACGATTGCGAGGCTTCCGACTGAATTTGGTAGCCCGAGCCAGCGGCACAGCGTGCTGGGAACGCGCCGGTAGCTGATGTATCTGTTGAGAGCGGTCAGTTTCTCTGGGAGCGAAACGTGAGCGTTGCTGTTGTCTCTGTCAACGTCGTAGTTGGCAAAGATATATGACTTGAGAGCCGCAACAAACACGATCACCACGAGCAGGTACGTGGTGTACTTGCCGTAGTACGCCATGTGCGCCCAGGGTGTTGCGGCCTGGGACGCCATTTTCTTGGCCGTGTACTCGGCCGTTCCGATGTCGGCGATGCAATAGCTCATGATGGTTTTGCCGAGGCAGAACTGGTGGTTTGGGAGGTGTGAGGAGCAGATCGGGGGGTTAAATAAAGGACAGGATGGGGTGTTATGCCAAGGACGAGATTTGCCAATCACGGCGCCGCTTATGGTAACGAGCACTTTTCACAGCCTGAATGGGCGGGGCAGACCACCGACATAAATTTGCTCGTTTATTGCGCGTGCGGATTTTTTCGCTGTGAATGGTGCGAGCAAAGTGGTTATCGTGAGCGAAGTGGGCAAAGTGGGCAAAGCGGACAAAGCGGGCATTGCCAGTGAGTCAATTATACCGCTTATCGCATTCCTGTAACGGAATCTTTGCCGTTTGTGGTTCAGGATCTGCCGCAACGTTGGTGCAGAACCTGAAAAAAATAAAAAAAACCACACAAATCAGAGCAGATTCACGTGTCACTCTGCACGTGATGCGAAAAAATTTGCTCGCCCGAGATCTGTTTCCACAGTATATCACGTGACGTATAAATAGATATTAGATAAATAGATAAATATGGAGTGAGCAAATTCGATGCAAGTTGCAACCCAAAGGAAAGGCGAATCGCATTGAAAGAGGCGATTGAAAAATACCGCAAGTTTGAGCAAATTTGTTATCTAAAGTTAAGGGAACAAAAATTTTCCCCAAACTCCAAAATAATGCCCCAAAACAACCTCCCGGACTGTCCTTGCCTCTTTGAAAAACGCTGAAAGAGGAATTTCAACTTCTTTTGCCTTGTTATCGCACAGAAACGACGCATCGTCATCCCCAGCCTGTTTAAACATACTCGCCAGATTTCCAAACCCGATTTTTGCAATTTTGGCACTGTTGTGGTTCTCCGCAGTGTACAGACTTGATGCATACGCCGAGTCCTTTGCGAACTCAATCGCCTTGTCATGCAGACCTTTGTACCACAGAATCTCACTTGCTTGCATCTTCACCAGCGGAACAAGCTCGTATTTTAGCTCGTTCAACCGCTTCTCGCTCACGTCCGGCAACTGCGATCCAGAAGACTTGAACAATGAACGAGATCCCAATTCGGCTTCAAGAAGCTTCTGCTCGCGCTCAAAAGCCCGCAAAATGGACACAAGCGTGCCCAGAGCTCTGTCAAGCAGATCGGACCGCTTGGTGGAAGAGTAGAGTAGACACAGGTCCAGCAATGAGTTGGCCAGCTCGTTGCTTACAAGCTCGTTTTGAGGCACCCAGATGCACGTGTCTGGAGTCACGTGTCTGAACTCATTTTTTTCAACCAGCTCAACAGCCTTCAATAAAAGTTCTTCAATCTGTTGAAAATCCGCGTTTCGCAGCTTTAAAATGTCTGCCAAAACACGCAGCGACTTGTTTTTCAGCCGGTACGACCCAATACTCGTTCCGAGAGCCGTCTCGTAGTGCTCTGCCAGTTCGAGTGCGCGGCCCAAAACCCGTTGCACTTCCAACCCGTCCGAATCTTGCATCGTCATGGCAAATCTCATGAGCAGATCGCAGTAGCTGCTTACATAAGCAGGATCGTTTTCTTGGAAAACCCATTTATCCAGCTGTTGTGGGGTCAAGAAGATGTCTATGTCTTTGGCTCCCGCCGCGCAGTCCACGCCATTTGCCGTGGCCAGACACCGCAGGCACGTGAGATAGTTTGCGTTGGCTGCGCGGTCGTCTTTTTTGACCAGCTCATTTGCCAGACCGCTTTTAAACTCGCTGTTGGCCCTGAACCCGTAATTCCAGGTCAGCGGCTGCAAGCCGTCAAAGTAAAGATTTGTCAGCACCAGCATCATGAGGTTGAAGGCAAAATTCAGCACCAAATACAGCCCGATGAAGAGCACCACACGGTACCTGAGACGGCTGCCTCCGGAATCCTTGAGGATGTGTTTCAGATGTTTGAGGTTGGTTCCGACTCTCCAAAACGCTGCACCGCGATGGGCCACAATTGTGGGTCTGATGAGGGTTTGGTGGCTAGGTCTGAGACTGGTTGGTGTGACTAGAGTTCTATAGATGAGCAATCCCGAGGCCGATTTTGAGACAATTGGTCTCCAGATGGACGGGTAACACGCCGAGCGTCTCAGACCGACTCGAAGAACGTCCATTGTGCGGATGTGTGGGTGGGTAGGCACTGTGGAGATGGGATGGAGAGGAGATAGTTGAGCGAGGTTGATGAATTTTTGGTGTGCGAGATTGCAAGTGCTGGAAAAATACTTGGCTTACGTAAGCCGAGATTTTGGTAGCAGGATGGTTTTTGTGGAATGAGGATTTCATTTGGACTACAGGGGGAGTTGTATTTAGCGGCTGCTGATCAGAGAGAGTGCAAGGTGGCTATTTTCACTGTTTTAAGTCATTTACTGGGCGTTTGTTTCCACCTATTGTAAAATCTGAAAGGTTTGTTCAACTTGGTACGGAAAAAAAAGTAAAATTCACTGGGTGTTTGGATCACCCAGCGGGTTTCTGGGTCACCCTTCGGGTTCAAAAGCTAAAAGAGGTTTTCATAAGTTGCCTGGCTTACCTCAATCCGGTCGGGTCGTTACATTTGGCAAGGAACATCAGGTAGTAATTGTGCGCCTTAATGATTGCCAACACACCGAACAAGTCTTCGATCGATGTCAAGCCGCTCACAATCTCCTGGAACCGGTCATCCAGCCCGTTGTCTTCTCTCTCTGTTGTCCATGTTCCGTAGACGTTGATTTCGTCCGCGGTCTGCGGCAGAGTTCTCTTGCTGATGTAAAGCTCGCTTCCGGAGTGAGCGTAGCCCCAGCTGGCAAATGGAACGTACGGAACCACGTCTCCTTTGTGGGTGACACGGGTGTAGGAGAGAACTGGCAGCGACGTAATCGAGCCTTCGACGAGGTCGGTGCTGAGACTGGCGGTGTCGAAAGCGTCGTCGATCCAGGTAGACAACGCCGGGTTGGCGTAATGTGGCGAAGCGAGGGTCACAACGATCGGGTCTAGACCCGCAAGATACAGCTCAATACCGGCCAGGCCCGCGAGAGCACCGCCCAAAGAGTGGCCTGTGACCTTCACCTTGTACTCAGGGTACTGCTCGTGCAAAGAGAGCGTTTTGTCGAGACCCAGCAAGTAGTACTCGGCCAGAGAGTCGTAGAAGCCTGTGTGCGACTTGCAACCGTCACAGGACCAATCACGCGTGTTGATGCCGTTCTTCACGACCCATGGCGTGTACGAGACGGGAGCAAGACTGAAGTTGACGAGCCACTCCTGGATGTCGGTGGTTCCCTTGAAAATCACAACGAGCTCCTTCTCGTCGTGGTTGAGCATGATGGCTCCGTGGATAAAGACTCCGTTCCAAACCTCTGCAACCGTCAGGTTCTGGGTGTCCTGGGTGCACGTGGTGAGCGGACAAGCGTCCTGGATGTCGCCGGTCTCGAGCGAGTTGACCGCGATACAGTACGACATCTGGCAGTACTCCGCGGCCTGGTACAGCTCGGAGTAGATGTCGTCGTTGACTCCGTACTTGAGAACGTCCACCGAGTCGTCTGCGGTGACGTTTCCGCTCTCGATGTACTCCTGCTCGGACGAGGTCAGATCGGAGAACGATAGCGCGGAGCACGCTCCTAGGAGCGGTAGCAGGGAAAGGATAAGTTTTGGTAGCATTGTTGTTGCAGAGAGTTGAGACAGAGACCAGAATGAGCCTAGTGGTGGCCAAATCGCCCTCTATTTATACCAAAAAAACGCACCAACTCCGTTATTCAGAGAAACATGTGTGTTCCAGCTTGTTTGGCTGCACATCGTCCAGTCGCCAGCGGTTGCAGGGATACAGTCGAATTCATGCAGCTCGAGGAAGATCTCCGCCTTACGCCGCACGGCCGCAAAAGGAGTTTATAAGTGAAACTAGCGCACGACGATCAGCCTAAAAAAGCGTTTCCGTATTGATCCATTGATGCATTGTGTGGTATTCGGCTTGGAATGTGTTTGGCAAGAGCTTAGAATTTCCCTCATCGTTTGTGCTGTCATTCGTGCTGTCACATGCGCTACCATCTGTGCTACCGTTTGTGCTACCATATAATTTGCTACCATAAAATTTTCCAGCCATATATTTCGCCACCATATAATCTGCCACCATTTATTTTACAACCAGAAAATCAGCTCCCGATCTGTGTCACCGCTGTGTCACCGCTGTGCCACTTTGTACTGTCCCCTCGAACCAGTGTGACACATCGTTTTGCCGCCCTACTTCCTCCCCTCCGTACTTACCGGCACTTCGAGAACTGAAACGGTAATTTCTTGGCCCGTTCTGCAGGAACCAAAACGGGCCGTTGTAGGCGTCGCACGACTGCGGGGTACGCTGTGGTTAACGTCGAGGTTCGCGTCGAGATACGCTCTCGAGGGCGCGTCTGGGAACATGCACCAAACACGAACGAGGCAACAAGCTACATACTCACCCTGCGTGCACTGCAGCTCACCAATCGCACATCGCCGGGGCACAAACCTGTCCCATGTGGAGATCTGGGCAGTTAGCAGCTTAGCAGCTTAGCAGCTGTGCCAGAAAGAGCGCGGCAGGGCAGCCGGGCAGCGCAAAATTACTTAAATAGCATGCACAGGCGCAATTTTTCATCACAAAAAAATGGTAGCAGCAGTTCCGCGAGAATGTACTGTTTACCCAAACAATCACTTTTATGGACAAAAACTCGTTTCAGACTGTAAACCGCACCGTGAGAATCACATGCAAACTGCTCTACATTGAAACGTGCTCCAAAGTTTAAGTGAATTCACTCATTCACTGCTAAAATTACTCAACTTGTGAAATTCTATCCATTTGAAAATTACGATTAAACTCCACAATTAAAATAATCTTTCCGCTCTACAGCCGCTTCGCTCATTCGCTTGCTAGTCGACTCATTCTCCCTAGCTCACCCTCGTTCGCCCTAGCTAGTTGGTCGCCTCTAACCGCCCCAACCACTCAATAACACCCCTTCTAAATACCTCAAACTCCTCCTCCAACCCGTCCACCGCAGTCAAAGATAAATTAATCCCCCCTATGTCTGTGCCTATAACATTGCACCCAAAGTACGGCGAAAGCAAACCGTGCGGCTGACTAAATACCATGTCAACTATCTTCACCCGTTCGTCCGCTCCGTTGATCACACTCATCAGGTTGGACAGCTCCACAGTACCAACTCTGGGCTTTTTCTCGGCCCCTTGGAGAAATTCCTCCAAATTCAATAGCTTCAATAATCCTAGCTCCATGTGCGAGAAACCAACATAAGCGTTCATTTGCGCCTGAACCAACCGAACATAGTCCCAATCCCAAACATCTCCGCCGTATTTGCGCCGAATCGACGCCAGAGACACACAAACTTGACCCATAAAAAGCCCAAACGAGGTGTCGTGCTCCGCACTTGCCAGATTACGTAAGCTGACCGGAATGCTGCTGATCGTGTCGTTGTCGTCTGTGATGGGCAGCAAGGCCAGATGCATCATTGTGAGCAACAGAGCAGTCAGTTTCACAGACTGCGACCGGGCCAGCAACACCAGGCGGGTCACATCCCGTGCAGGGATGTTTATGATGGCATTGGCATACTGCCATTTGCGTGACATTCTCGGAATGTCAGTATGCATGTAGAGACGGCCGTTTTGCAGAGGATCAAACGACCAGCGTTTGAACAGCAGCCTCGTGTTTCTCGGTACCATGTTGTCCCAGATTCCACGAGCGTAGTACCACCATGTAGGCGTGTAATTGATTACGTCAGCATGGCTTGGGCCGATGTCCCCACTAAAATCGGTTTCTCTGTCGAATAACACCGAGGACAAATCTGTATGTGGGTCGATTTCATCCTCGGAGAGACCATTCAAGGCCTTTTTGAGCAAGACGTGGAAGTTTTTCGCAGACGTGCCGTCGAAAGCGAAGTGGTCGCAGTAGAAGATGAGCTTATTTCCATTCAAGAGAATTAGTCTCCAAAAAGGTCGATCGACGCCTAACTTGAATCGTCTCTTTGAAACGTCGCAGAGCAGCTCTGAGAGCTGGTGTATGGGTTTCTGAACCTCTTCCAGCACGTCTCCGAGCGTGTAACGGGACACAATACCAGCCTCGTATGTGGAGTCTTTTGGAAACACCTGCAACGAGAGTTGTGTGTAAGATGAGACGAGTTTGCGGAGAGAAGCAGCTAAAAGTGCAGGCGTGAGCTCTATGGAATACTCGCCGTAGACTTGGAGATTTGGATACACATCGAGGGTGTTTCGGAGCCTGAAGAATTCCTCTAGTGTGGAGAGCGGCCTGGAGGGCGTAGTGGGTGTGGTGGGAATGCTGGGGATATGAGGTGAAGCAGATGCAGAGCTCGAATTTTTCATGGTAGAGTTTTTTTGGTGATATTTATCAGCGGGTAGAACCTTTTGGAGAGGACGAAAAGCGGAAGGAGAAGAGACCGATAGCGAGATGATGGATATGTTTGATCCGTTGTTCTGTGGGGCAAGATGGCGCAGCTGACGGGATTCGGGGTTGGGACTAGTTGAGCGATCGCGAAAGGTGAAGATGCAACCAAAAGTTTGCGTCGATCGACGCGTCGATGGTAGCCAGCTGGGGTTCGAAGATCGGTTGATCAATTGGCCATTACAGGGTAGACAACTGAGTCTGTCATATGCGGATTGTGACAAGAGGCAAGGAGTATTGTTCTCTAAAGGGTAGAGATGCTGCTTATGACATCGGCAACGCAATCACCTCGCAAGCGGGCCAAAGTTACACTATTCGTCTGATTTTGGGTGACGGTCGATAAAATATTTGTCTAATAAGATGATTCCAGTGTCTTGGTCGCTGAATTACTGGATGACATAATCGTTTGACTACTGAATAGCTGAACGACCCGATCATCCAATGGCTCAAAATCTAAATACCTAGATAAGCCACGCGCTTTACCCGCTTAAGGCATCTTCATTCCATGCATACCCTTGTACTTCACCGGCTGAGGCTCGCTCCACCCCTCCAAAGCCTCCCCGTCGGTAATCTCATAAACCTCAACACCCAGCGGACGACAGCATGAGGTCATGTCCACGTTAGTGTCCTCATCTCCCTCGCCCCAATCCCACAGGGAAAGATCGCCGCCCGGACAGGCGGAAAGAGCACACAGCAAGTCTGTCTCGGCAAAAAACTCGAAATAATCACCCTTCTTGGCTGGACAGGTCTCCATGAAGTACTGGTCGTGCTCATTTAGCCCCGTGAGCTGGAACACGTTCAGCACATCGTGGACATCAAACTCAGTCAGACCGTGCGGAAGAACTGCTCGGACCAAATTGGAGTGGCAGTGGAAGTCGTTCTCCTCCCCAGATAACATCTGATCCACATAAGGGTCGCAACGAGTCCCTAAAAGATCGTGCGGCCGTCCTCCCCACTCGTCCTGACCATAGTCTTTGAGAGAATCAGCGGTGATCGTGGCCAGAGGCCGCAAAAACGGAAGATTTGACCACAGTCGGTCGTAAACAGAAACGTGCGCCGACTGCAACTGTCTGGTTCTGGCTGCCCAGAACCGTTCTCTTGGGTTGTTGGCGTTCCAGATGTTCAGATCGCCCACCTGTGGACCTTCAACAGCCAAAATACGACAAACATGTCCCTTGGGAACCTTCCAAGCGCGACCTGAACGGATCGGAACCGTCACGGCGTCGACAAGCTTTCTTTTGCCAGCATCGTGGGTAGCAGCAATTTTGTCGTAAAAATTACGGTTGGTGCACAGCGGAGAATCAGCCGACGTTGGAAAATAGGATGCCTTCGGCTTTGGAAGACCCTTGGTTGTTTTGACGGGTGTTTGCGACGACATTGAGCAGATAGCAGGGGAGCTAATAAGGGTGAGCTTGACATCTGAGAGATCTTGGAAACATAATTTTTTATACTACTCGGAGGTTGTTTTGCGTGATTACCCGATTGGGAAGGTGAGATAAGATTAGCGGCTCTTGCCGGAAACGCAACCGGGGCGACGGCCTGGTTTCCGCCGCCAGCAAAAACCAGGCCGGCAACCATTGGCGGGCGCCCCATAGTGTCACACGTGATCTGGTCACATGGCCAAATTTGCTAGTCCAGCCGAGCGGCTCAGCCCAAGTCTGCACCGAAGAGGGCTTTCAAACCGTGAGGGGGGTTCTGGCAGTTGCCGATCGGATTTGTCGCTTGAAGTACCAGAAACAAGCAATTGTTCCGGACTAAGATTGGCCTATTTATTGCAGCCAAAGAGAAACAATAAGCAAGCAGAATGGAGGACGTTCATAGCACATAGAAATGCTTTTTGCGATCATGTGACTGGAGTCACGCCAACATAGCTACATCCCACTTTAACACACACACACCTCTTTGGCACGCGTATCGCGGCCGCCACGACACTCTCCAGCCGAAATTGCTGCATTAACGGCACTTTCTCACTGCGCTTGTGGTTTCAAGGCGTACTCCTTCAAGATCTCCGTTCTCATGTTTGTTGGCTCCCACGTTTTTTAGATTAATATCCCTTGCTTATGTCAGCAAGAACCATGTGGGTCCCAAACATTAAAATGCACGCTGCACTACACCAATACGTCCGTGCAAGGCTTGTTACACGAGTGTGTATATGGGTTACAATTCTCACATGCCAGCGGTTTTGTATGGAGCCAACAACTTTGCAGAATAAATTTGATAGCAGCATAAAAGGGGGCAGATTCTTGATTGCAATTGATCAATTTTGCTCAATTTTGCTCAATTTTGCTCCCTTTTCCTTCTTGTTTTACCAGATCTTGTCGTTAAGTGTGAAAATGACGGAAATTCCATTTGTTGATGGAATCCTCGCAGACAAACTGTCTCTGACGCTAAGTTTGTGTGTGGTAGCAGGTATTTTTTTTTCTTGCTACCATTCGAACCGGCCGGCCCAATCGTTTTTTCAAGTCAAGACGTTGGTCCAATTTGCCTATCACTGTTTCCTTAAGCCATTCCAGTCCTCTTCGCCGGCCCAGCAGGATGCCCTCGAGGCTTTTTACTCTGCACAGGCCAAAATATACGATACCACCCGCCAAAAACTGCTCCAAGGCCGTGAAGCTTCGCTCAAATTGGCAGCAGCACATCTCCAAAAACGCCGCGAGCTCGTCTGGATCGACGTTGGTGGCGGAACAGGCTGGAACGTTGAGCAGATGGACGCAATTTTCGAGCTTAAAAATTTTAAAGCGGTTTACGTTGTGGATTTGTCTCCTTCACTACTGGAGATAGCTGAAAATAGATTCAAAAATCACGGCTGGAAAAACGTCCAATGTTTGCTGGCAGACGCATGCACATTCACCATTCCGCATGCGGCTGCTGACCTCATCACATTCTCCTACTCGCTGTCGATGATTCCGACTTTCCACTCCACAATCGACCATGTTGCTTCCCTGCTGGAAAAAAATGGTGTCGTCTGCTGCGTCGATTTCGGTGTCCAATCAGAGGTCACTTCGCTCGGACGCGTCGATTCCGTCGGGGGACTTAAAGATAGACACATTCCCTGGATCGTCCGCACCTTCTGGCGTGTTTGGTTCGAAGCAGACCGTGTTTTTCTCGACCCGGCCAGAAGAGACTACCTGGAATACCGTTTTGGGACTCTCAAATCGCTCAATTTATCCAACAAAACGCTGGGGAAAATCCCTTACTATATCTGGCTGGGCTGCGACAAGAACAGATCTGCTGCGCTTTTGCACAAAGTCAACGCTCTCGCAACAGAGTCGCCCTATCTGGCTCCACAACAGCTGCAGACGCCGCAAGCGGCCGATCTGGTAGCCAGCAAGGGTCACGAGGCCGCGATCACGTGCAGGCTGAAAAACCTCCCTTTTCCGTCCATTTACTATCAGAACGACGCGTACCGGGTTTACTACCACGAATTACGTCCAGAGTACCGTCAGTTCGGCAACGAATACATCTACGCGTTTACCTGGGAAGATCCACGTGAAGACGCCAAGATCCTCAATCTGACAAGTCAGGATACAGTCTTGGCCATCACTTCCGCGGGTGATAACATCCTCGCATACGCTGCGTTGCCAGACCCGCCACGCCGCATCCACGGAGTGGACCTCAACCCGTGCCAGGGTCATCTGATGGAGCTCAAGCTTGCCGCATTCAAGTCTCTCAAACGCGAGGAAGTTTGGAAGCTGTTTGGACTGGGCAAAATTGAAGGTTTTAAAGAAATTTTGGTTTCTAAATTGTCCCCACACATGTCCTCCCACGCATTCCAATATTGGTACAGCGTGGGGGAGAAAACTTTCAACATCAATTCGCGGGGGTTGTACGACACCGGGTTCTCCAAATGGGCACTGCGCATGGCCAGATACGTGTTCACCGTTTGTGGAGTCACCGAGGATGTTGAGGAGCTATGCAAAGCGTCCAGCATCGAGGAGCAGCGCAAAATTTGGAACGACAAAATCAAACCCACGTTGTTCAACCCACTCATCTCCAAGCTCCTTATTGGAAATCCAGTGTTCCTGTGGAAAGCACTTGGTGTTCCAGCAAATCAGGCAGCCATGATGGGTCCCTCAGTGATCCAGTACGTTGCCGACACGCTTGATCCGGTCATCTCACGCTCGCTCATCTCTTCCAACAACTACTTCTACTACCTTACTCTGATGGGTAGATATGCTGAGAAAAACTGTCCTGCTTACCTAAGCAGGGCGGTGTACAACGTTTTTGCAGGCAAAAATTCTCCTTTGGATAACATTCGGTTGCACACAGACACTTTGAACGATGTTTTTGCACGTCTCACCAGGCACTCGCTCACTGTGGCTGTTATCATGGATCATATGGACTGGTTTGATCCCAAAGGGGCCGATGCTGATAACGAAATTTCAGCGTTGGACAAGGCTTTAGCTCCTGGAGGACGAGTTTTACTACGTTCTGCTTCCACACTACCGTGGTACATTGAGAATTTTGAAACATTTGGCTATATTTGTCGTGCTGCAGCTGTGAGAAATCCAGGAGAGTCGATTGATAGAATTAATATGTATGCTTCCACGTGGGTTTGTACCAAACCGGAGAAGAAGAGACACATGAGTCATTTGGAGCTGTGAAAGCGGTTAAATGTGGGCTCTTTTGGTCAGCCGTGGTCAGTTTGTATAGCTTATATGAAAAAGTGCAATTTTATGGTTCAAAGAGGTGGTTTCCAGCCTGTATAGTGGGCTTTCTGTTGCTTCCACGTGGGGAAAAAAAAGTTTACCCCACGTGTGATTTTCAGGGGAGAGGTAAAAAAAATCACGGGGTGTGCATTTTGTGCGGCTCGTGCAATGCGAGATTCGAGATCGGTAGCTGCAGCAACGCGCAGAATCGGATTTAATACAAGAGACCGAGGGCCCCCACATGGGTGTTTTGAATGGTTTAAAACCCTTGGGATGTCTGGTTGTGGATTGAATGAGCAAGACAGTTGCTTGATTTTGGCTCTCTATACAAAGCTTTGAGATGCGCTCGTCTGCTCTGGCCGTGGGCCTTCTTATTCAGCTGTGTTTAGGTTCAAACACCGCAGACGTTGACGGAGAGGTGTATGTGAACTACGGTCTGAAGGGTTTTGGTTTCCTTGCCGGAGATGCCACCGACAAGTACAACGATACAATTTCGTTCGGGTCCTCGATCTCTCTACAGAAAGACTCGGTTTCGGTGGCCCGCAACGGCGAGTACACGTTCACCACCTACAATCTTCCGGACCGCGGATGGAACACGAACGGAACGCTCAACTATGTGCCGCGAATCCACAAGTTTGGAGTTTCTTTCACGCCAAAGGACTCGTCTGACAGCGCGAATCTTGTTTGGGAATACTCGGACACTATTCTGCTGCGCGACTTCGATGGCAATTATATGACCGGTCTGGACTGCAACACCACGCTGCAACAGAACGGCTACACTCTGCCTGCAAGCAAGTTTGCTGGCGACGGTTTTGGCCGGGGAAATCAGAACGAAACCACCACGAGGGTTTGTCTTGATCCGGAGTCTTTGAACCTGGTCAAAGGCGACATTTCTCAAGGATTTTGGATCACGGACGAGTACGGTCCCGGAATGTACAAGTTTGACTCGCAGGGGATTTTGACTGATTTTGTCCTTCCTCCAAAAGCATTTTTGCCGTACAGGGATGGAAATGTGTCATTTTCAGCCAATTCTCCGCCGATATACGCCTCGTACGACACGGGGGATCCCGACAGCGGTCGTGCCAACAACCAGGGCTTTGAAGGTGGCACGCTTTCACCGGACGGCCAGTATCTTTTTGCGCTGTCGCAATCGGCAAATATGCAAGAGGGAGGTGAAAAGAAGTACACCAACTCGTATGTTCGGCTTGTAAAGTACGATTTGAGCGGGAGCGAGCCTGATTTGGTGGCAGAATACGTTCTGGAGCTTCCTACGTTCGATAGTCCCGATTACAGCGACGACAAAAACCCGAGAACCGCGGCGCAGAGTGAGCTTGTGTATGTGACAGAGGAGCTTTTTTTGGTTCTTGCTCGGGACAGCAACCGCGGGAGAACCTGTTCCAATACCACGTCGATTTACCGGCACGCAGACCTGTATTCTGTGGCAAATGCCACCAACATTGTGGGTCTTTACGACGGAGAAGGGGACAAAATTGCGTCGAAAAAGGGCAAGCTGGTGGACGATATTGAGCTTGCTACATACTACTCGTTTTTGGACTACAACAACGAGACGGAGCTGGCGAAATTTGGGTTGCACAACGGCGGCGATGACGACTCGACGCTTTTGAACGAGAAGTGGGAGGGAATCACCTTGATCCCGGTGGCTGGCCAGTCTGGCCACTACTACTTGCTGACTGTTTCTGATGACGACTTCATCACCCAGAATGGTTCTATGGGTTTTGGGACGTATCCGTACGCAGATGGTTCCGGATACAGTCTGGACAACCAGGCGTTGGTGTTTGAGGTGTATTTCCCCGAGGACGGGGTCAATTTGGCGGTGGCTCCCTTGACCAACTCGACGGTCGGCTCCGTGGTAGCAAGCACCACATTCAGCACGGCGAGCAGTTCCAGTTCCGTGGGGACTTTAGGAACCGCTAGTTCTACCGTTGCAAGCGTGAGTGTTGCGGAGGATGTGGGGGGAAAAATAACGGCTAGTAAATTTGGATTTTTGGCGATTTTGGCTGTCTTCGTGTGAGCCAAATACCGACTCTAAAAAGAATTAGTTTGTATTGATTAAAATTTACCTTTTTTTATTCTCAACAATGATCAACTGTAACTGTTGAAGCCATTGAAAATGAGGAGGAAAGTAGACTGTTTGTGCTGTTTGTGCTGTTTGTGCTTTTGTGCTGTTTGTGCTGTTGCAAATTAACCAACGGGTTGTAAATTAATCCCAAAATTCTGCTACCAATTTTGTGAGCCCGAAAAAATGCAGTAAATTTATCGCAGGAATTCTGCTACCAAACGTAGTGAGTCCAAAGACGTTTCACCAAAACCGCCTTTTGCAGAGTTACTCGGTCTAGTAATTTTGGGGTGACAGGGAAGTAGTTTTGGGCAGGCTGTTGGACGTTAGCTAGATCACCAATGAGCTGCTACCAATTCGTAATTTTCCGGCCGACTTTAAACGTAAAAAACTGCGATCCGAAGATCCAATTAATCAATGGTAATTAGGTAATCTCGATAGAGTAATCAATGAGTGCAACACGTTTGAGTGACTACCAACACATTGCAATGATATTACACATTCAAATGACATTACAATGATAGTACACATTCAAATGAAATTGGAATGATCATTACACAATGACATTGGAATGATTATTGTGCCCACACACTTGATTATTGCACATTGAATTGAGCTGGCAGAATTGGCTTCGATAAATCAATTCCAAGGCACAGTCAAGACCCATCCAGTCTGCCCCATTCTATGTGCTCGTCTACAACACCCTTCCTTGTCACATCCACACCTCACACCTCGAGGGTTTGCAAGCCCTCCCGCATCACGTGACCCAGCCCTCGCCAAAAATTTTTCCAGCGAAACTAAACCCTGGAGTGAAAAATATCCAAACGTGCAATTCCTTTACAACAGCACCCTAGACAACTTTGGGCAAGGAAATAGTCTGCATCATCAGCTTAAATTGATTATTCCAATACAACAATGTCCACTGAATCTGCCCTTTCTTACGCTGCTTTGATCCTCTCGGATGCCGAGGTGGAAATCACCCCAGAAAACCTCTTGAAGCTCACCACCGGTGCTAAGATTGAGATCGACGGCATCTGGGCCGGTATCTACGCCAAGGCTCTCGCTGGCCAGGACATCTCCAAGCTGTTGGTGAACTTTGCTGCCGCTCCTGCTGCTGCCGCCGCTGGCCCAGCTGCTGCTGGTGCTGCTGCCGGTTCCGAGGCTGCTGCCGAGGAGGAGAAGGAGTCTGAAGCCGAGGAGGAGGAAGACGACGACATGGGATTCGGTCTGTTTGACTAAGCGTGTTAGAAGAATTGGAGATGTTTAGGCCCGTTGGGCGATTTAATATATCTGATTATTCAAGATTATGGCGAGCGAAGCGAGTTGAAGCGAGCTGGAGAGCGACATATAAAGCTGGTTCAGGGAGCACAACACGCTGAGTTTCGTTTTTGTTGAGTAGGTTAACCAGTAGATTAGCTATGCCTAAGTGCTGGCGGCGTAGTGCTGTGAACGTGCGATATTTGAGATTGTAGATCGGACCGGGAAATGTAGCAAAGCGACATGCTTAGCAAAGAGCTGGCTGTCATGGAGGGTGTCTACTATCAGAGGAAATGTATACGACCCAGAGTGGTGGCCGAAAGTCTTTACCACAAGTATTTACCACAAGTATTTACAAACGACTAACATTTGACGACTCGCTTCGCTCGTCGTGTCGTCCGTCGCCTCTTCACTGGCAATACCTAATTAACGAAGATACAAATCACTACTTAACTTATTTCTTCTTCTCAGCCTCAGCCTCAGCCTTCTCTCTAGCTCTCTTCTCTCTGATACCCTTGTACTTCTTCTCAGATCTAGCGAGTCTCAAGGTTCTGTAAGCGGTCTGCTCTGGAACAACAACAGCTCTGGCCTCAACGTCAGAAACTGGCTGGACAACTGGGAAAGCAGCAGCAACAGAGACTTGCTCACCGGTAGCCTTGGTGGCCTTGTCAAAGATGATGAGGGATTGTTGGTACTTCTCCAACTTGGCAACGTTGATGTCAAAAGTCTCGGTGGATCTGTTGACTCTTCTGTGGTCAACAGCAATACCAATGGTTCTGGCGTACTTTGGAGAAAGCTTGACGGCCTTCAACTCAGCAAGGGAGAAACCCTTACCCTCTCTGACTTTTCTGTTGTATTTGATGGTTGGGCATCTCACGGTTGGTCTGAGCGAGTCGATTGGCTTTGGAGCCACTCTCTCCGACTTCTTCTGTCTAGCTTGTCTTCTGGAGACCTTCTTACCGGCCTGGTCCAGATGAACTCTGACTCTTTCTTGCCAGTGCTTTCTGAAGTGGTTCTTTAAGATTGGAAGGTTCTTTGCGATAGCTGTGCTTCTGTGTTAGTAACAGTTGTGTCTGTGTGCTTTTGCAGCTCCAAACTTACCCATTTCGATGTATTAACAGTACTCTTCCGATACCCTTTGAGCCTCTCTTGAGTGGTTGTTAGTGTTGAAAAAATGAAAGAGTTTTCAAATAAATCGCACCTGCACTGGTAGAAAATTTTGGTAAAAAAATTTCAATCACTCTTTCACGGGGGCCTTCGCGGGGCCTTCGCGGGGCCCTCGGGCGGCCACCGCGCCCAGGGAATTTTTTCCCCGGCGCTCGCTCGCTCGCGCGGATGCTCAAATTTACGCGCACGCACCCGCGAAAACACAGTCACACCACCTATCTTTCCGGTGCGAGGTGTGTCCAACTCGAAAAATTTAAACCTCAGCACGTCTTCCGCCGCCGCCACGCACCTGGCAGCTCCGTCCCGCGCCCGCACCACGCGAAACTCCCGCCGGGTCCCCGCTGGGTCCCCGCCGAGTCAAAAAATTTTCACGGGGACGGTTCGCGATCTCTGAATCTTTGTAGCGAAAAGATATTTCAGACTTTTACAAACTACTTCACAAGCTCACCACCACTCAGTGTTAGTACAGCTTCATATACACAAGTACAGCAAACAACATGTCTTCGCAATCTGTCCAAGTATGTACACTATTGGAGCACAGTGCTCAGTGCGCAGCGCACGCCAAATAGGCAGCACCGAACCGCGTGACGGAGAGAGTAGCGACAGCCATCCAGGACAGCATCGCAAGCAGCAGCCAGAAACAAACAGCACCAGAACCGCCAACAGAATCCACCAAAAACGCTCTGTCGACTCCACCTTTCCGACTACGCTTCGCTTGCTCCGCTCGCTCAGCCCGCTCAGCTCGCCACACCCAAAACCACTACTAACACCCCTCTCTAGACTTTTGGTAAAAAGAAGAACGCCACTGCCGTCGCTCACGTGAAGGAGGGTAAGGGCCTCATCAAGGTCAACGGTACCCCAATCACCTTGGTTCAGCCAGAAATCCTCAGACACAAAGTTTACGAGCCATTGCTCTTGGTTGGTCTGGACAAGTTTGCCGGCTTGGACATCAGAATCAAGGTCACCGGTGGTGGTCACGTGTCCCAGGTCTACGCCATCAGACAGGCCATTGCCAAGGGTCTCATTGCCTACACTGCCAAATACGTGGACGAGTCGTCCAAGAACGAGCTCAAGAAGATCTTCACTTCTTACGACAGAACCCTGTTGATTGCTGACTCGAGAAGAATGGAGCCAAAGAAGTTCGGTGGTCGTGGTGCTAGAGCTAGATTCCAAAAATCTTACCGTTAAAGACAGTGGGTCCGGCCGTTTACTTGGTTTGTGGGGTGTTTTTTTACCTCACAGGCTGTTGAAGCTAATTCTAATAATATATTAGGGTGGATAGAACATAAGGTTCTATCTGCTTGATATACTGTTCATTAACGTCAATATATTGATCTGTGCAACATGCAACAAATGACTAGCAATGCCGCTCATTTGTGATCTGTAGTTTTCACATGATGTTGGGCTCTGTAACTTGGTCACAGCTCCGTGGCTCGTTCCTAATTGCTCCTTTCTCTAGTAATGTACCGCTTACCTAATCAGATAATTTCCAAATTTTTCATTTCCCAATTAATTTTTGGCTCTTCTCATATATTTTTAAATTAACTTGGACTTCTCTGGAAATTAATCACCCCTATATAAATCCCCATTGCCTTCCCCCCCAGTCGAATTTTTTCGCCAATCCTTCTCACCAAGACACTCCCACATACACACAAAAATGTCTCACTACGCCCTCTCAGAGTCCCATAAACACATGGTGGAAGACCACCTCAAGGATACCGATCCAGAGGTGGCCTCCATCATCCAGGACGAAATCGAAAGACAAAGACACTCGATCGTCTTGATCGCCTCCGAAAACTTCACCTCCACTTCCGTGTTTGACGCTCTCGGAACCCCAATGTGCAACAAGTACTCCGAAGGTTACCCAGGCGCCAGATACTATGGTGGTAACGAGCACATTGACAGAATGGAGCTCTTGTGCCAAGCTAGAGCCCTCAAGGCTTTCAACGTGGACCCAGAAAAGTGGGGTGTCAACGTCCAGACCCTCTCTGGTTCCCCTGCTAACTTGCAAGTCTACCAGGCTATCATGAAGCCACACGACAGACTCATGGGTCTCGATCTGCCTCACGGAGGTCACCTTTCCCACGGTTACCAGACCGACACCCGGAAGATCTCGGCTGTTTCCACCTATTTCGAGACCATGCCTTACCGTGTCGACCTCGAAACCGGTATCATTGACTACGACATGCTTGAAAAGACCGCTGTTTTGTACCGACCTAAGGTGCTCGTCGCCGGTACCTCCGCTTACTGCCGTCTCATCGACTACAAGCGCATGAGAGAAATCGCAGACAAAGTTGGTGCCTACCTCGTTGTTGACATGGCCCACATCTCCGGTCTGATTGCTGCTGGTGTCATCCCTTCGCCTTTCGAATACGCTGACATTGTCACCACCACCACCCACAAGTCTCTCAGAGGTCCAAGAGGAGCCATGATCTTCTTCAGAAAGGGTGTGCGTTCTGTGAACCCAAAGACCGGTAAGGAGATCTACTACGACCTCGAAAACCCAATCAACTTCTCTGTGTTCCCAGGTCACCAAGGTGGTCCACACAACCATACCATTGCTGCCTTGGCCACCGCCTTGAAGCAGGCTGCCACGCCCGAGTTCAGAGAGTACCAACAACAAGTGCTCAAGAACGCCAAGACTCTTGAAGCGGAGTTCACCAAGCGCGGTTACAAGCTCGTCTCCGATGGAACAGACTCTCACATGGTGTTGGTGAACCTGAGAGACAAAGGTATCGACGGTGCTAGAATCGAAACCGTTTGCGAGAACATCAACATTGCTCTCAACAAGAACTCCATTCCAGGTGACAAGTCTGCTCTTGTTCCAGGTGGTGTTAGAATTGGTGCCCCAGCCATGACCACCAGAGGTGCTTCCGAGGAGGACTTCATCAAGATTGTCGAGTACATTGACAGAGCTGTTCAGATTGCCAAGCAGGTGCAATCTTCCCTTCCAATCGAGGCCAACAAGTTGAAGGACTTCAAGAAGACCATCGCCAGCGGTTCTGAGGAGCTGACCGAGCTCAAGAAGGAGATTTCCGCTTGGGCCGGCCAATTCCCTCTTTCTGTTTGAACAACCTAGACAAGCCGAGAGGTCGACTAATCCTGCGCTGTTGCGGCGATCTAATTTGTTAATTATTGTAGTTCAAGAAATTTGTTTTAAAAGTTATCTCCAGTAGTGTGATTTGCACAACGTCATCAAAGGCATAATGTATTCTTTCTGCGTGACACAAATTTCTCAGTGTGCCAAAATGAGGAGAAATTGAGATTCTTTTTATATTGTTCAGTGTGCAAACAAGCCACAACATTGACAATGTCGTGACGTTTCCCACAAAATCCTCAAAATTACTAAACGACCCGAACGGAAACGTTTCTACTTCACCAACCGGTTTCGTACCACATAAACGGAAATGAATTTTGTCGTTAACACTACTCCAAGGCCTTTTTAATGGCAGCAAAACACTCATCAAGCTCCTGTTTTCTCTCCCCCACTGCGGTGACACCCATGTGACCGACTCTGAAGTATTTGGTCTTGTAATCACCGTAGATTCCGGTAGCCAGAGTGAATCCATAGTCTCTGATCTTGCTCAAAAACTTAGGTCCGTCCAACCCTTCTGGGAAGTATATCACTGATAGACCGTGCGCAGCGGCGCCTCTTGAGGTTGGCACCAACTTGAATCCTAGCGACTCGATCTTGTCCTTGAAACCGTCCGAGGCCACAGCGTGAGCCTTCACAGTGGCATCAACTCCACGAGCCAGGATCTCCTTAAGAGCCACGTTGTAGGCGTGGATCAACTGGATCGCTGGCGTAGCAAAGTAAGCTCCAGATCCAGACTCGTAAGCCTTCATGATTGGCACCCACTTCTTGAGCGAGGAGTAGTAGGAGGTTGGTTTTTTCTTCGAGAGTGCCTTGTCCAGCGCTCTCTTCGAAGCAAACGAGATAGACAGACCAGAAGGAACACCAACAGCCTTCTGAGAGGCAGTCAGCACGTAATCAATGCCCCAGGCATCAAACTCAAGCTCTTCACACGCAGTGGCGCAAACAGCGTCCACCACAATGAGGGTTTCCGGCGAGATCTTTTTCACGGCACCGGAAATAGCTTTCACGTCGGAAAGAACTCCGGACGAGGTGTCGGTTTGGGTAATGGTGATGAGGGAGTATGGATTTCCAGACTCCTTAGCTTTGACGAGCGCCTCCTCAACGGCAGACAGTTCAACGGCATCACCAAAGTTCTTCTGTTGAACAATGTCCACGTTGTCAGAGTAAACCTCGAGAGCCTCTTTAAAATGCTCGGAAAAGAATCCAGTCGAAACCACCAATGCTCTGTCGGATTTCTCCAAAAAATTGGCACCGGTTATGTCCCATCCAAGAGTTCCCGATCCGGACAAAACAATTCCCTGGGCCTCGGGGTCTGTAGATTTGAACAGTTTCCGGGTATTTTTCAGGGCCTCTTGGAACACAGCGACAAACTCTGGAGAGCTGTGCGACTGCGAAGGCGTCGACATAGCGGACAGAACATTGTCGCTGAACTCGATTGGGCCAGGAATAAATGTGAGCTTTCTGGATTCAGGCATTGCAACGATTGGAGCGGTGGAAAAAGTGCGATTTAGAAGAGAGAGTCTTTGGAATGCTCTGAAAGTGCTCTTTAGCATCGAATTTGGTGCAGTTTAAATACGGAGCGTTGCGGATAACCAACCAGAAAGAGGAGGATGGAAAGATTTTAAAAAAGTGCTAGCCGAAGGTGGGGAACTCTAGCGCGGGGTCGACGCGTCGTGGGAAGGCCAGCGCGGGATGGAAAATGGCGTGGGCAAATATTAGCAACGTCGGACTGCCGGGACGAAAGAGAGAGGGAAAGAAAAAAGCTGACTACATGATTACATAATCATTTTCCTCGAATTTTTTTTTTCTCCCCCTCGTCCGTTCCGCACATACACACACACGCACAGCTAAGCACTCTCTACAAATAACGTGTTTACTCGAGCAAGCGGGGTCAATCGTTGTCCTCGAGCCGACTGCTGTTCAAATTTCGCAATGATCACAGACGCACAGCTGAATTACATTGCCATCACGTTCGGACTGGTTTCGGTCGGTCTGATTCTGGGCTATTCGGTGATAGAGAACAACTTCAAGGGAACCAACGAACAAGAGGAGATTAAGGAGGAGTAATGGCCACAACGTGAAGGAAAGGGACACGTGTCCAGGCGCTAATAACATGACCGCCTTGTGTACGTCTAACGTGAAAATATATTAATACTGTACACATGGAGAAAAAACGTAAGCCGTTAAACCTCGGCACAAGGGAAGAAGACCCAGAGCAGGACCACACAAAATTCACAAGGGTACAGAAATCACACTGAATGGTGAAGTAGAAGGGGGAAGGGAAGAGAACAGACAGACATCAAGCCATGTAGGTATCAACGTTTGTAAGGATTTGTTAATTTTGGGGGTTTTCTCACAGTTCTGTGTGGAAATAGTCGGCCAGCAGACTCTTGCTCTTTTCGTAGCATTCTAAAGCGTTATCGAGGGCTTCACGGATGCATCCAATCCAATCCTGGACTGATTTGGCGGAGGCTGCCTGTTCAAAATCGTCGGAGTTGATCCGGCTGCCATAGTTTTGTATTCTTTCGCACTGTTCCTGAACGTCCTGTAGTCCGAGAGCTGCTGCTGAGCCTTTGAGATAGTGACCCAGAGAGGAGAGTCTCTTCAGGTCCTCCTCTGTTGGTTCTTTGTGGTCGAGGATCTCTGAAATTTCCTGGAAGGTTTCTTTGGCCTGGTCCACAAAGGTCTGCACCACAGAGAGGGCAAATCCTTCTTCGTCCTCATCCATGAGCAGAAGCTCTTGTAGGATTGTCCAGTTGATCAACTCCGAAAGCTCGAGCGTTTTTTGGGTCACTGGCATTTTGCTGTGTTTTTAATTTGATGTGCACGGCTTTCGAAGAGGCCAAAGAAGATGTGTCTTGATGAGTGATGCAGATACGGTCTGCTTTTGGTGATCACGGGAGGAAGCCTGACCAGCAGCTATCTTTGTCGGGAGGCGAATGAGTCAAATGTTTGAGAACAACCAACTTCTCCAGGGCGTTTTGAAAATTTGCTAAAAAAAAACACAACCCGAGTGCCCTAAAATTCGCGTGAGCTTTGTCACGTGGCTGACAAATGATCAGAAACTGCAAAAAAGTTGGCTTTCGATCTTTTCAAAGAAGAAAAGATCGTCGCGAAAAATGGGCAGAAGTGCAAATTTTACGCAGATCTCACGAGCTACATTACGATGGCTACTCAGGGCTAGATTCTAGCAATCGTCCCGCCGATTTGGGAACGGAGGAGCAAATTTTGGCTACCGACCAACACTGTGGTTACTTTTTTGGTTTTTCAAAATGTGCACTTTTCAGCATTCTTGTTTTTTGCCCGTGTTGAGCTTTTCGTTTCGCTGGACGGTAGCTGCAAAAGAGTGCAACGAGCTACGCAAGGGGTGACTTACGCGTGGTTGCAGAGCCAGCAGTGCAAGTGCTGGTGCAGGCGAGAGCAGGTGAGAGTGGGTAGGAATGAGGGTAGCAGATTGACCCGTATGGATGCCACTAATTATGCTATATCCTTCTAGGTCGATTGCGCGAAGCTGAGCTGCACGAAGCTGAGCTGCACGAAGCTAGATTGCACATAGATGAGTTTGCCGGTGTTGTTTATCTGCTCGAAGCTGCACTTGTTACTCCACTGCGCTCGTCGTTCCTTGCGCTGGAAGCTCACTGCGCTCGTCGGTCGTGATCGTTATCTCTTTATCGCGAAACTTTTTTTTTCTTATCTTATCAAAGAAAATCAAACTCCGAAGGCATCTCGGAGCGCTAGAGACGAAAAAACTTCCAATGCGCAGCCCAGACACACCCAAATCAACGGGTATATAAATCATGGATCTCCTCTGTTAACCCCACATCACAGCACACGGAACCTGAGCTGCATATTACAGCAACAATCATGGGAAGCGGCTCCGCAGGCGACAAGATCCTGGCGTTATTACCTGACGAGAAACGTCCGTGGTACCGGCGGCGCAACCTCGTCCAACTCAACCTGTTCGTGGTCAACTTTATGCTATATGGCTCTGCTATCGGCTACGACTCGGCGGTGACTAACTCGATCCAGGCGCTCCCCGTTTGGAGCAAGTTCATGGGCTCGCCTACGGGAACCTGGCTCGGGTTCATTAATGCGAGTCCCTTTGTGGGCACCTGTGCGCTGATTCTGTTTATCCCGTATCTTTGCGAGCGATTTGGCCGCAAACCGGTGGTGTTTTTGTGCACGTTTTTCATCTTTTTGGGTGCGATTGTCGCCTCCTCTGCGCAGAACGAGGCCGCGTACATCATGGGCCGCGTGATTACCGGATTCAGTGCGGCGTGCAACTACTCGGCGTCCCTCTATATTGGCGAGATCACGTACCCAACGCACCGCGGAAAGTTCTCCGCGGCTTACCACGCCATGTTCTACGTGGGCTCGGTCCTTGTGGCGTGGATCGTGTACGGAACGAGACGCTACGCCGGCAATGTGGCGTGGCGGATCCCGCTTGCGCTGCAGGCAATGCTGCCGCTTGTGCTTCTCCCTGGGCTTGTGCTGGCTCCCGAGAGCCCGCGGTGGCTGGCTTCGCGCGGCCGGCTCGATGAGGCTCGCGCGGTCCTCAACAAGTACCACGCGGGCTTTGAAGAGGCGTACGCTCCGCTCGTGGAGTTTGAAATGCACGAGATTCTTGCCTCGCTCGAGCTGCAGCGCCGCAACAAACAGACAACGTGGCGTGCGCTTGTGGAAACCCCGGGGAACCGCCGGCGGCTCTTCATCAGCTGTTTCTTGGGGGTGGCATCGCAGTGGAACGGTAATGGAATTGTGAGCTCGTACTTGAGCTCGGTGTTCAAGTCTGTTGGGATCACTGCCGTTTGGAAGCAGACTTTGCTGAACGCCTGCATCCAGATTTTCAACGTGGTGGTGGCTGTTTGCGGTGCGGTTTCTGTCGACTGGATCGGCCGGCGCACACTGCTGCTGGTCTCCACGGCGGGGATTTTCTTTGGCTACATCGGGCTCACGACCATCACCGCGATGTACACTGAGAAGGGCCGCGACGTTGGCTCGGGCATAATTTTTTTCATTTTTTTGGTTTACGGCATGTATGATTTGGCCTACACTCCGCTCATCACGGCCTATCCCGCGGAGCTGTGGCCGCAGAGCACGCGGTCAAAGGGACTGTTCGTCGGGATGTTTGCGGTGAACTCGTCGTGCCTATTTAATATCTTCGTCAACTCGATTGCGCTGTCTGCAATTGGCTGGAAGTACTATTGTGTGTACATGGGCGTCCAGGTGGTGATTTTCGGCGTCATTTACACGGTTTTTCCGGAAACAAAGGGACATTCTCTCGAGGAGATAGCGTTGATTTTCGATAAGGACGAGGATACCCAGAGGGAGCTGGGAGAGCTGGGAGAGCTGGGAGAGCCAAGCGAACAAGTTTCAGAGGTGTGTGTGAGTGTTGGCGAGAAAAAGTGACTCACTGAACTTGTCTTCAGCAACCTTAAAGGCACGTTTTGTCGGTGTAGGATACAAGAATCGCAGTTGGTAGCAAAATAAGGTAATAAATTACTGCAATTTGGTTGCAAAACTATTCCAACGACATGCTCCGCCCAGTGCGGTGAAATCTATGTTTTATCACACTGAAGGTGTAAATCAGATCTGGTAACATATTTTCAACTTGGTAACAGAATCTGGTGAAACAAAAGATTTGGTAGCAAAAATTAATAGCGAAGTCTGGTAGCTTAGTTTGGTAACAAAAAAATTCACCACAGCCTTCTTTTGACTTGCTTCGCCCGTCAATGATCTGCTTATCATGTCAACGCCAAAGTAAACCCCCCCGCACTCAAAATGTCTCTCCAGTCAAACCTCAAAAAAAAGTTGTTTTCCTTCTTCAAAAAGTTCACCGGATCCTCGATTGCCAAATCGTAAACCTTCCAGATGGTCTCCATCGCCCACTTCACCTGCACACCCGAGCTGAGCGGCCAGCGCTTGCCGAGCCGTGCAAACATTTCAAGAATGCGCACGCGATTTGTCTCTCCGTTCACGCCAATCACGTTGCAGCACGACAGCACAAACACACACCACAGCGGGAACAAAACATGCGACTGCATCAAACTCAATGCCGTAAGACTGTCCATCAGCTCCGGCAAAAGGCTGTGATACACGCCGGCAAAGTCTTTCTGCGAGTAGATCTTGAGCTTCCCGCCCCAGAGCAGCGTGCAAAAATACACTTTAGTCGCCAGCAGATACGAGTGTGCACACACCTTGAGCTCGGCCGAGTCGCTGGACAGTGTCTGGTGCAGTGTGTTGAGTCTGTCCCAGATTGCGAGGTATTTTCTCGTGAGCAGCCGCTCGTCGATAGCGTAGGTGTCGCGGAGGTGATTGAGCATTGCGAGCTCGTAGATCAGGTGGAGCAGCCGCGGGGAGCAGCCAAACATCTGGTCGACCGCGTCGGTCTGGAACACGCGGTCGATCGCGGGCCACGGACAACTGCGTAGGAACTGGTCGAGCCGGTCGGTCTTGAGCGTGCACACGAGGAACACAAACCGCAGCGAAAAGTACCGGTAAGCGAAAAGTAAGATCCGCGAGTCAAGAATCTGACTGTATGGCAGCACAGACAGCAATAGACATCCTTCCTTGAGGTGGTTGACCCACTTGGCGCAGCCTTGGTCCGTGATCTCAGCCGAGCACAGGATCATGATGGTCACCAACAGCTCCTCAAGGATATCTGTTTCGTTGAGATCGAAGTTATCGAGGATGTCGTGAAGCTGGTTGATTGCCTCGTTTTTGTAGCGCAGAAATAGCGAGTAGTAGATACTGGTGAGCAGCTTGTCGCACGTTTCCGGTGGCTTTTTCAGCTCCTCCTTCATGAGATCGATCGCAGATAGCGTCAGAACCGCCTGGTAAAGGCCCAAAAACTTGTCACAGCCTGGGATTATGATGTATCGAAACTCGTTGGCCGTCTGGTCCGAGCCGGAAAACGTTTTGGTGCGGCTAATGTTTTCAATGTAGTGGCTGAAGAGAAAGTTCTCACTCGTTCTCCGCGGAATATCTGTTTCTGGGTGCTGCAAAGCGAGTATTTTAAGATCCTCCGGCGTGCTGGAAACCGTGCTTGTCACATTAATTCTCCATGTAGGAACTGGGTCACGTGTGGCGGTGTGTGGAGCACCTGGATCGTCACTGCGGCCAAAATAGTCCCCGAGGGCCATTTCCCAGTTTGAAAAGTTGATGGTGAAAAAGTCACAATTCACGGGCTGCGAAAACTGATTCTCAACGAACTCTGTCAGCAGTGGCTCAGCCAAAGTCAGTTGGCTCTCTGTTGGCCACGAAACAACCGTCATGTAGCTGCAATCCCTCCCGAGTCGCGCACAACGGCTGCAGCGAGGTCTGGCTTCATCGCATTTTTTCTTGCGTTTTTTGCATCCGAGACAGCCCGTTCTTGTCTTTGTCCTGCCACGGAGGTTTGGATGAGCCGACCCGGTTCCGGTCGACCTTGGCGTTTTCGGGAGTCGCGACATGCTGTGTTGAGAAAGTATGTTTGGACGATAAGTGAGCACGGATCACTTGTCGTTATCTTTTTGAAAAAATATGTCGACTGTCATTTTGGTAACGGGTGAGCAACAGATGGCGAGCGATCGAACGACCGAATGGCGAGCGAAACGAGTCTGTGGTTGATGCCACCAACAGAACCTCAGTGGTGCCATGCTGTTGGATCCAAAGCTCTCATATACTGAGTCAGTCTGGTTTAGCTGTGGTAGACTTTTCACCCCCCACAATTAAATATCGTTGAAGATTGAACTGCTCAGCTTTCGGGGGAAAAGAAAGGTCTATGAACAATCATGGGAAACTTTTGCGGCAAATCCACTCCACCACAAACTGTGTTTCTGAGAGGCCAGGACTGGGTCCACGCAGTGCTTGTGACGGGCTTTCTCAGCCCAAACAGCATCTTCTTCGACCCGCCATTCTCATCAGAGCTTCCCAATTCGGCAGGTAGAATCCTCGATAAGAACTCGGGCTGCGCACGACCTCGATAAGAAAAATTGTACGATAACTTTTTGGGCAGGGATAAGTAGGCAGCTGGGGCGCATCCAGCTGCCACAGGGCTATACCGTTGAGGTACGGCGCATACAGGGACCAAATTACTGCCATTACGGACACGAACCAACAGCGTATATAGAGAGGTGCGGGTCCGCGGTGTCGAGGATTTGCGTCGAAGTTTTGTCGATTTTCCAGGCATTTCAAGATGACCAAGACAGTTTTGGTGGTTGGATGCGGAGTTTTTGGCCTCTCAACAGCCCGCGAGCTTGCGCAGAAGGGCTATGAAGTGACTGCAATTGATGCTTACGAGCCTCCGTCTGAGTGGTCCGCTGCGAACGACTACAACAAGATTATCAGAACGGAGTACACCGATCTGCTTTACACTCGGATGGGCATTGAAGCTGTGCAGCAATGGCGAACAGACCCGCTGTTCAAGACAATTTACAACGAATGCGGTCGGATCATGATCACCCCAGCACACCACGTTGGTCGCCAGAAGTTTGAGCGCAAAGGAATTGCGAATTTGAATTTGCTTGGCGAAGGGTTCAGGATTGAGAATTTCAAAGGAGGCGAAGAGTTGGCCCAGAAGTTCAAACAACTTGCGTTCAACACTGTGAGCGACACCACCGGCTCGATATACAACCCCGAGGCCGGTCTTGCGCATGCAGCAAACGCCTCGGCAGCCGTGTACCGGCTGTGCAAGTCTCTGGGCGTGAAATTTGTCTTTGGCGATGCTGGAAAAGCAACAGGAGTGAAGAGAGTTGGTGACAAAACTTTTATCGAGACAGCAGATGGCACCGAAAAGAGTGCTGAAGTGGTGCTGATCGCGTGCGGCGCTGCCACGGCGTCGGTGCTGGACCTGAAGAACCAACAGGCGGCCACCGGGCTGTTTGTTACGCACATAAAGCTGACACCGGCGGAGTATGAATTTTACAAAGACATGCCGATTTTGTTTGATGCGGAGATGGGATATTTTTTTCCTCCAGATCCGCTCACTAGAAAGCTCAAGATTGCGCTTCCGGGCTCGGGAGCGTCGCATTTTGTGCCGGACCCGCACCAGGAGAGCTCGTCGGGCCCTGGCAAGATTTCATTGCCCCGGTACAAGAATCTGAACCCGTTGGACACGATGCCCCGCAAGTGTGTGCGAGAAGCGAAGCAGATTCTTGGGAAGTACTGTCCGGAGCTTGCGTACCACGAGCTCGTTGACAGCAAGACGTGCTGGATTGCTGACACACAGGACTCTCACTTCATCATTGACCGGGTTCCAGGCCACGACAATTTGTACGTTGCGACAGGCGACTCTGGCCATGGCTTCAAGTTCCTGCCCAACATTGGCAAGTACATAGTTGCGAGGCTCGAAGGGACTCTGGACAGCGAAATTGCGCTGGTCTGGCGCTGGAGAGAGGGGATCGGGGAGTTTGATGCCACTCAGTGCGATTGGCGCGTGGTGAACGAGTTTCCGGACCTCAAGGACGTGGAGTGGCTTGAGGAGACGTCGAAAGCCAAACTATAGACAAAATTCGAGCTGGGAATTTTTTTTCTTGCAATTTCTCTATATCTATCTACTCTAAAAGCTCGTACAAATCACCCAACTTGTCGGCAAAGTAAGTAGGCTGCTCAGCAGCATCGAGAGCGTGGATCTTGTCGACGGTCTCGATTCCCGTCAGAACCAGCAGCGTGGCGAGTCCGCCCTCGCGGCCAAACTTCATGTCGGTGTTGAGTCTGTCTCCAACCATGATGGAACGGGACCGGTCGATGTGGTGTTTCTCGACAATGGCGTCCATCATGGCAAGGTTGGGCTTTCCACAGCTCGAGATCGGCTGGCGGCCAGCGGCAACCGCCACCGTCTCGACACAAGAGCCGGCTCCAGGCAGCTTGAATCCCTTCGAAGGGTACGTGGAGTCAATGTTGGTGGCCACAAATGGGATTTCTGGCTTCAACAGGTACTGGAGCGTGACGGAGAGTCTGTGGTAGTTGAATTTGAGGTCGAGACCGACAACAACGGCTCCCACCTGCGGGTCGAGGTTGTACAAAAGCGACTTTTCGTCGTTCAAATCGAGCGGTTCGTCGAGCCGAGGGTCAGTTCCACCCAAAGTCTCGTATCCAACCTCACGCAGCTCATCCTGGATACCCGATTGGCCCAAAACCCACACCTTTTTCTCCTTTGGCAGCTTGAGAATGCGCTCCAAGTACACGGCAGTGGCAAAAGAGCTGCTGAAAATCTCGTCTTTGGTCACCTTGAGTCCGAATTTGTCAAACTTCGACACGTAGTCGACACGGGACTTGGTGGAGTTGTTGGTCACGAAGATCACCTTCTTTCCACGCTGTCTAAGCAGGTTGAGGGTCTCCACGACTTTAGGAAGCAAATGGTCTCCGAGCCACAAAACACCATCGCAGTCAAACAGAAACGTGTCGTATTTGGACAGAAGGGACTCCACTTGTTCTTTGTTGGTGACTTTTGCCGACATTTTCAAGGTTGTGGGTGTTTGATCGGCTAAACGAGCCGGTTCTTGGAAGAATAAAGAGGCTCTTTTTTTTTCTATATCGGCCACCGGAGAGCATTGGAACGGAGAGGGGAGGAAGAAAACGACCGGGTGCGGCGCGTCGATCGACGCGACAGTTGGCCCCGTCTCCGCCAGAATTAAATTTAAAACCACCTTCCCAATTGGGCAACTGCTTCTTCTTTCTGTGTCTCCTTTTTTGACCTCTGCACTAACCAAACAAAAAACACCCAATTAAAACCAAACCAGGAACAACCAGCAATCACCAACGTTAAAACCAGCACAAAAACACCGATTTCCCAGTTAAACATGGCACACCATCAGGACTTACCGCCAGTGGGTGGATACGAGAGAATCCAGTGGAAACGGAACCTGCCGTCCAGAGGATTCCGGCCAACCATTTGGCTCGCAATGCTAGTGGGCCTTTCGAGCTACGGCTTCTACAAAGTGGCAGAGGGCAACAGAGAGGTGGTTGAGCTGTCGCGCGAGAAGTTGTGGGCTAGAATCCATATTTTGCCGGCCCTCCAGGCTGAGCAGGACAGGGACGTGGTGAGGAGAACATTGAGCCACTACAACAGAGAGGCTGAGGTGATGAAGGACGTTCCTTGGTGGGAGGTGAAGTCCACTTACAGTGACAAAGATCGCTTTGTCCCGCCCCACACTGTTTTGTTGGGCAAACAGCTTGACTCAAAGGGGTTCTTGTGGAATGCCAACTCGGAGGATCGGTTCAGTGGAAAATAGTGGCGACCGACCAAGAGAGCTACCTGAGTTGTTTTCTCGAACCGTGTGATTCATCAGACTCTGGCTTATCATTATTTATTACTACATGTCACCAATTATTTATTATTTATTATTTATTATCTATTATTTATTACAACGTCTGTAAAAACTCACTCTCCAACGCGTTTTGGTATGATCAAACTGCTCTTTGCCGTCCTTTTGTTGATCTGATTCTCCAACTTTTTCTAATCAGTTTTTCTATCAGTTTTTCCACGATTTTTACTGATTTTCTCGAGCACAAATATTTTTGTAATTTTCAACGGCAAAACATCTTTTTGAACCATTCAATCAGTCGCCGTCGATCGCATTTACCATAATCCGACAATGGGCGTGTTGAAGATCAACACAATTCTGGTGGGCCTGCTTTTTTTCAGCAGGTTCTACAGCGTTTTTTGCGGGATCATTGCTGATTGCGACGAGGTATACAACTACTGGGAGCCCCTCAACTTTCTGATCCGTTTTTTCGGCAAACAAACATGGGAGTACTCGCCCGAGTACTCGATAAGGTCGTGGGCATATCTAGTTCCGTTCACGGTGTTCAAGTTCCCACTCAAGCTGGTTGGAGGCATTTTCGCTGACTTTTCGCTGCCCCCATACATCCAATTTTACCTGGTGAGAGCGCTGATTGCGCTCTTTTCGCTCGTGGCAGAGGTCAACCTCGCTTCAGCACTCAAGTACATCTCTCCAGAGGTGTCACACTGGTTTCTGGTGCTCCAGATCGTCAACCCAGGCATGTCTCACGCCTCGATTTCCCTGCTACCAGGCACTTTCAGCATGATTCTGCAGATGTTTGCCACGGCAGCCACGATCAATTACCTCAAGTATGACCTTTTTGTGCTGAAAATCGAGAAAAACATTGACGAAAAGCTCAAGTCACTGCTCAAGGCGAATAAAAAGGAAAACGACGAGAGTCTCAAGTTGCTCAACCACATGTACTCCGAGTCCTGGCACTCCATCCAGCGCCACTTCACCATTGTGATCACATCCACGTGCCTGGGCGGGCTTTTGGGCTGGCCATTTTCGCTCGTTTTGGCTGCTCCTTTCGTCGCTTACGTTTCTCTCACGCTCATTGCGCGCAAAAACGCCAAACAACTCGGCCTGTACCTCCTGGTTGGCTTGAGTGCCATCTTCATCATCTCCCTGTTCAGCTCTCAAACTGACTATCTTTTCTACGGCTATCCAACACTGGTCTGGGTCAATATCATCCTATACAACGTTTTCCATTCGGGGGCAGAGACCGGTCCTAACATCTTTGGAACCGAACCGCTAAGTTACTACATCTATAACCTGTTGCTCAACTTTAACGCTGCGTTCCCGCTTGCTCTGGTTGGCTTTGTGACCCTGACGTCGTCCACGTTCAAAAAGTTCCACTTCTGGCAGCTCAGAACGCTGCTGGCGCCCATCTTGCTGTGGTTTGCCATTTTCTGGTCCCAGCCTCACAAGGAGGAGAGATTCATGTACCCAATTTACCCGCTGATCTCGGTGGGAGCGTCGCTTACAATTGCCCAGTTCACCAACATTCTGGGCTACTCGAACGTGCTGAACAAGTCGTACACTGCTGTGTCCAAGTTTATTGTTTTCACACTCATTTCGCTTGTTTCTGTGCTCAGAATTGTGTCTTTGGTGCAGAATTACAGCGCCCCTCTCTCTGTTTTCAGACACCTGCCGGCGCCTCTTTCGAGCGAGCTCGAAAACGTCTGTATCGGCAGAGAATGGTACCACTACCCTTCCTCTTTCTTCCTCCACGACAACCAGAGACTGCGGTTTGTTGAGAGCGGGTTCAAAGGAATGCTTCCTGGCGACTTTGTGGAGCCGGAAGTGCACTCTTTGAGAGGTCTAACCGATTCCACGTCGCTTGTTCCAGGCCATTTCAACAACAAGAACCAGTACAATCCAGATCTGGTGACTCCGTTTGACGAGTGCCACTACTATGTGGATCTGAGCATGCCTGTGAACACAGAAGAGGGCGAGATTGCACTATTCTCCACCAACGTGACCTCTGGCGAAGTGGATGTTGTTCGGGACGGCTGGGATCTGGTTTACTGTGCCGACTTTATCGACGCAGAAAACAGTTCTGGTCTGAGCAAACTGCTGTACTTGCCAGTGGAAGAGGCAGCCGTGTTCTGGAACACGGTGTCGACGAACTGGGCCGTTCTTCAGCAGAGACTCAGCGAGGAGGAGCTCATTCAGAAAGCGTTGCACTGGATCGTGGCAAAGGCGGCTCTTTTGAGACACCACAAGTACTACCGGGCCGTTGTGACAGACGAGCGGGTTTTGCGTGCTGCTGATGTTGTTTCCGAGAAAACGGGTGTTGTTTGGGAGAAGGCCAGCGTTGGTTTTGAGGAGGCCAAGGCGCGGATTCCCGAGAGGTATTTTGAGTATTTGGGAGGAGTTTCTGCGGGAGAAAGACAGTTCCACAAGCTGTGTTTGGCCAAGAGAGTCGAATGATGTGCAGACAATGAAAAAAGCAAGTTAATTGCCCTATATCCATCTGCTCTGTGTTGCCCTGGAGTGACTCTCGAACACTGATGAGACACAACTGCTCTCTCAGTTTCGATCAACAGGTTACTACAATTAATCTACTCGTTTGTGTATAATCAATAAATGTTCAAAGCAACCAAATACAAATTATGGCATGAAAATGCAAAGCCAAATAGTTGGTCTACTTTGCTCGCTTTCTCTATCCAAACGTCTTCAACTGGATATGAGAATCCCCGTTCACAACCTCCCTATTACTATCCTCTCCCGCGGCACCCAGCTTCACCAGCCTCTCCAGCCTGGTCTTCTGCTCCGCGCCACACGACTCCACAAATCGTTTGAAGCTCGCCGGCGAAAACTTGATCAACTCCAGCAGCTTGGCGTGCACGTAATTCTGGTACAGATGGTCTGTTCTCTCGTCAAACCAGATCAAAACCGGAACAGAAAGCTGCAACGAAGCGTCAACTTCTGCCTCGACCGTCAGCGACTTGGTCAGCGTAATAAGCACCTCCAGAACCAATCTTGGATCTTTCAACTTGGACGAGCCATCGAGCATCGAAACGAGTTTCGGAATAAGTTTTCCGAGTACAAGCCCGTTGTGGCCGCGCTCATTGTGCTTGATGAGCGTCTTGATTGTTTGCGCAGCAATAGTTGTTAGCGTTGTTTCTTCTGAAACAAGCCCGTTAACCAAATAGTCAGAAACGGCGTCGCAATCGTCCGCGTTTAGCGGCAAATTCTCAACAGTCGTGACCAAAATGTACACGGTGAGCAATGAGCTGCCACTTTCTGCGCTGAGGTGACGCTTGATGGCCGGGTAGAACTGCAACAGAGCGCAGTTTGAGGGGTCGATCTGGCCGAGACTCGTGACTGTCCGCTTCAAAGTGGGCAGCAAAACTGCAATGATCTCGCTGTTGTTGAGCTCGTAGATCAGCGTAAAAGCATACAAAACGCACGCGTAAAAGTCCACCTTGATCACGTCAGGGAGAAGCTCCACCATCCGGAGCGACAGGTCAAACGAACGCTTCAAAAGTACGAGGTCTGCGCCCGTCAGTGCATTCAGTTTGTCCAAGTTCAGCTCGCGGTCCCGGACAAACGGCAAAACACGAACCACCGCTAGAACATTGATCCGCAGCAGCTCAAACAGCTTGTCCACGTCGCTGTGCAACTGCTCGGGGGTTTTCGAGCCTGAACTCGTTGCGAAATACGCCTCAAAAACGCTCGCCGCCACCTCCACCACGCGGATCCGCGAGCCAGAGTCCGAAACGGTCACCAAACGGTCCAGGAGATCGATAAACTCGGCAAAAACAGCGTCTTGGAACACAATGTCCACCGCCGCCTCGAGCTTCAGAATCTTGCCCAAAGAGCTCAAAACACGCACATCTGTCGCATCCAAAACAGACCTCGACGACGAGCGGATCAAGTACTCCATACACTGACCAAAGAGCACAAAAACAAAGCTCCCCACGTCTTCTCCAAGCAGCTCCCCAAAGCTGTTGGACTTTTCCTCTGCCAAAAGAGCCATCACCTCCAACAAATCCACCCAGCAGCTCTCGTACGTCGCCAGATCCACGTCGTCAGAGTCCCCGGCTAGAAACTCGCTCCCGTACTTTTGCATGGCAAAGTCCCGCAGCGAGTGCAGCCACAGTGGAACAAGAACGTCCATGTACTGAGCTGTGAGCCGCTCCAACTCGGCATCTTGGTCCACAGAACAGCAGATCCGAATCCGCGACCAGGCCTGTAAAACAAACACTTTGACGCGGTTCTGGGCCTTGGCCGTCAAAACAGCAACGTCGCCCACCTTCAAAACGTGTTGGTCACCGCTGCCGCCGCCGCCACTGCCGCTCTCGCCCTGCGTCGATAGAACCGCCAACGCCTCGAGTGACGACGTGAGAATCTTCACTATCCGGCTCATCTTGGAAATCTGGCCAATGTTGCTGCTCAGCAGCTTTGAGGCCAAAACCAGCGCCGTGCACGCAAGCTCCACGTTCGAATCCCGGCTGAACGCCAGCACAATTGCCGTTGTGATCCGAGCCTGCTGCTGCTCCAAAAGCGAAACCTCCGGGTACACAGGGTCGCACATCTGGCCATAAACGTCCATCAGATCTCCCAAAAGTCGCAGGGCAGCGATCCGCAGACGAACCAGGCTCGACGTCGAGCACACAAATGCAACCTCCACCACCTCTGCGAGTCTTGTCACCAAGAACGAGCGCAGCCGGTCGTCGTCCTGCGCATGAGAAACGAGTCTGATGAGCAGCTCGATGATAAGCAGACGGAACCGCCAGTTTGTTGGCTCGTTTTCAAGAACCATCAGTTGCACGAGGTTCGTTTCAGAGAGTTCCGGCCTATTTGCTTTCGCTTTCGCTCCGGACCCGCCTTCCTCGGGCAGAGGAATCACGCTGGCTGCGCCGGCGCCCGTTCCAGAGTCGCCCGACTCGGCAAACTTCTCTCCCTCATCCTCCAAAGCGTAATCTGCAGCTAAATCAGGCTCGTTTTTGGCCGCTGCTGCGGTTCCCGAACGCGAGACGGTCGTCGAGCTCCGTGTCAAAACACCTCTTCCCGTGGAAGCCCGCGAAACGTTGAAGAACATTCCGCCGCTGTTGATCCGCTGCTTGTACATCTCAAACAGCTCCCCGTAGAGCTCAAACTTGGACACGCTGAACAGCCGCAACAGCTTGTCGAGCCACAGCAGACGCTCGTTTCCAGCCCTGTCGAACGAGTTATCGACAGACGCCAGCAGCATCTCGCGTATCAGCGCGCTGTCGGAGTTTTCGAGTCCCAGCCACAGCAGCGACTCGAGCGACCCGTCCAGAGCAGACAGCTCCTCCAGACGCAGCTTGAGTAGCTGGTTCAACGAATTGAGAGCCAACGTCCAGTTGGAGCGGCTTGTAGTCACCGGGAACAGAACCGACGTCGACGAGCCGTCGTCGTCACCCAGCGGAATGAAACTAAAGTTATCTCCCGAAATTCCAAGCTTGATGTTGTTTGCAAGGTGGAACTTGATGAACTGCACGTACTTGCTGAGTGGGACCAGAGTGCGGTCGAAAACTGCGAGCTCCTCGAGCGCTTTCAACAGCTCGCGCGAGACGAGCTCAAAGTCGTCAACCTCGAGATTGATCAGCCCAAAAATCAGGTTTCTCAACACAGTCTTGTCGGACGCAGCCCAGACCCCGATCAGCGGGCCCGAGTTGTTGATCACAACGCGAATGAGCTTGCTCATTGTTACGATCGAGCTGCTTCGTGCGCCGTAGTCAAAGTTCGACACAACAGTCACCGCAGAGTTCACACCATACTCGTCGCGGGCCCAGATTCTGCCCAGACTCGACAGCAGTTTTCCCAGCACCGGGCCGCTCAGCTCCACCTGCGTCTGGCTTGCAATCGTCAACGAAAGAGCCTCCATCGACGACACGTGCACCAGCGGATGTGGGTCCATCAGCAGCGAAAAAAGAACGTTCAGCACCGCAGAGTAGTTGGTGAAGCTTGAGTACTGCGCAATCTTCGACAAACAGTGCGCGTCGAACGACCGCGACTCGGGTTTCGTGTCCTCCACCACTGACTTCACAATCAGAGAAACCTGGTTCGATAGAATCTCGTCGCGGCCTTCGCCAACGAGCGAGCAGCACAGACCAACGCTCTCGGCGTTCAGCAGCGAAATGTACTGATCCGCCACGTCCATTTTGCGCAGAGTTTCAATGAGAAGAAGCGAGATCGTCTTCGATAGTCGCAATTTGTGCTGGTTGTGCTCGTTGTGGTTCAGCATCAGACACAGGGCGCTGTGGATAGCCACCGCCGAGTTCACCGACACAGCTGCTTTTCTGTAGTGCTCGCCAGCAACGGACGAGGCCTGGTTTGTGTCGGCTTCCTCCTCCTTGGCGTCCTGGATTTCGGCAAAAATCGATGTCCGCATCGTCTCAATCACCGACTGCTGCACTTTTGGAGACAAATACGCAAAAAGCTGGGCGAAAATCTCAATCGAAACGTCCACAATCATCGTGTCGTTGTTCACCGGATACCGCTTGGTGTCTGTGTATCCCAGCTCAGAGGAGCCGTTGAACAGATAGATGAGATAGTCGTTCAAGAACGAGTGCTGAATGGTCTCAAAACACTTGAGCTCCAGCTCAGAGTCAAACACCGTCACGGGAGCGTAGTTGCTTCTGATACGACCAGACTCCACTGCAGAGTCGATGTGGATCGCGTTGCTGTCGATGTCGCACTCGCCAGCCTCAACAGAAGTTCGAGTCCTCTGGAAACCCGTCACTTTCACCATCAGTTCGTCCACTTTGTAGTGGTTCAACTTACTTGTGAGCCCGTAGTTGAACCCATCCAAAACACGGTAGATGTCGTATTTGAGCGGCTCAACAGCGTCCCGCTTGCGTTTGCTCTTTTTGGACGGATTCTCTGGCCTGTTGCTGCCCTTATACAGCTCAAGGTCGTTGAAATTGTGCACAACTTCGAGCAGAAGCGACGAGTTCAGATCGTTCCGCAGGTTCAAGTACGGAATCAGCTTGATGTAGTTGTGATAGATTCTCAGCTTATTCACCTTGATGGTCATGTCCAGAATTGGCGGCACAGAGGTCACTGCAAGGATCTGGGATTTGAGGTTGTTGATAAAGGTGAAACTCTTGGTGATGATCTGGTTCAGCTGAATCGCAATCTCTGGGGTCAACAGACTACTCTGTCTGCCGGCCTCCGCCGTGTGTGTGTGTGTGTGCGACAGTGCCGTAGACTTCGTGGACGACAGGTAGTTGATGTAGCTCAACAGACACACGAGCGAATGGTTTTTCATCTCGATCAGCTTCATGATCTCCTTCAGGTTCGCCACCTCAGCAGGCTCGCCGTAAGCCTCTTTGTACTGCACAAAGTTGGACGGCATCGAGTGTCCGAGCAAGTTCTTCCAGTTAGTGATGAACTGGGTGCTTTCCATCAAGAAGAAGTTGTTGCTGGCCGTTCCATCTTCGTCTGTCGCAAAATTGAAAAGACCCATCAGAATGATCCAGCTGATCAGCTGTTTCTCGTAGCCAACATTGGAAATGAAGCTTCCTGAGGCGTTGCCAAACAGGTTGTTCATGATCACCGTTGAGTTAAATTTTTTCAAAAAGTTGCTTGTGATTGAGTAAACCCGTAAGACAAAGTCCGAGTTGATGTACTGCTTGGCGCACGTAGACAGAATAGACGAAATCAGAAACGCCAGACCGTGGTTTTCGTTGAAGATGAAGTTGGTATTCACCTTTTCGTCTTCGAACGAGGCCAACAGAGCACCAAGCGAGTCGTTCAGCACGTCAAACGACAGCTCAGGCTTGATTTTGAGCAGCTCAATCATAGTCTCGGTCGCCGTAACGCGGATCTTGAAGTTCTTATGCTTGCATAGCTCAAAGAGCTTTGCCGAAAGCAGAGCAGCCAAGTCTTGATGAGATTCTGAAATGCCATCCTGCTGCGACAGAATATACTGATCGAGTTTCACCACAAGCAACTGAACCAGCTTCAACAGCGATAGCACATACCACTGGTTCTCTGTATCAGCATCGGCCTTGCTAGCCACCTCGCTGAGCGACGGGAACTTGAGTACGTTCGACTCCGAGTTGCTGCCAAAAACGACTTTACTCAGAATAATGAGCTGGTTGATATCGGAGTCGGTTTCTTTCAAAAAGAACGAGTACAGACATTCAACATGGCTCAAAGCAACTGAGGCATCGTGGATTGTAGTGCTGTTGTGGATTTTGATAAACTTATCGTCCTTTGAAACGTTTTTGAACGTGTTGGTGAGCCCGCCCGTCGCAAAAATGTGCTGGTAAACCAAACTGAGAGTCTCAAAGAACTTGAGAGTCATAAAGTTTACTCCACTCTTCAGACCCGTTGAGACGCTGCTAGTCAAATAATACAGGTTTGTCTTGGAAATGAACTGAATTAAAACCTCAAGGAGGCCGATCTTGGTCTCAAGATCGTGCGACTCCTTCGTGTAGTTGGTCAAAATCAGGTTCAAGGTGTAGTCAAACGACTTGTCGGCCTCGTTCAAGTTGATTCCGTTGACAATGTAGTTGAACACCAGCAGATCCGAGAGATTCTTGGCCAGCGAGAGCCTCAGCTTCTTGTAGCTCGTAGACATTGCGAGGATCATCTCGCTGACGTAAGGGTAGGTGGATATGAGGTACTGGTTCACATTGATGAGTGACTTCTTGCTCGTAATGGACGAGACATATCTGTCGGACTTGAGCAACGAAATCAGACTGTTATACGAGTGGACAACGCACAGAATCGGATACGTGTAGGAATCGGAGCTGGTCTTCTGTGTGAGCGCCTTTGTAAGCTTAAGAAGCCGAGAAAACAGCTTTTCGTCCAGCGTGTTGCTGCTGTTATCGTTAGCCAGAATGATGTCAACCAGTAAAACCATGTTTGTGACGTAATTGGCCCGAAAAATCGACGTTTCGATCGATGCGTTGTAGTTGTCGTGACATTTGATTAGGTATTTGTACAGAGTTGTAAGCAGAGGACCTTTGAAAGAGTTGAGAAACCCATTGAACTTGGTGAAAATGCCTTGCAAAACAATCACTGCCAAATGCTTCAGTGACGAATACCAGTTGCTCTTAAGAGAGATTTTTTTGGCATTGCCGCTTAAAATGTCCACTAGCTTCGAAGTAACATCAATCAGTCGGATGCTGAACTTTTCGTGCACGTTTTGCAACATCGAGGATACCACCAAACAGTATGTTTTTGCAAGCAGTCTGTTGATTTTCACTGTTAGGTGGTGAACCTCGGTGACTTCGGCAAACGTCTGCACAAAATGGTCAACCAGATGGTCCAGTTGGTCCAATAGAAACGTCTGGTCTTCTGATTCAAGCTTGCTGTCGGCAGTTTCCACATAGACATGGATGTTTGTCAGATATGTCACCAGCGCCGAGTGGACGGATCCGCTGGAATCTGCGTCGTTGGCCTGCAACAGTTGCGGCTTCAATGACGCAAACGCAAACTGGTCTCTGTCCATTGTCATATTTGTCGCTTTCGTGGCGAGGTTTGATTACTGACAGCAGTTCGAGAAGGCCAGGCGGGAGTACAAACACATGGCCTTTTGAATCATTTTCTGAATCCTGTTTTTTTTTTCCTTGATCGAGTCTCGGGTGATGACGTAAGCGAGATGAGATTGAACGTCGAGCCATCGTCTAGCAGCTGACACAAGAATGGAAAACCAAGCAAAGAAATTTGCGAGAGGTTAGTGGAAAGGCGGTGAGTCCATTTAAACACTGCACACAGGCATTCGAGCGAGTCAGGGGGTAAAGTGTGAATGGTACTCGAGCATTTATACTACCGAAGATCCATGGACCTTTGATGCTCACCTTTTGTGTTTACGCAATCGATGAGGATTAAGCGACCAGCCTTTGTAACACTTCTACAAAGACAAGCAGCGAGGTTGACCATGAGCAAATGATCGATCCAGTGTCCAACTGAGTGACTTCACCAGGTACAAATCAGGTCTTTGCAAAAACATCCCTGCACGGGCTGACAATTTTTTGTATAAATTTTTTTCTCTCCATAAACCTACATCTTCTGATAACCAAGCACAACTCTCTCGGAAGCCTTTGTACAGCAACATAAAACACCCAAAATGGTCCTCTCGCCTGCCGAAAGATCATACATTTATGACCTTTTGGTTTCGCCGCGCACGACGCGGACGGATTCGAGAAAACCAAACCAGTTCAGACCGCTGAAAGCAACATGCTTCTTTCTTCCCAACTCAAACGGGTCCTCCAGAGCGTACACTGTGGACGGGATGGAGTGCATCACAAGTGTGAAAGCCAAAGTGGTGAAAGCCAAGTCATTTGAGGAGCTTGTGAACGTGGAGGTGGATATCCAGGGCCAGCGTGACGACTCGTCTCTGTGTCTAGACCTGTCTACTCTTCTCACCAAATCTCTGTTAGACAACTTTGACTTTTCTGTTCTCAAACTCACTGACAAGTACTACTTCCAGCTCTACATCGATATCGTGATTCTTTCGATACCCTCTGACTTCCGGACCTCATCATACACTCTATATTCGCTACTTTCGCTGGCATCCATGGGGACTTATCTTGCTCTCAAGACCACGCGTTTGCCGCTCCTCACGTCTACGACAAATGACCGGGAGATTGAAGAAGAGCCTTCGTTTTCCGACGACTGGGAGTCGTCCACGTATCTGATTTCGCCAGATTCCGAGTTCCGGCCCACGTTGCTGTTTGTCGTTGGTGTTGTTGGCAAGAACGTGATAATAGACCCATCTCTTGACGAAGAGCAGGTGCTGGAGCACGGAATCTGCGTCGGGTTCAATAAGGGCAAGATTGTGCCGCCTGTTCAGTCGGTCTCGCTTTCTACGGTCGGAGGCAAGGGATTCCACCAGCAAACGCTGTTCAAGGCCACCGACATGGTGCAACAGATCGGGGGCTCTGTTGTTCAGGCGTTGGACGCCATCAGCGAGCAGGAATTTGACGAGTTTGATGCGGTGTTCTGACCAATGGCAACGGCCACTTAATAGAAGTACATACGATCCAATAAACGCTCAGTCCCCGGGACTGAGAGATTTGCGTGACATTTCGAGAACCTCGTTTGCGTCGTTTAATACCTGGGCTTCCTGCGAGACCTTTGCCATCCATCGCTGTATGAGCTGGTCGTTTTCCTGTTTCAATGCGTTGATTCTGTCGTTGATGAGGTTGTTTTCTATGTGCAGCGAGAGAAGATCGTCGTTGAGTGACTCGATGTTCCTATTTTTCAGATTGGTTTCCTCTTTTAGTCGGTTGAAACTGTCCTGCATTTTCTTGTAACCTTCCGTCATGAGACCCAAATTTTTCTCTAGAGTTGCAATTTTCGCTGTTTGGAGCAGTGTTTTCTCCGTTTCCTGTTGTAAGAGTGTTTCTCTTCGCTCCGCCTGCTGTTTCAGGCTGTTGATCTGTTCCAAAGCCTTTGCGAGCTCGGCTTTTGTCTCGTCTTTCTGCAGCGCGCTCACCTCTTTTTCGAGCGTGGTGATCTTGGAAGCAAAGTACTCGACTGCGGAGGTTAGTCTTGCTCGGTGGCGAATAATTGTGTTATTTGTACTTACATGATTTGAACACTCCAGCAGAAGCCTGCAATCGCTCGTCACGCTCTGTTAGTTTTGTAAGGATGTCTTCCTTCCATGATGACGACGACATTGTCGACGGTAAAGACAAAACATGAGCGAATATGACGTGAATTTTATCTCTCAATTATCTCTTTTGGGGCTGCAGGAAAATATTCTTTTTATAATAATTTAGTTGATTATTTTTTATATACATATTTGAATATTTATACAATTTTTTGTTTTCTTGCTACTTTGTCTTTTCTGGCTCAAATAGTGTCAATTCAACCTTTCCTGTTCGATGAACGCGTTTTAAACATCCAAACACCAAAGGAGCTCACTTTCACCATCGCAAAATGAGCCCCGGCCAGAATATAGCGCCCGGGGGCTCGCCACCAAAAGCAGATCTCTCCAATGTCCGAAGGTCGCAATCCAGCGTCTCAGTCTCTTCTCTGCTCAAAAACCCATTTCGTCACAAGAATCAAGACCATTTGCACTTGAACAATGTGGAACGGACGCCGTCGCCGGTCTCCGAGGCCGCAAAGAGCCCAAATAATGCTTCTGACACACTCCCTGTTTCGCCCAACACCTCGCCCAATGCGGGCCCCGGGCGCACGGAAACCGAGCAAATTCCGCCCGATCTTACTCTCGAGGAATATCGAGAGGAGCTGAAACGTCTGTCAAACACAGCTTCTGCCGAAGTCGCTGCCGCGGAAGATACATCCTCTGATAAAGGTCCTGGGTTGTTCCATCGGTTCAGCTGGTGGGGGGCAACACCCGCGGCACAAGGAACTTCGATTCCTTCTGAGGTGCGAGAAGAGGAACAGCCCCAAGTGGGATCGCAGAGGGAGCCGGAGCAGCCGGATGTTGAGGAGCAGCCGGAGTCGGAAGAACCACCGGCAGAACAGCTACCGGAGGAAGAGCACGCGGAACAGCCACCAGCGGAGGAGCTTCAGCCATCTCCATCCAACGAACAGAACCCCAACCAACAAGGATGGGTGGAATGGATCAATCCGGTTCCAAGACTTTCTTTGCTGATAACTAGCGGCGATAAACCCCAGGAGTCGAATGGTTCCAATGAATTGTCTGAGGTGGTCAATAGCAACAACTTTGAGATCCCGAGTGTGAGGAGCAACACGACGGAGTCAGCACGCGAGCCTGAACCAACAAGAAGATGGGGCTGGTTTTGGCCAGGGTTGAGTAATCAAACTCCTGACTTGAACAACACACAAAATGTCGGGGTGAACGACACTTCAGAGCTTTTAGTGCGAGAAGCCGAAGATCGGGTGAGGAGTCTTGGCGGATCAATACAGAAAACGGCGACTTGGGCATTTTGGAGCAGGCCAGAGGCCCACGGAGGAGGAGAATTGAGCATTTTCGGGACTAAGAGCGAGATTTCGCCAGTAATTGTGAGATCGCTTCCGCAATCTCAATTTGAAAACCAGGAAAGCGCTTTGGAATCGACTCCTGATGCGCTATTATCCTCAGTTCTCCCGTCTCTGTCTGTCAATTACAGAGATATGACGATCCGAACCCATACACGCTTGGTTTTGTCCAAGATATCTCCGATCAACGTGTTTGTGCCCGAGAAGCATTTATACCACGACTCCAAATGCAACCACAAGAACAAGAAAACGGTGCGGAAAAAAGTTGTTGTCATTGGAATCCACGGATTTCTGCCGTTCAAAATGGTGAAGATGCTTGTGGGACAGCCGACAGGTTCGGCAACGAAGCTGACAGACCAGACAACCAAGGCGATCTTGGAATGGGGAAACGAGCATAACTTGGAGTTGGATATTGAGACTATCTCGTTGGAAGGAAGCGGAAGGATTTTAGAGCGAGTCAACCATTGTTTGTCGCTTCTAGAGAACTGGCTCGACACGATTATTGGCTGCGATTACTTGTTTGTGACATCTCATGGACAAGGCGTTCCGATCGCGATTAATGTGATGTCTCGATTGATGACGGCAGGGTATCTGAAATCTGTGGAAAGAATTGGTCTGATCAACATCGCTGGGCTTTGTCTTGGCCCGTTCAGTGGGCTTGATTCACATCTTCCTATCAAAGCCTATACGAGTCTGGAAAACGACGTTTTGATGGAGATATTTGATTTCCAAGACAGTGACACTGTGCAGAGCAAAGAGCTGATTCGGCACCTGGGGATTTTGCTGCAAAACCAAGCGAGGGTGACGTTCATTGGGTCAATAAGCGACCAGTTTGTGCCTGTATATTCTGCTTTGTGCTGTCAGGTGTCGCATCCAAACATTTTCCGGTGTGTATACGTGGATGCTGACTCGGACACTCCTGATTTCCTTGTTGGGCTGGTGGATGCGATTCTATTGCTCAAGAATTTGAACTACGACGACCATGAGCTCCTTGTTGAAATTAGCACGTACCTCCGAGGGGGGCTGGGCTCGAGCCACGGGAAAATCATGAGCAATCGCGGGGTTTACGGTGCCGGACTGGCCAACACGCTGGAAACAACGACGCTGGTGACTGCCCAACCTCTGCGGGTGACCAATATTAATGTGAAGGAGTTCAATTTTAACGAGTATCACATGCCCTGGTGTCTTAGGGGCTTTTTCCAGGAGCTTTCTGAGATTCCGCATGTGAACACTCGGGAGATTATGCTCCAACTTTTGCTTGATTACAAGGCTTGGGAGCCACAGAGTAAGTTGCACAAGGATCTGAAATATTGCATTGAAGTTTTGGAGAGGTATACTAGTGAGCTGGAGTGACGAGAGAATCGAGCTATGATTGCTGAATGAGAAGAGAATTACGAATGAAGTGGTTTGCGAGAGAAGAAGACTCATTTTTTCATTACTCACTGTTGGTGATGCCAACTTCTAATATTAGTGTAGTGGCACCACCTGAAGCTTCACGCTTGTCTACTTTCGATCAGTGTTTACTGGCGTCATATGGGTTCACGTGACTTGACTTTACGCAAGTGTGTATATTTAAGCGATGCGGGGATGGATGGTTTTAGGAGTAATATTTCGTAAATTTTTCTGGATAACAACTTTTTTGATGAACTGGTTTTATGGGAGATTTTGGAGGGTTCACCAAATTGGCAAAGATTCTGCTGAAGTTGGCATTTTTTGGCATCATACTATCCACTCTGGACTGCACACTAGATGTCCGGTTTCTTTTTGGTTCCTTTGTGTCCTTTGTTGTATCTGCCTCATCTATTCACGTGATCGGTCCGAACGTCGATCCACACCCGTGCACCGGCTTGTTGCAGAAAACCAGACAGGATAGCTGTGAAAAGAAAAAAAGTTGATTAAGTTTGAGTTTTGCCTGGGGACTAGTGAAACCAGTGTTTCAAGTTGGACAAAAAACCCAGAGAGAGTGTTGGACTGCGCGAGAGCGAAACACGTGCAGGTGTTGACGACCGAGTGGAGCAAGTTGCGAGCCACTGGAGCAAAAAACACCAGATTTTGGCGAGCTTAAAAAAAAGCACTGGAAAAAAAAACACAGACATCGTGCAGGAGATTTGGTCATAAAAGAGACCACAACCGCGCAACAGGCACAGTTATTGCACACGTTCCGCGAGGAGCGCACATCATCACATAACAAATGGCATTTCGGAGTCTTTCGGGCCCCAGCTCTGGCAGATCCTCGCTGAGTTACGATCAGCCCCGGCCGAGTCAGGTTCGCAGAAAGTCGTCTGTTGGCAACGTTTTCTCGAGCCTGGTGAACACGGTGCGCACGACCATGGCGCCCGGTTTTGGGACGACTCCAGAGAGCGCGGGTCTTGCTGGTGCGAGCCACAGCGGCCCCAACAGCGGCTCGAACGCCGGCCCAATGACGCATTCTCAACAGCCACACAGTAGCATAAGTTCGAGCACCTCGAGAGCGAATTCGACGGGTCGGTCGTCGAGCTCGCTGCCGTTGGGAGGGTCTGATGACGTGGTGCCGAGCGCGAACATAAGCAGCACCCCGCACAACGGATTTGACTCACACATCTACAACTTGAACCTGGCTAACAGTCCAACTGTGGCGAACCTGCAGTCTTTGGTGCTGACGGCAGAGCCACTGCCGCTGGATGTGTCGACGCCACTCCCGCAAGCCGAAGAGGAGGCCAACAACGAGCTGGAGATGATGTCAAATCGCGAGCTTTCGACGGCCTCGGGATCCGATTCGAACCAAGAGGGTGTCACCGGGTTTGACAGCGACATCAGCATGGAACATTATGCGTCGCAGTTGCAGAACGAGACGCTGGGACTGCCGGGAACGGAGACCGAGTCTGCAACGCAAAAAGGCGACCAGGACGATTTCTTTTCAATAAGACTGACTCCATTCATAGACCACTCATCTTCGAGTCCGTTCATGTATTTTGGTCCCCTTATACGGAAAATCAAGCCGGGAATGCGGATTGCTGTTGGCAGATATACAGAGAAGTGCAAGAGTGCGGCGACTGCTCCTCCAGGGTCGTCTGCCGCTGTTGTCTTCAAAAGCAAGGTGGTCTCAAGACAGCACGCAGAGATCACTGTTGACGAGCAAGGAACATGGTTTATTAAGGACGTCAAGTCTTCGTCTGGGACTTTCCTCAACCACGTGAGATTGTCGCCAGCAAACGTCGAGAGCAGCGAGTTTGCTCTCAACGATTCAGACATTTTGCAACTGGGGATGGATTACAGAGGAGGCTCAGAGGATATTTACCGGTGTGTGAGGGTCAAAGTGGAGCTCAATTCGTCCTGGTGCAGGAAGGCTGCACGATTCAACAAAGATGCTCACGAAAGACTCAAGAAGTTGACACTCACCTCGAACCAGGAAGAGGTGTCTCCCTGCGCAATTTGTCTTAGCTCGATCAAGCCATGCCAGGCGGTGTTTGTTTCGAGTTGCTCGCACTCTTGGCACTACAAATGCATCAGACCAATTGTGGTGAAGACGTATCCGCAGTTTTTGTGTCCGAATTGCAAGGCTGTGTGCGACATGGAGGCCGATTTTGATGAGGAAGACGAGGAGGAGGAAGGACACGAGTAAGACACAGAGACACACGCATACGGGCGTTCTGTGTGTGATTTTTTGGGGGTACAATCGGTTTAGGTTTTGAACTTTTTTGGTCAACTTTTCCTGACGATGGTCCGTTTTGCTTTCTTGGCTTTTTTTTTTTTTTCTTGTACTCGGATTATTGTCTAATTCTCATTTTTCTTGGCATAAAACAGTTAGTGATGTAAGCAGGTTCATGCCATTTTCAACACTCATGTATCAAACTAGAGTGTTACTATGCAGAGTTGAGAAAGCTTGTCCTAGTTTTTCAAGGCGGTGAAAAAGCTCTTTTGGATTTTTTTCACACCTCGCACCAAAAACCTCTTTGCGGCCGAGAAGTTAACTTTAGCGTGTGCAGACAGACTGAAGCGCACAAAGTTTGGTAACGGTACCGAGGACCGAGTATATGTGCAGAAAGTGGAGCGACGTTTTGCGTGTCACGCTCTTGGCCCATCAGAAGCCAAGACTCGTAACAGTTTACAGCCAATCGCAACTCAAGAGCGGGCAGTGTTTGCTCTGTTACCCGGCTTCTGCGCCCGGCACCGCGCGAAAAAAAGCCCTAATTTGGGGGTGAAATATTACGTTAAACGAGGACTGGGTGAAGGCGATTGGCTGTTTTGTTGTGCGTGCGGCGCCGCCTGCGCGACATGGGGTTTTGCAAAATAAATATTTGAACTCGAAGTAATGAATTTTCGAGCGAAATGTCCGAAGAGAACGAAAGAGAAACCAGCCTCTAGGAGAATCTGTAGATGGGCTTTTTGCGCTAGGAAAACTTTGGGAAGTGCGCCCCACTTATATAGTAGTTGCCAGAGTCTTGCTTATGTGCTCATGTAGCCAAAATTTGCTCGCACGAGGATCCCGTATTGCATAGCAGTTCATCTTGGGGAAAGATTTGGCAGCTTAGCAGTGAAAAACGAGAAGGACGTGTGAGGGAGAAGATGGGGTGCTGCATACCGTACTAGAATTGCTCTCTTAAAGCCTTGATTGTCGTAATGCAGGAGATACAATAGGAATTTATAGTGCCCCTGCACGGCTGAATAACCGTAGCAGTGTGCTGCATCTCCAAGTCATAGATGAAATAGATATTTCTGGGCCGGAAGCAAAAAGTGAAAAAAAATTGAGGGGGGGGTGCAATAAATTTCTTTATCTATAAATACTGAAAAGTTTTCCAACTAGACACAAAGACTGCTCTCTGTGGACTTCTTCTGACCAACCCTTTCTTTCAAGCTTTGGACACGGTATTTCCGAGACCAATTCTTTTGAAATAAAACGGAAAGTGTACTAGTTGACATTGGTGTTTCTCTCTCTCCCCTTGAAAACTCCAATTTTCCAACTTTTTGTTTGAGTCTTTGTTCTTGCAAGTCTCGACACACACAATTTGAAATTCATTCAAAATGGCTAACAAAGTTTTCAACGTTGAAATCTTCTTTGTTGTCCTCAGAGAAACCTTGGAGGCCGTTATCGTGGTTTCTGTCCTTCTCGCGTTCTTGAAACAGAGTTTGGGCGACAGGTCTCCGGATACCTATAAAAAACTCAAGAAACAAGTTTGGATTGGCGCGGTTTCGGGTGTTCTCCTCTGTTTGGTTCTCGGATGTGCTTTCATTGGTGCTTACTACTCCCTCGGTAACGATATCTGGTCCAAGTCCGAGGACTTGTGGGAAGGTATCTTTTCCATTATTGCCGTTGTCTTGATTTCCCTCATGGGAATTGCCATGCTTAGAGTCAACAAGATGCAGGCAAAGTGGAGAGTTAAGATTGCCAGATCCTTGGTTGCGTCTCCAGTCAGCAGAGCTGAGAGATTCAAGTTCGGATACATTGTCAGAAAGTATGCCATGTTTATTCTTCCGTTCGTCACCACGTTGAGAGAAGGTCTTGAAGCTGTTGTTTTCGTTGGTGGTGTCGGTATCGGTACCCCAGCTAGTTCTTTCCCTCTTCCAGTCGTTTGCGGTCTGATTGCAGGTTTGACTGTGGGATTCTTGCTTTTCTACAGTGGTTCGACCGTCTCGCTGCAGCTCTTCCTGTGTCTCTCCACGGCTGTCCTTTACCTGATTGGTGCAGGTTTGTTCTCCAGAGCTGTCTGGTATTTCGAAAGTTACAGATTCAACCAGAAGACTGGTGGTGATGCTTCTGAGAACGGTTCAGGTCCTGGTACCTACGACATCAAGAAGTCTGTCTGGCACGTGAACTGCTGCAACCCGGAGACCGATAACGGTTGGGATGTCTTCAATGCACTGTTGGGATGGCAAAACTCGGCCACTTACGGTTCTGTCCTGGCCTACAATCTCTACTGGATCGCTGTTATGGTTACCTTGGCTCTCATGCTTTACGAAGAGAAGCACGGACATCTTCCATTCTGCAAGAGTCTGACTCTCAGAGCTTTGAACCCAATGTACCACATCAAGAACAAGAAGAAGAACGAGCTTTCAGAAGCTGAGCAGGCCAGACTTTTCAAAGAGGCCCAAGACAAGGTTGCCGAGCAGCATCAGGATGGTAGCGAGGAAGCCCTGGTTTCAGCCGATAACGAAACTGCCAGCAACACTGAGAAGGTTGTTGTTGACAGTACAATTTCCAAATGATTTCGACAGAGACGCTTTTTTCTCCGCTTGCTTTGATTTATTTGTTCCGATTTTTTTTGATTGAAGGTGGATTCATGTTAAACTAAGGGTATCGTGATAATTGGATGGACCTTTGAGTCGTTCGACTGGACAATTACAACACACACACACACACACACACGTTTTTGTTCAGCACGTTATTTGGAAACCGTTTAATTGCCCTATCCAAAGCTTTTTCATGCTTCATGTTCAAAGAAGTTCTTGAACTTCAAATTTTACTCCTATTTTTTTCACCCTTGTCCATCATTCGACACACACACACACACACTTGAATGGTTTTGACATAACACACACACACACACACATTATGAGATATTTCTCATTCTCAGAGGTTTGTTGAAAAGGGGGAGAGAGTCCGCTTCAACAACTGACACTTCCCATTCGGGTCAAATTATCCTTTGCCAAGTTCAGACCTTTTGTTATACACACACACACATATACACAAATTTGGAACCTGATCTTCGATTTTCTTCACGGAAAATACGCGGCTTTGTATGATTTTGAGCTTCCAGCTAGTCCTTAATTGGTCTTGGTTGGGTATGGATAGTATTTTCGATAGTTACGTTTTTTTTTTTTCATAAGCAAATAATGGGATTTTTGTTTACTGGCTTATATTGATCTCCTAACACTAACAAATAACCGCAAAGAGTCCTCCTCCCTCGTTGAACTTCAAAAGTTACTAAGGTCATTCCGATTCGTATACCTGAGACCTTTGAATTTTTTTGGAGAACTTTGTGAAGAGCCATGGTTTATCGATAGCTTCCTTTTGAATCCTTCGTAAGATTTGTTCCCAGATGACCTATCATCAGCAGTCTCCTCGTTCAGCAGAAAAAAACTGTTTTCGTTCCCATAATGACAGCTCAAAAGCTCCCAAACGTCTTTGAGTTCAGCAACTTTGGTGTCAGTGAGAGACAGGCAAGACAAGAGAGGCTTGATTTTGCAAGACAAAAGATTGAAAAGCGATGACTCAGATATCAACTTGTCCAGATGCTTCACAAGAATGAGCTTCAAAACTTCAACCTCAACTTCGTAATCTCCCTCGTTAATTTCACCCACTCTGTACCAATAATCAAAGCATTCCACGAAATCTTCAATCGTGATGGCCCCAATAATCCAATACAACGATTTAATTCCAGCACAAAACTCGGACTTTGTCATACATGTCTTGGTTGCTTCAAAGATGCAGTCCACCAGTTTGATGTAGTCATCAAACTGGAGAACGTTATCGGTCTCATAAGTCACCAAATCTCTGGCAAACTCGAACATTGTGATTTTGAACTGCGGGTCTGCAGCTTTTTCTATGAGCGAACAAACAAACCCGCATCTACCCATGATTCTATTGTAGACAGAGCTTCCCGTCTCTTCTAAAGACATGAGTTTGCGTAAATTCCCTATGTCTTTGAACTTGTTTGAGCTCTCATCTGAAGTGTAATACTCTGCTGTCAAAACTTCGAAATTGGGCTTCAAAGTGCTGGGATCAATTTCGTCGTACTTGCTGCCATCATCGTCCTCATATTCATCGTCTTCATCGTAGCCGTAGCAGCTTTCGAGATATCCTTTCAATGACACAGGATCCCCAAGAAGGAACTTTCTGGTTTGATAAGAGGTGTCGACACGGTAAGGTTTGCGCTCAAAAATATAATTGAAGATGTTGCTATGTTCATTCAAGGCATGTTCTTTGTCCACAACCACGCGCAGGTCCTCATTCTCAGATGCGGGACTACTTTCCTCGACCAGCGATTTATCGAAAATATCCTCAGACTCGTTGTGGTTGTTGTGGTTGCTGCTAATTTCTTCCTCAACAGCCACTGTAGCCTGAATTTCTGGAACAGTTTTGGTCTCTTTCAAAGGAATATGCCTGATCAGCTCGCCGGTAACCTCATCTGTGTAATAATTTAGGTCTTTGTCATATGATTCGTCCTCATAGTACTGGTCAATCACCTTATCGTTGTAGCAGAGCGATCCGTTCGCATCCTGACTCCAAGAACTTTCTAAGCGAACCACGTCGACAAAGGCATTTTTTGTGTTTGCGATGGTGGCGTATAGTTTTGCCAATACAACATCAGAGGTGTCATATGGGTCGACCCCTTTTTCCGTCTCCTTCTTTTGAGTGACTCTTTTGGTTGCACCGTGATATAGAAATGCCGCTGTAAAACAGAAGACTGTGGTGAGAGCTGCCACCACAGAGAAGATAAGTGTTGATTGGAAATTCTCGAGCTTATCGCTCATCTCCAATAATTTTTTATCGCAGATGAGTTCAAAGTAGTCCCTTGAATACAGCAACAACTGGTTTTCATCGTGGAGTTGACACTGCGGCGACTGCGCCTGAGGAACGATGGTAGGCTCTGAAATTGTTGTTGGCAAAGCAGATGTGATCTCTTGTGTGGTATCCAACTGCCTGAAAGTGGAGCCTGAATAAGCTGTTGGCTCTGGAGCAAAGCCCTCGTTAGTATTTTTGTTAAAAAAGGCCTGTTCACAGTCTGCGAGGGAATAGTCACCGTTCAAAACAGGGAGCAGCCAGCTGAAGGCCTGATCCACTATAGCAGACATGAAATGATCAAGAGTTTGGATGATTATGGCGTAGCTAAAGAAGAGGATCAAGAAAAGGGATTCAATAAAACAAGAGAATTTCCCACTTTCAAAATAGAGGGAGAAAAAAATTGGCGCGAGAAGTTGAAAAGGTGTGGGAATCGCGGGGCTCTAAAGAGTGACATTCAACACACCAAATGGGCTTTTATAAACAATTGTATTCATTGACATAAATAGATGCTCCGGCCAACTGGTGACGGGCAATAAATAATAAATAATAACTGATAAATAGAAGCTAACAGATAGCAACTAATAAATAAATAATAAATATATAGAGTCAAGAGATAGCAGCGTTTGTCACAGTCTCAGACCTCTGTTCGCTCCTCACACCTCGTTCCTGAACGGAGATGGGCCTGGTGCATACCGTGGCGGAGCGTTTCTGTCGTACATCACTCCACCTGGTCTGCTTGGAGGAATGATTGGGTCTGGATGCTTGAACTTGCTCAGCATAAGCTCTGTTCTTTCAAAAAGAGACTGGAGGTCTTGGTTAGTAACTTCGGTATTAAAATGGTTGATCGGCAAAACTTACCTGTAGCTCAGCTGGGTTGGCAATGCCCTTGTTCTGTTCGAACCGCAGTCTAATTTCCGCCGCTTTGGCTCTGTAGAAGTCTCTTCTGTTGATCCAGTCCGACGCTGTTCTCAGCGACCGTCTGTACAACGAGGACACATACTTGAGGTTTTCCGGCGAAAATGGGACTGGGACGGGGGCCTTGACTGCCATCTCTATCTTCTAAAGGTAATTGATGTTTTTGTGCTGTTACTGTGAGCGCAACCGTATGTTGCTTTGTGTGTTTTTGTGTTAGTTCGTGTTGTCCGATTTTTCTCCGCTAAAACAGCTTGCTAATTATTTCTCTCTCCTCTTCTGTGATTGGATTTTCGCACTTACTCCAAAAAAAAAAACACAAAAAGATCGGCGATCGGTGGGACGACTGTCTTGGCTTCAATCGACGCGTCTATCGACCACAGTGGCTTACCCCTTGTTTATGTTTTTTTTTTCTTGATCCTCAAAATCCTTTGTTTGATTGCTGCTGCTATTATTGCCTTTCGCCGAATTTCATCTCAATTCCTTTTATGAACCGTTAAATCAACGTGTCTAGAATCAATTGCACTGCGACCTGGCTCAACTGATAACATTAGCATGTCTTACGCAGAAACTTCGCAACTGAAACAGCGTGGGGTTGGAGGGGAAAAGCAAGAGTTATCAGAGACTCAAGGACCACCAGTCCCCGTCTCAAGCTACTTGCAGACCTCTGAGCCAGATTTCGTGCTTTCTGTTTTGTATAAGGTGGACCCTAAAACCTTGCAAGCAACGCCAGAGGCCGAAACTGACCTGGCAAGACTCGTCAAGACTCTTGACCTCAACAACTTTCATGTGACGATTCGGCCGCACTCGCTCGAAAACCACATTTTGGTGTTCATCAAGTTGAAAGCTGAAGAGTTCGAGAAAATTGCATTCAGATCGGCAAAAATCGATTCGATTTACGGTGTTCTGGCTCCAACAAAGCTCACCAGAGCTGAAAGACTCAGAATAGTGTACACCCATCTCACCGGATCTAAGTCCGATGGAGACTGTGCCATTACTGTAGGCGTGGCCAATTGGAGATTTGTGGAAAAGATTCTTCCAGTTTCAACCTTAGGCGCTTTTGCAGATGAATTCACTCTTTTCAAGGCCAATGCTAGCAAGGTCTTGAACGAACAAACTGACGCGAGACAGACTTCGTTTTTGCTTGAGAATTTGGGTTCAAAGTATGCTTTTTACTTGCAATTCGTCTCTACATACACGAAATCCCTTTTCATTCTCGGCTTGGTTGGAGGACTGTCCAACTTCTTATACGGCAGATACTCCAAAGTGTTCGGTGTTGTCAATATTTTGGGTGGTATTGCATTCTATTTGGTGTGGTATTCTAAGGAAAAACAGCTTGCTTTGAAATGGAACCAAGCAAACGTTTCCAAAGTGGAGACTTTCAGACCAACAAACAGGGTCCCGGGCTATACTGTGTTGCTGCGTAAGTTCCTGTTTACTCCCTTTGCAATTGGAGCCGGCGCAACGCTGATTTTCTACCAGCTTTTGTGCTTTGTTATTGAGATCTTCCTCACAGAATTGTATCAAGGTCCATTGAAGCAGTATCTTTCTCTGGTTCCAACCATTCTGATTTGCTCGATTGTTCCTATCACTACAGCATTCTACAACGGGATCGTCACGAAGTACTTGGCATTTGAAGGCAACCCATCGAACAACAGTAATTCGAGATCTTATTTGATCAAGATGTTTGTGTTCAACTTTTTGTCCAGTTACATGGCTTTGGTTATTTCGTCGTTTATCTACCTGCCTCTTGGCTTCAAGATCAATGCTTTCCTGCCTCACATCAACACGTTTGCTGAGGAGTTGCCAGCGTACAGATCGTATCTGCCAAAGATTCCTGTCTTGAACTCTGCCTACGAAGTGAACAAGCTGAGACTCAACACACAGTACCAGTACTTCATTGTCACGAACCAGGTAGTTGGTGTTATTCTTGAGTTTATTCTTCCAATTGTGCTGCAGAAGGTGTTTGGACATCCAAAGGTGGCCAAACTCATTGGGGCTTCCAAGAAACCAGATATTCAGTTGAACGACACAGAAGAAGAGACTGCGTTCTTGCAAGAAATCCGTTACAAAATAGAGCTCCCAGAATACAACGTTGACGATGACTACAGACAGGCGGTGATCCAGTTTGGATTTTTGATGTTGTTCGGTCCTGTCTCTTCGCTTGGCCCCGCCATTTCCCTGATTTTCGAGTTGATCCAATACAAGGCGGACTATCTTAAGATTTTGAAGCTTGTGAGACCCCCTATTCCTGATAGATCTGAGGACACATACCCATGGACTTTATTCATCAAAGTTCTTGTTCTGATTGGTTCCGTTACTTCGAGTGCTCTGTCGTTGATGTACAATGGTGGCGATATTGTTTCTTCCAGCAGCAGATCGGCGGTCAAGTACAACTGGTATGTGATTATTCCATTTGTTCTTCTAAGTTATGTTGCAACGCACTCGTTGATTTCGGTTGGAGAGCTGATTGTCAATGAGTTTTACTCGACTGCTACGGAGGACACTATTAAAAGAGAGCAGGAGATCAACCAGCTTTTGGAAAACGAGCAGCCGGTTGCCAAGACAAGTCCTATCAACGACGTTGATGCTCTTATCAAGTATGCCTCGCTTCTTCCTAGACAGCAGGTTGTTTTTTCCGAGTTGAATGCGAGTCAGGAAGAGAAGAAGCAGAACTAGCAAGCTCGTGCCGCTTGGAAACTTCTAAAAGATGTTCTCGTTCTACACTTGTTTAAGTACTTGTAGTTGTTGATACCTAACATTTAGTTTACAAAACACCAGTCACGTGCGAACAATGTCAACACGGGCTCTTTTCCACACACTGTGCAAATAATGCTCGTCCACCTTTTCCAACTGATCCAAATCTGGAGCCTTAAAGTTGACGAGACAGTAGGTTCCATTGTTGTTTTGCTTCATGAAAGATCCAGGATTGATGATTAGCACATTCTTCACGATTTTGCAAAACGGTTTCAGGTCCGAGGGAATGATTAGAACGTCAGGAAGTGTATCAGTGAATTCCGACAGACCGATATACGGAACATGGAGGTCCGCGCCAGATATATGCTGAAATCCGCCTTCCTCATCGTCAGCGGAACCAACTTTCTTTTGTTTGATTCCACCGGGGAATACAGGATAGAATCGTCTCTGTTCGAGAACGTGTTTAGCGACTCTTTCGAATCTTGTTTCGCCTGGTGTTGTGCCGGAAGCCACGTCCTTGAGGTCCATGAAGACGTCAACGTTAGATCCTCCTATGAGTATTTCATTGAATCGGAAAGTTGCTGGGTTTGGGAAGCATTTGAAGTTCTTGGGAAGTCCCAGAGACGCGCGATCGAACGAGTCCTGCGGATAGGCGGCATGTCTGGTGGTAGCGTCTTTTGTTGAGGGGATCAGGATGACCTGGCAGGTGAGTTTGCGGAGGATAGGGGCGATAACCAGCTTGAACACCTCGTCTAAGGTCTTTGGCTGACGCTCAAGCCCTTCAAACGAAAGTGTGCCGTCGACGATCTGGGGATGGTTGATATCCAAGAAGGGACCGAACATGATTATTGAGTTTGGTCTGACCACGCTGTTCATGTGGTCGACAAAGCGGGAAAGAGTGCTGTAGTTGAGACTGTTGAGAGGCGTGTACGGACCGGATGTGATGACCACTTTCATGTTCTCAGACTCAAAAAGGTCTCTATAGGAAATCAGCTCGTCGGCGCTCGAGACCGCCGAGCCGAGGTAGGGAATCTCGTACGACTCTGACACTTTGAAGTACTCTCCCGTGAGGTTGACTCCTCTGAAACAGACAACCTGGCCGGGGAAAAATGAGTACGTCTTTAGGCTAGACAAATCCAGTTTGATTCTCTGACCAATTCCGCCGAGTCTTGATGTCTCGAGGAAGAGGGAATTGGCGTTCAAGACCGCGTCATATGGCGTCAGCGGAGAGTCGGGAACAATTCGGCCAACAGTGAGGACCTCAGACTGCGACTGCAAGTTTGGGTTGGCAAATTCCGTCGCGTCGAATTTGTAATGCTCGAGGACCACTTTGGCAAAGGAATCAATTTGTTCGTCCAGATAGTCCGCCACCTCGAGTAGTTTCTGGTTCATTGTGCGGTACTTGTACTTATTTGGGTTGAATTCGGCCGCAAGCTTTGGTTTGGTCTGACTTGCACCAGTAGAAGATTCAATGTGCGGGTTGAGTGTCTCTAGAACCTGGTGAGATTGAACAGTCTTTGTTGGAGTAGACTGAAAGTCCTCAAGAGCGGTGGTGTAACTGGAGTCTGCAGAGCGCGGAGCGCTGAGACTAGGCGAAGATCCAATGTCCAATCTGCGTTTCTTAGTCGACGAGAGCGGGGTAGATGGGATCATGTTCAGGTTGATGCTCATATTTGGAGTAGATCTGACGACGGGTCTTTTCACACTGGAAACCGGAGTTTTCTGGTTGGACTTTGCAAGTTGCTTCTGGATATACTCTTGGAGACGCTCAAGATTATCGACAGAAAGCTCCAGTTCGTTGTCAACGATCGAGTTAGTGATGACATAGGACTCCCATTTGAGAAACAGGTCTTCAGCTGTGAGGCCAAAAATGTTCACCAACTCCTCGCATTTTGCTAATATCTCTTTATTGTCAGCCTTGGGACCAAACTTGGCCACAATGTTTGCGCCATCTGACGTGGTCATTGTTGAGACACTGTTGGAGTGGGTGGTTGGGAGAGAGTTTTGACTTATGAAGCACAATGATTTCGTTGCAACGCGTTAAAAACGAGACGCGTTTGAGTTTTTTTTTAAAAAATCAAATGGTGTAAGGGTGTTTACGGTAGCTGTGGTATGTGTCACACACAGAGGTGAACCACCAGCAGAGCTACGGACCCACTGAAAGGGCGAGTTGGAACAGCACGAAAGGTCGAATGAACCGTACTAGGCTAACAAAGCATTCACATGCTTCGCTTGTGATGCTTCGCAAAAAGAGATTTCAATTATAATGGTTTGCATACGAAATTATAGAATACATCATGGACGACCCCGCAAAGCTGCCGCCACGAGGCGAATCAGGAACAAAGAAGAACAGAGACGCATTTAGTCATCTCTTGGCACACGGACATCCTCCTTGGACTCCTTCTTGGATTCCTCCTTAGACTCCTCCTTGGATTCCTCCTTGGATTCCTCCTTCTTAGACTCCTCTCTCTTTGGAGAGCGTTCTCTGTCTCTGTTGTCACCCCTACGGTGGTTGCCCTTTGGCTTTCTGCCACGGCCACCTCTTCTCTCACCAAATTTCTGAGCCTTGGACTCTTCGTAGCTCACCTTGCTGATGACACTAAGCTCCTTGTCACCGTACTTTGGAGTTGGTTGAACATCAACGAATTTGGTAGCATCCTCCTCGGACTTGAATTCGACAAAAACGGAGCCCGTGAATTGCTTGTCACGCTTCTTCATGCGCACCTGGTTTGTTGGAGCGAACTTGGAGAAGAAAACGATCAGGTCGTCAAGCGATGCGTCAGTTGGCAGGTGGTCAACAAAAACACTTCTCTTGTTGATGGCGACCTGAATCTCGTTTTGGTTAGAAGGAAGAGGAGTCTTTCTCTTCACAAGCTCTCCGTCCTCGGAGACCTCGAGCAGATCCTTGGACTTTCTGAGAGCCTCAACAATAGTCTCAATTGGACGGTATTTCTTCATTCTCTCGAACTGCGAGATCACAGAGATCGGCACCCAGCCGTCGTTGGCCTGCTGAGTGGTGAACAGGAACTTATCGTTAAGCAGGTTAGAGTCCGAGAAGTAGAACTCGACCTGGGTCAAGATTTTGGTTTGTTGATCTTCCTCTGACATATTGTATTTGGAGTTTGTGGTAGTGCTGAGATGCGATTAACCCGTGATCAGCTCCTTCCTCAAGCTTCTCTAGCTCCTTTCTACAAAACCAAAAAATTTTTCATCCAGATTTATTTTTTTTGCAGGCGGTGAAGCTCGAGCTTTTTTTTTGATTGTATTTTTCTTGACTGCCTACTCAAAAAGACTCCTGGTGGTAAGCACCAGACACGAAAGGTCACGAGATAGAGATTTACATAGTGTGTGGAGCTCAGAAAGGGGCTCAAAAGTGCCCGAATGGCGTAGGTTCCAGTAAAAAATGGATGTGTTCGAAACAATCACACCGTTCAGCTTGTAGTGTCGGAGGTGAGCAGGAATGTGGCTGGGTAGGCTCCTGAGCACATTGTTCACATCTGCGAGGCTATCGAAACGCGCGAGAACCAGTACGCGCTGGTTTGGGAATTGTGATGCCAAATGACCGAGCTGGCACGCACAGTCCAGCACCACGACAAGCCCGTCGTCATCAATGGTGCCGTTCTGTGCAAGCAGATCACTCACCAGACGGACCCACTGACCCGTGTTTTCAACATTGAGCTGCACGTAAAGGTCTGATCTCAGGGTGTCTTGGCCTTCTGAAGTCTCGGCGTTGACTTTCTTTATGTGAGGGTACGCATCAAGGTTAGAGAGGACAAGCGGTGATCTGGGCAGTCGCGCGGTCTATGAACGGTCAGAACACGATCTGTGATAGATGAATAGAAGACACGTACCTTTGCGAGTTCGGTGGTAGCAACGTTTTTAAGCAGCTCCATGGAGCATCAAAAAGCGATGTTGCTAAAGTACAAAAATCGCTACGCGAAAATAAATTATAGAGAAAAGGAGGAGCAACTTTTTATTTAAATTTCTATTACAAAAGCTTCTGGTATCCCAGAGCCACGTAAGTGACGATGGGAACAAGTAGATTGTCATTCAAGCACGTGACTCCCTCGATGATGGTTGCCACAGTCACAGAGGCAAGCATGTTGGAGAGGGTGAAGGAGTTCTGGCCAGCTAGCTGGAACCCGTAGAGTCCTGCGAGTGTGGCGATGAAGAACGCGACAGAGCCCTCAAAAGTCTTGGACGAGCCTGGCCAGTAATTGCGGCCGAACCGTTTACCCACGAGGGATGCAAATGAATCTCCGAGGCCCATTGTGACAAGACCAGCAACTGCCTCGTCGCGGCCGTCACAATTGCTCAGCCACAGCGGCAGCGCCACACCGAGAACCAGTAGTATGTAGGAGACAACGACGCCGCCCTTTTGGTCCTTGGAATCGAGAAATTGTCTGAATGCAGATTCAAAAAATGGGCCTGCTGGTTCAAGACGCAGTGCACGTTGCAGTTCGACGAGCAACAACACGCCAAAGAGCCCCACCAGTGCCAGAGCCACAAGCTCAGGGTCTGTTAGCAGGGGCTGGCACAGTGCTGCGAAGAGAGCAAAGTGCCAGATTTTGCGACGAACATCGAGTGCCAACCAATTGGCAAGCAAGAAAACAACCGGAACCAGCACCAGGAGACCTGCGAGCCAGGAGTACACCGTTATGGTGCGTTCTGGTGTTGCAGTAATGAACTGACTCAGCCACGCAAAAGGATTTCCTCCGAGTACAGGATCCAGTAACCGCACAGACAACCATGGGCCAGCAAGCCAGAAAGCTGCGTGAGATAACAGCAGTGCCAATAGACGCACAGGTGCAGGCAAACTTTCTAGATGATGTAGGAAGTAAAAGGGACTGGCAAAGACGGTGGTTGCGGCTGTGAAGGAGATCATGAGTTTTTGCAGGATCACCAGCGGAATTGCAGAGTGGGTGTTGTTCACCAACAACAAGAGAGCCACAGCAAGTGTGGCAAACACGTTCTTTTCGCTGTTACGGAGAGCACTGCCTCGGACGAGCCTGTCAAGCGAATAGTAGACAGCTGAGTGGAGTGCAAGCACCGCCACTATCTGCGCCACACCGCCCGTGGTTGAATTTTCATCCATCATCTGGTACTGAACGACACCAGCCACGGGGATTCGCGCAAGTGCCTCGCCAATAAGCGAGACACATCCCGACACCACCATCAGGTTCTGGGGCGCGGTGATGAGCACCACGGCGAGAGGCAGCACAACAGCATACGTTAGATCGAACTCTGGCAATGTTGGTTTTGGATTTGCAGCATCGCGTCCGTGGGTATTCCACTTGCTGTAAAATTCCATCGCCTCGTGCAGGAGCACCATCGATAGCACAGTGGCCGCGTTGTATAGAGGTTGGATGTCGCCAAGACGGTCTGTTTTGTATGCGTGATGAATGATGTTTACCATGAAGGTGAGCACGATAATCTGGATCCACACGCTGACGGTCATACTTTTTTCCACCTGGTACACCACGTATGGAATGAGTTCTTCTGGAGGGGTGTCTGAGGTTTCTGGTTGCACAGGTTCAACACTGGGCTCATTTTCGGGCACCTTTGGTGGTTCCACCGGGGGGTTTCTTTGGCCAGAGCCCCGGGGAGCGTTACTTGCCTTGGACTTGCTTTTTCTGGGTGGCATGTTTGGTAAAGGGAGTGAAGAATCAAAGAGCTTCAAGAGAAGAAATACAACCGCGATGAAAAAAGATGGTGATAAAAATTTGAGCGGTGAAAACGGTGATGGGGATGAAGAAAGATGGATAAATTAGTTGAACTCGGTAGTAATTTTGTAATATTAAACTGTCTTACTTGCAACATTTTACTTCAATCTAGCTTTGAGGGCAAATCAGACAGGGTTATGTAATCAAGACCGCCCATTAAACTCGTCAAAGCTTCGCTCATCTCCGTCGCTCCTCGTTACTCCTCGCACCAGCTCACATGGCTTCTCGTCCGAGCTTGCCCATGTTCTCAATGTCCGTTGTTAGCAGGACGGGCGCCGAAGATGTCCGAGCCAACTCTCACTGAACTGGAGCCCTGGCGAATGGCCTCCTCGAAATCACTGCTCATTCCCATGCTCAGCTGCAGAGAGATGCCCAGATTCTGCTTCAACTGGGCGGCCACCTCGACGAGCTTGCGGAAGTCCTGGTTTTCGTCGCTGTTTTTCGACTGGAACACCGAGCCGATCGTCATAAGACCCTCCAGTTTCAAACGGGGACATTGCTCGATGATGATACGAGCAAGAGCCTCGGTTTCCTCGGGAGAAATGCCCGATTTCTGCTCCTCACCCGAAGTGTTCACCTGGATGTAGACGTTGATCACTGGTTTGTCAACCTGGGCGCGAACCTCGTTGAGCTTGCGTGCCTTTTTCTCGGTGTCGATGGTCTCGACCGCGTACAGGTTGTCGATGTTCTTGGCGAGATCCTTGGTTTTGTTAGTTTGGAGTCCGCCAATGAAATGCCATTGGATATCCTTTGGCAGCGTCTTGGACTTTTCGATCAATTCTTGAACGTAGTTCTCGCCGAAGTGTCTGTAGCCCACGTCGTATAGCGCCTGGATGTCGCTGGCAGGCTTGAGCTTGGACACACAGACGAGTCTTGTACTGCCGTCGCCGGCTTGCAGCACGCGCTGTTTCACCGCCTCCGCATTTGCCACAAGTTCTGCGCCACGCTCTTCAGTGTATGTGAGACTCATATCTGGGATGAATTGTTTAAATCTTGTTTGGATAGGCTGTTTTAGCAAGATCAACGGTCTCTTGAAGGATTGCATGTTGGAGATAAGGAAATTTTTTAGTCATGAAAAATTTGGGGAGAAGTGGTCTATTTAAGTTCGCGACGAGCGAAACGAGCATCTGAGAGCGAACTGACAACTTCATTCAGTCGACTACTTTGTCCGCTCAACAGCTGTGAAGCTCATTTATCAAGAAATGCAAGCTGGTTTTCAACCAGTGCATCAAATAAGAGAGATTTTGCCGGTCAATCGCATCGCTGCTTTTCTTGTGAGTAAAATATATATAGTACCGGGATTGAGGAGCGAGCGAAGTTTAATTCATTTGAACCAACCGAGTCGCCATTTGATTCTCATCTCTCCTCAAAAACCACTCCGGAACGCTCGCACTCATGCGTTCACAAACAAATCAGCCAAAGTCCCCGTGATCATCTCCGCAAGACCCGGCCTAGTACACCGTAGCGTCAGCTTTAACAACATATCATCCTCTGCAGCCGTCTCAATTCGCATCAAGCAACCAGCACCTCCCGCAGCCATGCTCAGAATTCCCGCTCCAACAACGTTGTGAGGGTTGGGATCAAAATCACTGAAAATGTTGAACCCAATTAACTGCAGCGTCCGTACAAGTGCACCTGGAACTCTTCTCTTTGGCAGCCGAATAGTGCGGCAACACTCGCCCTCTGCATGCAACGTCGAACCGATTTGACTCCATCTCGAGAAAAATGTCTCCTTCGACAACGGAGCGCCAGGAACAAGCACTTTGTAAACCACTGCCGGTAGTCTCAGCCGTAACGTGGTCAAGCTTCCAGCCATAAAAGAAAGCGCAAAAATAGGAACCTCTGTGTCTGGATATGGAGTACGAACGGTGATGTCAAACATCTGCATTGTACGAGCATTCTCTTCAATCGTTGCGTCCGGATGCTGGATCATGCTTATCACGTATGGAGGCTCGCTCTGGCCAGAATATCCCGCAACAATCTCGCAGTTGAGCCCAACAATCCGTGCTGGAGACTTGTTCACGTACGTCAACGTGTAATGCAGCACCGCGTGGTCGCGGCGAAGCCGGTAGATCACCTTAAGCAAAGAGTTCTCGTAGAAAATACCCTGGTCAAACTGCAACAACCGGTAGTATCCTTCTTTCCAGTTCACATTGAGCGTCGCAGCTTGTGTGTTGAGAAGAAGCGATGTTGAGCTCACGCGAGCAGACTCGGTGTCGAGCAGAGCAGCCGAAGAGCCGATAGACCGTCGCGAGTCGCTCACAAGAGACGAAACTGTGATAGAACGACGGTTTCTCGAAGGTGGCGGTGGTGGTGGAGGTCCTGCTGCTCCACTCCGTTTTGTTGGAGACCCTGGTCGGCTAATTGTGGCGGTGTCGGTCGCGGTGTCGGTCGCGGTGAGCCGGCTTGCCAAACTGTTGCCTCTGGCCCGCAAGGACACCACGCTCGAGTTAGCAGAGCCTCCGAAGAGGTCCTCCCGTGGAGTTGGCAGCCGGAAGCTCTGCTTGATCTCGTGAACGCTGCCGAGCCGGGCGATCAACGGCGAAATCTGCGACTGGAACGGCGGGGTCTCGGCCACAACGACGCTCAACAGCCGCAAGCTGTCAGCCCGTGTTGCAAGCGCACGGTATTCAAGCGCACGCTGTTGAATTTCTGAGCTAAAAGAGTTGGATTCCTGTTCGTATAAGTCGAGAATCGGGGCACGAAGCTGCTCGCAGCGGCCAAAGTAGCGCAGAAAGGCGGCAAGGAGCAGCGTGCGGGCACGCACAGAACACCTGAAATACTTTGTGTACAGCAGATTGAACTGGTCCACATCAGAGCAGGTTTCACGCACCTTTTCACCGTACTCTCCTAACAAAAATGCGGCTACCTTAAGCAGTGGCTCTGGGTAACTACCGCTGCGCAGGTACGAAACGCAGAGACGACACGCAACGGGCTGAATTGCGTCATTGTTGACAACGATCTGAACCAGTCTTTGCCACACTTCGTCGTCTAAGTAGTTTCCAGCCAGAGAGAAGAGCTTGAGAACCGTGGTGAGGTACCAGGTTGAGTCCGTGGCATGCTGTTCTGCCAGCACCGCCACTTTCACCGCCACGTCTGAGCGCATGGCAAAGTCAGCCACAGCGAGATACTGCAGCAACTCATTGCAGGTGCGCTCGACACTGGCAGGCGAGCATGTCACGTACACCAGGTCGAGAGCTTTGCGTCGAATGGAAACGTCGCGGTCGCGCAGAAGACGCAAGACGTGCGGTAAGCTCGCATCAATCGTGGCGACGGTAGTCGCGTCGCCGCGGGTCGCGATCTTGGTGAGCGCATCAAGAGCGAGGTAGCGGGTGTTTGTCTCTGCCGAGTCGAGGAGAGCCGATAGTGCTTCAGCGGCACGTTGCGACTGGTCAGGCGAGGCGTCGACATGCGCCGCGAGAGACACTGCGCCAAAAAGCAGTGCTCCGTGGATGTTGCGTGCCTCGGCCGATAGAGTGCTGTGTGTCGCGATCGCTGCAGAAATAGACCTGTGCAGCACGGTGCGAACCTTGGCTGCGTTGGCTGCGTCAATTGCCATGGCCGCAGCGTCCGGCACGAGTACTTCCAGCAGCTGAAACAAGCGCACAGTTAGCCACGGCGACGGCACTCCGTAGTAGAAGTAGTTTGGCGCACAAGACTGGTCCACGACAAGACTGTGAAGTCGCTCAACAACAAGCGTGACACAACCCTGGCACGCGTAGTAGTCGAGTCTTGCTATGTGCTCGACAAGGGCAGTCGCTGCGAGCGCCACACCGAGGTCTTCATCTCCAAGCAAAGCGGAGACACGTGGAATCCAGGTCGGATGCCGAGTGATCAGACTGGAATCTCCACGCAATAGCCGAAGTGTTGCGAGCAGAGCCTTTTTGCGCACCAGAGCCGACGAGGTTGGCGACCGCAACAGCCGGAACACCTCATCTTCAAATAGCAATGCGTACGGTTGCGCATCGTCCTCGGGAAGAGCCGCAACAAAGTGCAGTGCTAGACAGCAGGTGTCCTCGTTTTCGGCTCCCAAGTCGGTCCGAACGGTTTCGATGACCGAGTCTGTTAGCTCGGAGCGGGACTGCGCAAACAGAGCCAGTGCGAGATATCCGATGGATCTTTCGCTGTAAACTTTCGATGTGACAAGTTCGGCAGCCTCCGATGCGCCGAATGTAAGCTCGTGGCCCATGAGGTAGATGTACAGTAGCTTGCAGATGTATTTTTTGCGGTGGTAGCCGGACAGATTTTGTTGTTGGAACTGTTTTTGGATGTGCACGAGTTCCGACTGAACGCGTCTGTCCTCGAGCTCCTGTTCCTTTGCATTTCGAATGTCCGTGATGAACTGCACGAGTCCCTTCATCTGCGGCGACATGGCTGTGGCTGGAGTGTTGTTTTGCGTGTGTTAATAGTGAGCGAAATGATAACTTTTCAACTTTTTAGAGTATTTTTTGTGGGAGCGAGCGATAGCGAGACAATTGAGGGGAGAATCACGAAGATGAGCAAATACGGGCAGAACGGGTTGAAACACAGGAGAAAATGGTAATTTGAGTCCGGTCCGCTGAAGGTGGAGAAACAGTGGAGAACGAAGTGAAAGCTACACTGCAGAGCTGATGAGAAGTACAGAGAGAGAGAGAAGTGAAATTTGCGTCGATCCGCAAGAACAATTGCGTCGATCGACGCGTTTGTTGGCTCTTGCAACAGCCGTGTCAGGGTCGCGGCGGGGAGCACTTCAATACAGCCATGAGAGAGATCCAAACGAATTTACTCACTCCGACTTTTCTTGCAACACTTTCAGCGATGAGCTTTCCGTTGACACGAACGCTCCATCAGTAACGAATTAAACATGATGGACCAAGCGAAAGAGAATTTCAGTTCATAGTATCCAGTCAAACAGTAGCAATGGACCATCACAAAACAACCGTTAGCCTCTCGCTTTGCTCGCCAAAAAGTGAGCAGTTTACCAAATTTCCGTTGACGATTTCTATACCAAATATGACTATACCTTACAAATTTGCATGCTCCATGTATTTCCGAAGATCAGATTGAGAGCCAGACTTGGGTATCAAATTCTCGGCCCCGTGAGGCCGTGGCGGGAATTGTGCTCCGTATGAAAAGCTTGGAGAGCTTGGAGATTGAACCAGCGAATGCGACGAGATGTTGCGGGCCTGGCCAGCAAGAGACCCCTTAGGCTTGTACGTCGTGTTGTAGTTGATATCAACTGGGTTGAACATCACAATCGAGTCGCGAATCTGGTGCGGCGATGGATTGGAGTTGTCGGTCTGACTGGATCCCCATTGGGTGTGTTCCAGTGGACTAAATGACTGCTGAACAATTGGCGATCCAGCAGGTTTCTTCTCAGCGTACTTGCGGTGAGTCTCAAAGCTCGTGAACGTCTCCAGGTTAGAATTTCTGCTGTTGAGCTCGTGCGGCGATGGCAGGTCCTCCAGTCTCTTGAGTTCCGCAGGACGTTGTGGTTGTGGTCTTCTTTGGGCAGAGAGCTGGCGGTAGCTGTGAGCTTGCGACATCTGCTGCTGCTGGTTCAAAATGTTCTGAATGTGCTGGTGAGGGTAGAAAGAGTTCTGCTGCTGAGCAGGCATTGCTCCGTTTTCGAGGTAAATCGACGACGCATAGCTGTCTCTCACATCGTGGTTGGCACCCGAGGTGTCTAGCGTCAGCTGTGGTGGTCTCCTGGCGTCACTCGTCACTGGTTCTGGTGCGGCCGAGGCCACCGGTTGTGCTGCCTGTTGTGGCAGAGCAGGAACTGGAGGCATGGATGAGTCATCAAATTGCAGTCCAGCGTTAGACTTCTTGGACTTGATTGAGTTTTCTCTCGAGAAATACACTTTGTAAACTGACTTCATTCTGTTGATCTGCTCCTCCTCCTCGGCCGAAATTGGCACATGATCCTCCTCGAGGACCCTGTTCAAGTCTGGAACGTACTCAGGGTCCACTGGAGCTGCTGAGGCCGCTGGAGTGGCTTGCGCAGCTTGCACAGCACTGCTTGTGAACAGAACGGAGTCACCTGATTCATCAGCACGTGCCACGGGACTCGTGGTGTCTCTGTTGTCGTCCCGCTTGCTAGAGTACATCAATGATTCTGGAGTGTCGTAGTCAGCACGCGAATCCTCAAACTTGTCAAGGTCGATCTCGCTGCTAGACTCTGTAAAATCGGTCTGCAACTTCTCCTGAGTCACGTCTTCGGAAGACTTGAACGACTTGTCGTAGCCGGTCAGCGGCCGCGAGCCCTCAGAGAACGAAGACCGTCTTGAGTGCATGTTAGACGAGCTATTGGCCGCCTCTGGGACCTTGTAACCTGGATAAACACCTCCAAGCTGTCTGGAGAGCTGGTCCAGCGACTGTTTAGAGCTGATATCCTCAACACGAGGCAGCACAAACGACTCGACATGATGTCTGCTGCCGTTAGGTAGCTGACTATCGTTCCAAAGACTTGTCTGCGACGTGTTGTAAGGCGAACTCATCCTGATATTGTTGGCCTGCTGTCTAGCAAGATGCGGATCGTCGAGAGCTTGGGCCGGATATCTCACGGCGCTGGAACTGTCGAACGGATTTTCAACACCGAAGAATTCATCTTTTGTAGGATAGTCGGGCAAAACCGTGTTGTCACCATTGAAATCAGGATCATCATCCTCTAAAGCTTCCTTCTTGTTTCTTCTCCATGCTCTCCATATGAAAAAACCCATTGCAATAGCTACCACAACAACGGGGATGACCACTGCAAGAACGATTCCAGTTGTGGTGATATCACTTCCTGTTTGGCAGTACTGCTTACCTTTGGAACACTTGTCTCGCTTCCAAATGGTGTTCATCGCGTCTCCAAAGAGCTTAATGAGAGACTGGTGTTAAGGACGCCCGTTCAAATGATCTAAGACGCCTTTTGAGCGAGTGATTGCGCAGAGATCGGTGCAGAGTGCCAGCCGGAGCTTTAGTTTCGCACGGTACAAAGTTTGCAGTATTGCAGAGCAAATGTTACCAGTAAGTTTCCAGATCAAAAACAAAAAGCTGTTTCATTTTTTTTTTTTTGGCTAGAAACCTGTTTTTTTTTCGCTCAGTGGTGTTGTTTTTTCCCGGACGCGTACAAGGGGGGATTTTTACTGAGCGTCGGGATCCGCCGCGCGGCTCCCGCGTTCGCATGGCCGCTACATGGAGATCGCACGGCGTCCACAGAAGTTCGCATGGCCTCGACCGCCAGTACACATAGCCCAATCCAGATTCCCCAATCGGGAATGTTTGTTTGCACAATAAGAATGACTACAGGGAGAAAAAGGACCAAAAGCGCGTTTGATCGCCGCAAGCCGCGCGTCGCGGGTTCTAAGTCGGGTAACCTTTTCAAACTTCCGATTTTAGTTTCTCGAATGAAAAAAATAAAATCACTCTGTACTGGCAAGTCCCATATAGAGTACCTGCCACAGAAAACCCTTAGTCGCAACTGGCTACACTACGGCAGTTGAACAGAGTTATGGAGTTCCAAAAAATGTAAATAACGCCATTTGTAATAAGGACAGATCCCGGATGGCTCTGGTAAAAGGCAAGAGCCATGTACGTAAAGAATCTGATCCTCTGGCGACAACTAAAAGGAGAAAGGTCGAATTCAGTTGTGGTAAAAATGCCGGGGCCCTGCTGGGTTTATATATGTTTGAAAAAAAAAATTTCGCGAGCAGAAAAGAATTACTGCCCCGGGTAACTCCCTGCGTCGGTGGCTTGGACCACGTCGAAACGCGTCGCTCGCGAGAGCTTGGCAAACGTGTTTCTGCTCCCGCCCAGCATAAGCCTTAATTTCAATGCCCCTGCCCAAGCACAAGCGATCAAAAACAACTCCCAAATTGCCCAAACTCTCCCGTCCGCCCCGCAAGCTCCGCACGCTCCGCACTTCCGCCACTTCTCTACAATGAGCAGAGAGGGCCAGGACTTCCATCTCAGCGAGTTCAAAACGATCCGCAAACTTGGCGATGGCAGGTTTGGTAAGGTACTCCTTGTGTCCACGCCGACTGACCACCACATGTCGGAGCTCCGCAACGACACATCAGGCGAGTTCTACTACGCCGTCAAAATCATTGGCAACAAAAAGATGGATAAGCCGATCCTCAGTCTCTCCAACGTCTCCAACTTGCACCGAATCAAGAACGAAATCAGGATAATCAAGCTGCTCAACCACTTCCAGCACCCTCACCTGCTCCAGTCTTACAGCATCATCAACAACTCTGCCAACGACAAGATATACTTCATTAGCGAGTACTGTTCTGTTGGCGAGCTCAATCACTCTAATTTCGCAGAGTATCCCCCTTCCAAAGACCGTCTCCAGAACATTCAGACCAAGATGCGGGCCATTGTCAACGGTCTTGAATTCCTCCACCTCCAGAATATTGTCCACAGAGACATAAAACCGTCTAATCTGCTAGTGGACTACTTGGGGAACGTCAAAATTTCCGACTTTGGAACGTGCTACAAGCTTACTGGAAACATTACTGACGACAATTTTGAGATATTCAGAAAAATCGTAGGAACTCCTCTCTTTATTCCACCTGAAATCTGTTGCAATGAGGTGGACATAGACACCACATCCCCTGCTGACGAGTCACGAACCAATGCACTCTCGCTTAGATTCCTGCAGATGAAGATGAAGAAAGAAAAGGAGGCCGATCTGGGCTTCAAAATAGACATCTGGTCACTTGGAATCACTCTGCATTACCTCTTTTTTGACAGTTTTCCCTTTTACAACGAAAACGAATTCAAGTTGTTCAACGACATCGAGCGCAAGGAGGTGGTTCTTCCATCAAACCTCAACAACTGCTACCTATTCAAACGCATAAAAGACGAGAACAACCTCCGCTTTGACTACAATCATAAGCTCGTTGAGTTCTTCAAGTCGCTTGTCGACCTGCTAAGGAAAATGTTCGTGAAAAACCCGGAGCTCAGAATTGGTCTTCAGGGAGTCAAACGCCACAAGCTCTTCAAGTACTTCACCGATCCAAAGGACTACCAGAGCTACCTCAAACTCAACGATATAATGGTTAAGAAGATAGATTCACTTGCGCGGTCGAGTGAGCCCGTCTCCGCAGAGCAGGTGGGCGCAACAGACCACATGCTGCGCAATTCTAAGTCCGGAGATCTGCTAAATGACTACGAAACAGACTTACTCAGTTACTCAGTCGGATCGACAGCCTCATCAACTAACAACTCATCACCGGAAAAACCAACATCAACAAGACTCAAGGGTTCTTTTGCCAAACTGTTTCAGCTATCCAAGTCCACCTCCTCAGAGTCCGCTTCTACGCCCGAACTTTTAGAGAAACCATCCATATCCATCAAATCCACGCATGATCTTCTCTCTGATCCGTCTCCATCTTCTTTCATCGGAATCAATGAGTCCTCGATATCCTTGCCAATGAACACCACCCATAATAACCTGAACGAATCCAACGAGCATAAGAGAAATAGAGCCCCGCTCCGCAAACAGCCAAACGTCAGCCGCCCGTCTGTGGAACCGCCTGCTCTTCCGCTCGCAGTGCAGGCCAGAAGTCCCCTTACAAAAAGCGAGCCTCAAAATAGAAATTCCGTCAACACCATCAACACCCTCCCATCAAAATTGAGTGACATAATTACCCCAGACTTAAAATCAACTCCTGTTGTGTTTTCCCATTCAACTCTTGATACTACAAGGAAAGCGACACAGTCAAAGCCTTTGAAACCCAGCCTGCAAAAGGCTAAACTCTCACATTCGTCTGCTCCACTCGGCAAGCTCAAATTGAGTAATCGCATCAACTTTAAAGACTTCATGCAAGATCAGCCCGCTTCTGATAACGCTGCACAATCAAACTCTTCCAAATCATCAATCCCCAGGGAAACAAGAAAGATGTTCACCATGGACCAGTATCTCAACGACGTTTAAGTCTTAGGCTATGTAATTTTGATGACAATCTAATTTTTTGACGATAGAAAAAAGAACAGTAAATAGTAACAATTTAGTCATACGTGACGGAGTAAAAAGAAAACAGAGAAAATGTCGGCTCTTAAATGATCATGTGAGAGCCACGATACTTGAAGTCGCCGTAAGTGGAGGAAGATGGAGTGGAGGCAACTGTAGCACCGTTTGCTGCCTTGGATCTCTCTGGGAAACCTTCAAATGACTTGGCATAAGTGGCAACCGAGTGTGCAATCAGTTTTGTGTTGACCACAAAGGCATCGAAAGCAATGTTTGACACATCGTCACACAGCTGGTGGTAGCAAGGATCCAGAACTTCGCCATTGAAAACGTTCTTTTTCTCTGCACCGGCGGCGATTCCTCCACCAGGAATACCGTGTGTGATGAAGCCAACATAGTCAGATCTTCCGTCAAATGGAATGAAAACGTAATCAAGACCCTTTTCGGTGTAGTAGTCCACATACAAGTCTCTCAGTTCTTCTGAACCGACAGGGTTGACTTCGTTTGATGCATTGTAAATTTCATACTCATAGTTTGGACTTGCCATCATATCGTAATCCATGAACAGTCTAATTTTTGAATTCTCCTCGGCAGAAAGGGTCTCGGCATAATAGTTTGATCCGAGCAATCCTTCCTCCTCGGCTGCCCACCATGCAAATCTCACCTTGTTGTTCACTTTGAAATTGGTGAGCTGTTTGGCAACTTCCAAAAGGGAGTTTGTTCCTGAACCATCGTCGTTGATACCCGGTCCAGCAGTCACACTGTCCGAGTGAGCACCGAGCATCACAATGTTGTCACCGTCACCTTCAATAGTGTCAGCAATAACATTGAGAGTCTCAATCTCGCCGACAAACGAATCCACCAGCACGGATGCAGTCACATTGGAGTGCGACGCTAGGTCAACGTAGGTCAGACCATCCTCCTGTGAGATTCCCACAGTAGGAGCAACAACAGCCCCCTTTGGAGGAACGCCCAAAGTTCCTCTAATTTCGCCCTTCTCGTTGTTGTAGATGATGGCGGCCTTGGCACCAAGCTTTCCGGCCAGAATGGACTTGTCACCAAAAGCACAAAGACCTCTTTTCACCAAAACAATTGAGCCGGCGGTTGTATAAGGATAATCCGACTCCTCACAACCATTGTTGGCCACAACAACCAGGGCACCTGTCACATAGTCCTTGTTTGGGGTCGACGGACTCATATCCATCTCGATAAGCGAGCTAGGGGTGGCACCATTGACAGTCAAACTGATGTTGTAAATTTCGCTCATGAAAGCCGGGAAAGCCTGAACGGAAACGTTGTAGTAGTCACCGAGCTTATGAATCTCTTCTTTAATGTAGTCGATGGTTTTCCAGTGACCTGGCGAGCCAATCACTCTTGTGGGGTGGCCAAACTCTTTAATGGAGTGTTCAGCAATCTTGAACAAATGCTCAGATCTTGCTCTAAGAGCCTCTTCTGTGATGAGTGATTGAAGAGCTTCTGTTTCAACCTCTGGAAGCAAAGATTCAGACTGCAAAAACACCTGCTGTTGCTCTCGCTGACCGAAAAACGGGAATGCGGGGGCTGCATTGGCCATTGAGGCAACAAGCCCAGCGTAGACCAGTGAAGAAAATCTCATGGCAATTTAGGGAACCCTTTAGTTGATAAACGAGTGTCAGACTGGAAGGACAAAATAAAAAAACTCTGTAAATTCCTTTGGTAGTTGACGCAAACAACACAAACTCCTGGCTTTTAAAACGAGTGAAGAAGTTGAAACGAGTTGATGAGACACCAGTCAAAGGCTAAAGAGAAATTATGGGGAAAGCGTTATCGTTTTATAATGCGGGCGGGTTCCACATTTCGATAAGAGGCGCCATTTCAGCTTTTTTTTGGTAAGCCTTCAGCTGTATTGGGGCGGTGAGTGCACTACCTTTTTGGTGGTGTACGGATGTAAAAGACTCATTTTGTTTGTCTGTGTGTGCCTGTCTGCAAATACACACAGTACGAAATTATGATGTGTCAGCTAGCGAGATGGCTCCTTGACTGTGTCTCTCCTGAGTCATTCATTCTATCCAAATATATGGAAACAAGACTTGCAGGATCTCCACATGTCCAAATTTGTGTGTCTCACTCTAAAAGTTCAGCTACAATGACTTGATTAACGATTATGACGGATATATTCGTACGTGGTTGGCGAAATGATGATATAAATCAAGTAAACACAAAAAAGAATCTCAATGAAGAGAAAAAGCTGATAATCAGAAAAGTCGTGTCTAAAACTGCATCGTGCAAGAGATCCTATAATGACAAAAGAAGCACTCACATAGGACAACTCAAACCAGCAAGACAGCATTCACAACACCATCTCTATCTGGCTCGTTCGTGATCTGTGCATACTTACCCCAAACAACTTTACCTGCACCAGTCACCATACCCATCTCGGAAACATTCACCTCGATGATGGTACCTTTAGTAAGAACTCCCAAAGTGGTGTACATTGGAGATTGTGGGTTCTTCTTGACAGAGAGAATTGGAAGCAAGACGGTAACCTTCAGTTCAGGATGCGTCACGTTGGCCTTCTTTTGTCTCAAAGCAGATGGTCTGATAATTCTCTCAAGTTTCACAGGTCTTCTGGTAAAACCTTCACCCACGAAAGTGTGCTTCGTGATCATTCTCTTCCAGGACTTGGTCTTGGATTTACCAGTCTTGATCACCTTGAACATCTCCTCTTCACTGATACCTCTCACTTTTGGCAGTGGCACAGAGAATTTGTCTGCCTTCTCCATTCTCTTTTGCTTCAAAGAAGATGTGATGGCCTTCGCAGTGGTCTGCTGCTGTCTGTCCAAAAGATATGTAGGTAATGCCTCACCGTCATCCTCCTTAGGCTTCGAAGGACCCTTGATCTTACTTTCCTCGTGTGCCTTGATCTTCTTCTTCATCGCCACCTTCTCGGAGTAACGCTGTTTGGCGAACTGCTTACCTCTCCATCCCTTCAAGTTCTGGGCGTTCTTGGCCACTTTGTGAGACTCTCTGGCTTCTCTCTTCCGCTTTCTTTCTTCATGATCTAGTCTTCTACCATGTTGTTTGATGTGGCGCTCGATATATTCGTTTTGAGGCTTGAAAAAAGTTAGTCGATGCTCTTAACAGGTTCTTTCGTAATGTACTTACCATTTTGAATACGTTTGTCCAGCAAAATGCTTCGGTGTGTTATAAGTTGTAACCTTTACCTCTTTATCATAGGTTTTCACTTTAAAAAAAAAAAAAAAAAAAAAAAAAATTTCAGAAAAAAAAATTTTCAGATAAATTCACAACAAGGCAGTGCAATCCTCAAAGCTCTCAAGAGAGAATATTGAAGATGCTCAAGTCTCCAAAAGGCATTCAATACCGTCGACTTCATGCTCGAAAGGTGACGTTGATCTCTGTACAAGACTTCTGATAGCAGCCCTCTTTTTGAAATAAAACTCTCCTTCTCCTTGCTCTGCCAGAAGATTCCTGTGTTCCCAGATACAATAATTTTTGATTAGAAAAAAAAAAAATTTCTCTGCACCTGTTTCTACCTCTTGATCACCTTCTCCGTGCATTTGTTCCAACACATCACAAGGATCCAATGGACACGACCATGTCTGCAACCAATACATCGGTGGATGGCCTGCTTGGTCAGATATCTGAGTCTTTGAAGATGACATCTGGCTCGCTTGACAACCTGATCTCTTTTATTGATGAATCGAATGACCACCCAGACTTGGTGAAAACCCTCTTGAAGGAGTCTGGAATGGGCCAGAATGACTCGCTCGAAGGCGTTTCGCTCCTGTCACTCAAAAATTCTGCCCTGCTTGCGTATTTGAATAATCTGCTGCTCATACTCGGCTCCAAGGTGGTTTCGATGACTACAGACAAGGAGTCTTTGCTGGAGAAAAACGCTTCCCTCAAAGAGAGCGCTGTGAAAAACACCATTATACAAAGAGTGACTCTTGATAGGGGTGTTAAATCGCTTGAAAAGAAGCTGAATTACCAATTGGACAAGCTGATCGGAGCCTATCAGCGTAGAGAGAAGGAGCAGAATGAGGTTGAAGAGAAATCGCAAAAGGCCGCTGCTGGTAGTGATTCTGAGGAGGAGGATGAAGACGATGACTCTGAGGAAGAGGATGACGGGCTTAATTACAGACCGGATGCCTCTGCATTCCTCAAGTCGGCCGGCCCAGGACTCAAGGCCTCGAGCAAGCGCGAGCCGAAACACAGCGACGACGAAGAAGAAGAAGAAGAAGATGCCGAAGAGACAAGCAAAGAGAAATACAGACCACCGAAGATCGCCGCAGTGCTTCCGCCTCAGCAGTTCTCAGAGAACGACTCCTCTCACCAGAAAAGGCAAAGAAACCTGCAATCCATGGACGAGTATCTCCAGGATATCTCGGAGGCTCCTGTGCTGGAGACTTCGATTGGATCGACAATTTTGAACAAGGGTCGTGATCTCAAGACACAGAAGCAGCTTGAGAAGGAGGCTGAGATCACCAAATACGAAGAGGAGAACTTCACAAGATTGCCTGCGACGCAACTCAAAATGTCGGCGAAGGACAAGAAGAAGAAGCAGAGAAATGAGTTCTTCGGTGAGGATTGGAGCATGTTTGACAACTCGAGGGAGTTCACTGACTCTAACACAAAGAAGAGAAAGCGTCTTAGTGCGTGGGAGCGTGCCAAGAGAAGAAAAGAGTAGTCTGTGTGTATTTATAAATATAGAAGGAATGCTAGCGAGCAGGTGCTTACGGGACGTAAAACAACTATGTACATGTGTTTGTTCACTCGCTATTTTCGGTATGCTCACTCGAGACACTCTTGGCCTTTGAGAGCTTGCGCTGCTTCACCTTTGCATCGATAGCTAACGAGAGATTCTTCTTGCACGCAAGCAAATCTCTCACTAGTTTGATCGCATACGCCTGGTTGAAGCGATGAGGTTCCTCAGGATCAGCATGCACTATAGCATCCACGAACACCTTTGACAGTAGCCGCAGCACGTCCTCCTGGTTTTCTGCTGGTGTGTTTTTGAGCAGAGTGTCCCAGAGCAACACAAGACAGTTGATTGTGCTGAGGTTGTCTGTGACTTTGCTCAACACACTTTCGAACAAAATAGACGATGACGGATTCTCAGTACTGCGGTAGATCGAGTTCAGCTTCGGAATGTGCTTTCCCGGAATTAACGCCTCGGGGAGCTGCAAAAAGTACAATCTGAGAACGTTTAAGAGAACTCCAAGATCTTGTTGTCCAGCACCAAACACCTGCTCGATTTTGGAGCTGAAGCGGCGCCGGGCGTCCTTTGACATGACACCACTATGAGGGCTGAAAAACTCCGTTTCCAGACGAGCCACGCGATCCAGTTGAGCTCTTAGCTCAAACACAGAGCTCCAATCCACCGCCCGTTGGTTCCACCATGCGGTCTCCTTATGTTTGACAGTCACCAGCGCGTCAATTTGCGTCACCAGCGCAAGAACAACCGCGGGAACAGGTCTATTTTCCAGGCGAATAACAGTCGATAAGCGGTTGCCAAAAAGCTGAATCACCTTTTTTCCCCGAAATCCATCAAAAGTCTCGACACGGGACACAAATCCGCCCGTCTTATGAGTTTCGACAAGCGTTCTGATATCGATTTTCGGGTTCATCAACCCTATGGCATCTTTCAAAGCCTTCAGACTCTGTGCAGTACTCTGTAACCGTTCGCTGTCCTTGCTGTTGAGCGCAGAATTGTACTCGGCGTACTCGTGTCGAAAAGTCTGGTCCACGTATATGCGTAACAGGCGTTGAAGTAAAAGCAGCCTCTCCAGCTCAAGCGCGTTTAGGGCACGGAAGACCGCGAAAAGTCTCTCTTCAAGCGCAGAACGCAATCCGTCCAGCTCCACCGAGCTGATCATATAGCTTCTTTCCAGATTCTCACAGTCAACAGCTAGGCTCGACTTCTGGACAACCGGATTTTCCTTTTTGGCTAAATCAAACGCTTTTTGCGTCCACTCGAAAACCCACTCACTGATGTTCCCAAACTTCCCATTCCGCACACTCAGGTTGCGCAAAAACCCGCGGTCAACTAGAAACTGGCCAAACAGTTCAGCCTTATACACAGAGTCAACCAGTGGAGCAAACTCTCCGGAAACAAGCGAGCTGGTCACAACATCTCCTTCGGAGACAAGCGTCGGTGTGTGCTGCTGAAAGGGTAATCGACGAGCCCTGCGCTCATGGGAACAACTTTGAATCAAATTTTGCAAAGCCACAACTAATTGCTCTTTGCTAACCTCTATGTTGCTCTCCAAAAGCACATATTTTGCGGGCTCTGCCTCAAACACTTCCCTGTGCCGCTGTTCACGCTCTTCTACAGCATCATGTACCTCCATACTTGTGTCTTGAGGCTTAATTCTTGCTAACTCACGAGCTTTTTGCCGGTAGTTGCTCCGCAACTGAACCGTTTTGCGCTGGCCCTGCTCGTACTCATCCAACAGGGTATGAATCTCTGCCGAGAATTCATCAAGAGTCGCCCCATAAACCGATCGAAAAGCTTCCAACGGCGAGATTATCTCTCTCCTCAACGATAACGAGTATCTCTTGCGGATCTTGGCCTCACAGTCCAGTTCGTGAACAACCTCCTTCATCACTAAATCGCCACTAAGCATCTTTACACCAGCAAAATCGTCTGGGGCAAAACCGGCAGATTCAGCATTGGATCGCTTGTACAACGCATGACAAAATGCATTCTCATGTTCATACTTGAGCGTATAAAACCGAGCCATTTCATCGAGGGCACCCAGGCCCTCTTTGGTCATAATGGAAATCAGCTTGGAGAAACCGGACTGGTAATCCAGAGTCCAGAAGTTAAGCTCAAACGCGTCGTTCTCCATCTCGATCAATAGACCAATTGATTCTTCCGTCACGCAATTTGTCAACTTATCCATCGCTAGTGCCTTCAATGAGCTCGAACATCCACAATTGCTGTTGGTAAACCCGGTTCTTTTACAACATTCCCATCCATTACATGAAAAAAAAAAATCAAACTTGATCTAGGTAATGTATTTTTGGCACATATGACCGCGACTTCAAGATTTGTAGCCAGAGAAATCATGTGCTACCATTTTTTTGCTTACAAAGAGAATAGTGTCGCATTGCTCGGCTATTAGTATATTGCAACAATCCGTAACAACTCGCCTTGCTCATCGTCATTCTTTCAGTATATAAATTCAAAAGAAAATACCTTTATAAAGAGAAAAAAAGGGAAGGATCCAACAAACACTGGGATAAAACGCCAACAAAGTATAAAAAACAGTTTAATAGTAGTACTTATAATAACGTAATAGTAACAATAACTGACAAAGAGCACTCACTCACACACACAAACACGCCAACCGAATTCTGACCAAAAAAACCAAATCCCACATTAAAAAACAAAGAAAATACCAACACAAAAAAGATAGTTGAAGAGAAGAGTTTTGAAAAAAAAGACCCAATTAGAGATATTTCTCCACATCATTAGCCCTCATAAATTCATTCATGCCGCCATTGTTGCCAATGCCTTTGCCCAACTCGATTGGAGGCAACAGCTGATTAGTAAGTAGCTGAGAAAAGCTTTGCTGCAATTTATCGTTGCTCTTTTCATTGTCGTTCAATATCGACATCACCTTGTTGTAGATTCTCTTGCCAAAGGAAGTGAATCGAACAAGCGGTAGCAGTGGTTTGATCGAACTAGCAAACCGCGACTTGTACTCCGGAGACGACAGGTCCATAGCCGTTTGAATCACATAGTTACCGTACTGGTCTTTGATCAGAGTAGTCAGAATTGCGGGTTGCAGAAGAGCCTCAAACAAAGGGTTGTAGCCGTCGCCAGCCCGCATCTTGAGACATCTTTCAACCACGTTCGACGAAAACTTCTGCACAGACAATTCGCAAATGTACGGAACCATGATCTTCGTTAGCTCGTTGTTCAGCAGGAAAATGTCCATCGCAATTAAATACTGAACAACATAGTTTCCAAACTGGTCCTGCATGAGAATGATTGAGTTGCGAACAATTTCCCGCCCAAGCTGAATTACCTGCTCGCTGTTGGCCTTATTTAGCAGTTTCTGCAAAACACAGCACCCGTGCTTGTGAGTCGCAATTTTGATCATGTTGTTGCAAATCGAGTCAATAATGAATTGCAGGTCCTCGTTCTGGAAATTCGAGATGCACTTCTGGATCACGTGATTGCCGTTCAAGTCCTGAATCAAACTCACAATTTGCGGCGAAAGACACTCCTCCAACATCCGGTGGTGTGTTGGAGTTGACAGACAGTCAATCAACTTTTGACATGCACGTGTCCCATGTTGATTTTTGGAAATGCTGTAGATAAAGGGCGAGATGTTTGTCAGAATCATATTGAGCTGGTCGTAATTGGCGTTGAGTATGATCTTCTGGATCAAATAATTTCCAAACGGATCAGTCATCAGCTCAGTTGAGTGGGGGTAAATTTCACCAAAGATCAATGGGTAATACTTGCCAAAATCCTCGTCAATCTTTTTTTGCAAAAACCGACATCCGTACTGGTCCTTTGACAATCCCAGAATGTCTGTCGACTCATCTAAGACTGTGGCTGATGAGATCGAGACCAAGCTTCTTTTCTGAGCCGACTGTTGAGCAGAGTTCAACCCATCCGAGAGGCCAGCGCCGCTCATCGACAGGCCCTGGAACTGTTTCTCGAAGGAGACCATATTGACCGGTGTCTGCTGCAAGGAGAGCAGTCTCTGCCTCTGTAGCTTCTGCTCATCTAGGGATATATCGGACTTGGACGAGTGGTAGTGCTGCAAAGTAGGGATTGAGGGCACCGAGGGCACCGAATGAATCGAAGGAACCGATGCAACAGAAGTCACCGATGGGACTTCCAAAAGACTCAGCGGGTCGAGGTCGGCGAGCGAGTAATTTTGGCCGGCCGTCGTTGTGTTGATCCCCATTCCCATGCTCGTTGCAGTCGCCGTCGCCGTAGCACTTGTACTGGTTGCAGCATTGACACCTGTAGCTGCCGTGGCAGCCGTAGCAGTGGCCCCGCCACTGGCGCCAACCCACGGAGAGTACAACTTCAGACTCGGGGTCTGATTCCAAATAGAGCTGGAAACAGAGCTCTTGCGGCTATGACTGTCAAACACGCCAGAATGTCCATTGAAGTAGTCAGGCGGAGTGAGTGGCTCTCCAGTGTATGGGCAGTTTCCGGAGCCGCCTGCGGCTCCTGCTGCTGCCGCACCATAAATATCGGAAACAGTGGTGCTACTTCCGCTGGCGCCATGGGTTAGAGAGCCCGGAGTCGGGTTGAAAATTGACGAGTTCAGCGACGAGAGCGAATTCTGGTGCTGATGGCTGTAGTGGGTATAGTTACTGCCCTTTGATGTTCCACCTGCAAGGTCCGCAAGGTGATGATTGGTGTTGGGAGTGGAGATCAAACTGGGTGAGATCAGCGGGTCGCTGTAGTTGCGACGGGGCTCTGCAACGACACTAGCTGAGTCGTGCGGCGCCTGATGTGCCTGCACAACGTTTGCGACCTGCGCGGCCGGTGGTGCCGATGGCTGTGTGAACTGTAGCGGCAAGGTTAAAACAAGCTTGTCCTTGGCGAGAGGATGAGGAACGCTGTTAGCGCTGGTGTTAAGGTGTAGTTTTTCGTCAAATTCAAACTGCTATAGGGGTGGCAAGTGGGTTAGTAGCTAGAATAGGAACAAACACAGGCTATGGGTAGAAATTAGAAGATACGCACCATGTTTAGGGGCGTGACGCCGTAGTTATGAGCGTAGGAGTGCGCCAGCACAGTAGAAAAGGGTGGCCAAAAAGGGAGGCAGTCGTTCTGCTTGACGGCGCGGTGGGTTTGCTGGAGTGACAAAGATGGACTCAATAGCGCTAGGGAAGAGTGTATGTGTTAAACTGAAAGGATTTGGTCTGCCAGATGAGCAGATGTTTGAAAGAATTTAAAATAGTAGGAGAGTTACAAAAATTGGGATGGATCAGTAAATATTTATATACTTGGCTGAGCCGCTTGCAAAAATATGGGGAGGCCACGGGGTTGCGAGCCGCGGGGTGCCCGGTGGGATTTGGCGCCGCGGCGGTGTCAGAGGCCAGGGGAGAGGCAGATGTGTGGCCGGGGCGCGAAATGGCAGGAGTGAGGTGGGCGGACGCAAGAGAGAGTAGTGGCTTGTGGAAGCACGCGAGTGAAGGTCTAGGTCGCCCACATCTGAATTGGATCTCGTTGCGTGTCTCAGGATATTCAGCCTATCGCTGGCTGCGATGCTGTGCGGACGCTATGCGGTTAAAAAGAAAGGCACGCCTGGGCAGAGAGGTTTGACATTTTTCCACTATACCGAAAATGGCAAGCCTGCTGGTGCGAGGTGCAAGGTGCTGTGCAGGGGCCTGCGTTTGCTTACCCGGCGTGGTCTAGGCTTCCGGGGCAGCCGTGGAGATAAGAAGGCCGGGTCATAAACTCACAAACGCTGCGAGTTCCAGCGGGTGCAGCGTGCGGGTGCAGCGAGCACAGCGAGCGCAGCTACTTGGAGTGAGGAGTGAGTTGCGAGCGCAGCGAGTTATTTCATCCGGTCAACACGAGACTTCAAATGATCCACGAGTGTGCGGTTCTCAATTCCTTGTTTATTCAACCGAAAGTGTGCTGCCGAACACCCAACTTCCGACAATTGATCTTCAATTGCGATGTTCCACATTTGGATTTCCAGTTTCTTGTGTTTGACTCGGTAGCAGCAACCTCACTAAGTTAGGGCTGTAATATACGAAAAATGGCTTAATCTGTAAGCATATTACACGTTTATTTATATGTACGATATATATATATATAAATATAGTAACAGTAGCTATGGTATGTAGTGCAAATGTCCAGAACTGAGGCAACGCAAGCGTAAAGCGTAATTGAGTGGAGGTGCGGTTGGTAAGATTGCAATCGCTCGAATGTTCGGGCAATCGACGCGCGCCGATCGACTCTTTCAGACTGCAGAGTATAACTTTTCGATGCAGTCAATTTCTGTCGACAGATAGTTGAAAAATGAGAATGGACCGTGAAATGGGACTAGAAGCACGTCAGGTGTGCGAGTTGCTGCAACGAGTGTGTTCGGGTCAAGAGCACTCATTCTATTCTCCCTTCTCACCTCTCAAGCGGTAAGAACGTCTTCCACCTTATCGACGCGTCGATCGACTCTGCCATTTTTTACCCCTTCCATCCGAAAAAGACACACACGCAATAGAAAACCGCCAACCACCTGCTGCTCCTCCTCCGCCTCCTCAATTACTCCATCCACCAACGACCAGCCCACCATGGCCTCTGCGTTTCTCGGAATCTACGTCGCTTTATACGACTACCAGGCCCAGAACGAAGAGGAACTTTCTGTCCAAGAAAACGACCTCCTCTATCTGCTCCAGAAGTCGGACATCGACGAATGGTGGAAAGTCAAAAAGAGAGTCGTTGACGCCGACGTCGAGGAACCTTCGGGACTCGTTCCATCGACCTACATTGAGCCGGCTCCCGTTGTGGCACATGCCACTGCTTTATACGACTACGATAAGCAAACGGAGGAGGAGCTCAGCTTCACCGAGGGCACTGCCTTAGACGTTTATGACTCGAGCGACCCGAATTGGATCCTTGTTGGTGTGACAGGCGGTCAATTCGGCTTTGTCCCGGCAAATTACGTTGAAATGGGCTCCGCCGCGGCCGCTCCCGCCGTTGCCGCTCCCGCCGTTGCTGCTGCCCCGGCTCTTTCCAGCTTCCCTCCACCGCCTCAGCGTATCGACAGACCATCTCTCCAGTCGTCGCCATTGCCTGAAATTGAGGCTCCTGCGCCCCAGAAGTTCCCAAGACCGGCAGCATTTGACGGGCGTGATGACGAAGCTCCTCCACCGATGCCGTCAAGACCACGCACCAACACTGCGAGCTCGCGGAGAAGCAGTCGTTCCGCGTACGACGAGGATCATTCGCCAGATCACGGCGAACAGCACCCAGATGAGTTCTACAAAGACGACTTTTTCACCTGGAATGTGCACGAAATTGACGGCCGCAAAAAGAAGAAGGCTGTTCTTTCCATCGGCAATTCGTTGATCTTTATCACTCCCGGCGGAAGCTCTCACTCGCGGGACTGGAACATCTCGGACCTCACCTCTTACAACCATGAAAAGAAGCACGTCTTCCTTGACTTTCGCAACCCGGCCGCCTCTTTCGAGCTGCATGCCGGTTCCAAAGACGCGGCAGAGGCGATCATCACGATTCTAGCAGATATGAAGGGAATGACCTCAATGAACGCACTCAGAGATGTGAAGGAAGCATCGGTTCCAGTGTCTTCAAAAAAACAAGGAAAGATTCTGTACGATTTCGAGGCCGAGTCGCCCGAGGAGTTGAGCTGTTTCGAAGGCGACTCCGTCTACATCCTCAACGACAAAAAGTCCAAGGAGTGGTGGATGGTTCAAAGCGTTTCCACAGGCAAGCAGGGTGTGGTTCCATCCAACTTCGTCAAGGTTGTTTCGTCATCCTCGTCATCCTCGTCACACGGCGGCTCGACTTTGCGGAACCTGTTTTCAAGACGCTCGTCGCAAACGTCGCTCAAGAGCCCAAAGAAAAGTCGGTCAAAGGACCTCGAGCGCGAGCGCCGCGAGCAGGAGCAGCTGCAGGCCGAGCGGGATGAGCTTGAGCGCCAGAGACGGCGCCAGCAGCGCAAGGAGCGCGAGCTGCGCGACAGAGAGGAGCGTGAGCGTGTCCGTCGTGCTGATGACAGAGAGCGCGAGAAGAGAGCGCGCTCGTCTTCGTCTGGCTCGAAATCTGTTGAAAAGGACTCGTCCAAGCCAAATCCGCATCGCGTCCGCACGTGGATCGATCGTTCTGGCTCGTTCAAGGTCGAGGCTGAGTTCCTGGGCTGTTCTGACGGCAAGATTCATCTACACAAGGTGAACGGCGTGAAGATCGCCGTTGCAGCGCCAAAGCTCTCGTCCGAGGATCTTGAGTACGTTGAGCGGATCACCGGGATGTCTTTGGAGAATTACAAGTCGTCGTCATCGAACGAAGGCCACCGCTCATCTCCAGCCAAACGGTCTGAGTCTTCGAGTGCGGTTGTTACATCTTCAACCTCAACGCAGCGCTCGTCCACTAAGCCTCCAATGAACGAGAAGCTGTACGAGTACTGGTTTGACTTCTTCGTCACGTGCGGTGTCGACGCAAACGTCTGCGACAAGTACGCACGCAACTTTGCGAGCGAGCAGATGGACGAGTCGATCGAAGCTGATATCACTCCATCGCTGATGCGCACGCTCGGTTTGCGGGAAGGTGACGTTTTGCGCGTCAACAAGTACCTGGACACCAAGTTTAACCGCAAACCGCTGGAGCAGACTACCACAGGCGCCAACGGTGCCAACGGTGGGCTGTTCAGCGGTGCAGACGGTGCCTTGAAGACAAACAAGACGGGCAATGCGGGAGATGCTGTGAATGGTGCTCAGTTGGGCAGACAGCAGCAGCAGTTTGAAGACGACGCATGGTCTCTGAAGCCGGCGTCCAAGACAAACGAGCTGCCGGCCAAGCCCGTTGCTCCGCAGCTGACAGGCTCAATCCAGGACCTTGTGAATATCAAGCCAATGGAAGCCACGAAAACAGGTGCTGCACAGCAGCCTCTGCTGAAGCCCGTCACCACCACTGCGAGTGCAGCTCCTGTCAAGCCACAGAACACTTCGGGAACGATGTTTGCGCAGCCAACCGGCGCGCTCATGCCAATGCCGACCGGGTTCATGCCGATTGCTATGTTGCCAATGCTCACGGGTCAGGCCACAGGCTACCTACCTCTGCAGCAAACGGGACTTGCAGCCAACAGAACTGGTGTGGCGCAGAAGACAGGCGGTGTGATGCCAATGCCGTTCACCACATTTGGTGCTCAGCCAACTGGTGCGCTTCCGCAGCCAACTGGTGGACTCATTCCGTTGCAGCCTACTGGTCTTACCTTAAACAAGACTGGCGGAGTTCCAGCTACCTCATTTGGTCTTCCTCAGCGTACCGGCGGTTTCATCCCACTGCAAACGGGCTCGATTCCAGCGATGCAGCCAACCATGAAGACGGGTGGTTTGATGCCTCTTGCCACTGGAATGAACTTGAACATCAACCTCAACACCCTTCCACAGACGTCTTTTGGTCAAAACGGGTTCCAGAGTGGATTCCAAGTTGGCCAGCCTACCGGCTTCCAACAGCAGGCAACTGGCTTCCAACCGCAAGCAACTGGCTTCCAAGCCCAGCCTACATTCCAGGCCCAGCAGACTGGCTTCCAGTCTCAGCTCCCACAAACATCGTTCGGCGGTGCTGTTGGCCAGCAAAAGACTGGTGGATTCGTTCCACAGTCCAACTTTGGCATTAACCAGCTCAACAATATGTTTGCCGGTACCTCCATTTCGCAGCCAACGGGATACCAGAACGGTCAACAAGGCTTCCAGAATGCTCAAACGGGCTTCCAGAACGCGGGCTACCAAAACGGCTTCCAAAATGGCTTCCAAAATGGCGGCTTCCAAAATGGCGGTTTCCAAAATGGCGGTTTCCAAAACGGAATCCAGCCACAGCAAACCAGTTTTGGACAGACTCTGGCACCACAAGCAACTGGGTTCAATGCGGCTCCACCAACCTCATTCAACTCTTTTGCTCAGCCACAGCAATTGGTTTCTCAGCCAACAGGACTTGGGTTTGGTAACGCACCAATGACCTCGTTCGGTGGCTTGCAGAGTCAGCCAACTGGTAGAAGAGCCAACCTGGCTAATGCTACAGCCGACAATCCGTTCGGCTTTTGAATAGACGGTAATAGATGAGGAGACGAGCGAAGCAGATTGGTGAACGAAGCGACCCATTTTTAAGCGTCTCATTCGGTGAATCGAGTCATTTGAATGACTCTTGTAGTGTGCGATTGATTAACTAGGTAACTAGTAATAAAGTATCTAAAAAAAAAACTATAAAGAAAGCCAAAAAGGCTCGGTGGCATGCTTAATCAGTTACCTGATTTGTCCACCGTGGATTTGGGCTAGCGATCAGGCTCCCTTATTTATTATTGGCTGTTGGTCTCTACCTCTCTTTAATAATACACTTCTCACTTCATACACAAAACTACAAAAACAAACACAAGCCGGCTCTATTACAACAAAAGCAACCACACCTCAAACATTAACTAAGGCAGCACGACGAAATCCGAAATAAATACAAAATCCGCACTAAAAGGAGAACAAGGCAAGTCATTTGTGATGTTAATGGGTTCACCGTAGTCTCCAAAACAGGCAAACGACTCGCATCATCTGCTCATCAGTTACTCTCCCACCTTTGACGCAGCAGCAGCAACCGCGGCGGCAGCAGCAGCAGCAGCATCCTCATTGGCACCTCCAATTGCCTCTTCACCTCCTTCAACACTTCCCCCATCTACACCGCTGCCTTCAGCATCTCCCTTGGCACTCGAAACTTCATCGCCGTCAGGGAAAAACTCGATTGGCTCACCACTCGTACCAAACAAATGGTTTGGCAAGGAGCCATACAACCAAAACAAACCCTTGTTCTTCTTAAGCCGGTAGTTTTCCAAAAGCCGCACAACTTCCTCTTCTGTGACGCCAGGATTGCGCTTCACCTCGCTCTCAATAAACTCAATCACCTTCTTTCTCCTCTGCGCGCTTTTGGCTATGCGGCCTCTTCTCCACCGGGTCCCAAGTCTGCGTTCAAGCGACTTGAGAGGTTCCTGGTTTCTGTAGCCAATGTTCCACTCCTCCCACAGATCTGCGACGCTCTTGGCGCGCGAGTTGAGATCAATTTCCGGAATGCTGGAGTCGTTTGAGTACGAGCGGGATGCGCGGTGGGACAGCTCAACGGCTGACGACTCGACTGCCGTCGTTGCGGCCGATGCCTCGTCGTCAGATCCAGACCCAGATCCGTCGCTCTTGCGCGCCTTCTTCACGGCACGCGCGCCAGCGTCCTCGTTAGGCTTCAAAAGACCGTTTTGTGCTTGCTGTGCCACTTGGAACAGCATCAGACGCGCATCGATGTCTTTGGCCGAGATCTTTGAGTTCCCGCCATTTTGTTGTTGGTTCGACTCGTAGTGGTCGCTCAGCGTTGACGCAAGCGTCGAAATGGCCGACGCTCTGTTTCTGAGCTCCGAAAGCGACACCGCGATCGTGTCAAACGACGAGCTGATCGAGTCTGAAAGGTCTCTGAGCTGCGTTAAAAACAATGTGTTGAGGTGTTCAGTTGTCGACTCGGACTCCTTGTTTGCCACTGCCACCGTTCCCGCTGCAGCCACCGGCGTCGAAGCGGCCGAAACACTCTCGCGTGGCACGGAGGGCGAAACAACTGCTGCCGCGGCCGCCGCGGCCGCAGCCTCTGCCGCTGTTTCTGTGCTATGTTTTGGACTCATGTTATTTTTTCTCTTTACAACAACAACCAGAGTCGAAAAAGGACTATCTGCTGAAAAGACTGTTTTTTTTGCTTGCTGTGCACGTGCGACACTGACAGTTTATTGCTAGTCTTGCAAGATGTTGTTTTCTGAGCCAATTGGTCTTTTAACCAGGGGTATATTGGTGTAAAAGATGGCGTTCTCTGTGGGGAGAAGAAAACAGTCCAGTCGAAAAGTCGCCAGAAATTTACGACTCGTCGTTTTTTTTTTTTTCCCGCGACCCACACGGCGATTGTGAATTTCAGGACGACCGACCAATCGCGACGCAGCGAACGACCAGCCAACGACCGGCTCGCGACCACCGAGGCGGGTCGTTTGCGACTTGACTGCGGCCTGTTCGCGATTCATTGGCTCCTCGTCTACGAGCTCACTAGTCCAGTGACCACGAAAGTCTCTACATCTACTACATGCCAGCACCGTGAAGCTGTCGCTGGCTCCGAACCCAGTGGCCGCCTGCCCCTTTGAGGACGGAATTGCGTCGTCCAGAAAAATGCGTCGCGTAGATATCTGTGGCGGAGTTTTCCGCACTGCCACAAAGCTTAAATGTGCACCGCCACTGGCAGTGCAAGGCGCGGGTCCCAAATTCAAAACATTTAAACGCGTGTCTTTGTGTTTCCTAACTATCACCTAATCAACTCCGCTAGCCATCCAAAATGGACCTGTTCGGACTGCGCAAGACAACTGAAGACGACTCGCTCGAGCTGCGACGCTCGCAGACCTCTCGCTCCAGAATCAGACTCAACGAGTTGCTATTCAATACAGATAAATCCCGTTTTGATATCGACCGCGCCGACTCCCAGCGCGAACGCACCGAGCGTCGTGCCGAGCAGTTCAGCGCAGAGATCAACAGACAACTTCGTGAAAAAGAGGAGCGGCTGCTTAAAAATAGACGGGTGCGCAAACCAAATACCGCAAGCGAAGCCAGCGAAGCCAGCGAAGCCAGCGAACCGAGAAAAGCCAGTGAACCGAACCAAAATCTTCAGAATACTGTGAAACCCACAGAGCACAAGAAAGCAAATGACTCTTCAGCATCCCCCCCAAAAGTTTTGTCTCGAAATTCGTTCAAGAAGTCTCCCGGGAAGCCCCCTGGCCAATCACTGCAGCTGGAACGACTCACTACCCTACAACAAGAAAATACCAAGCTCACACAAAACCTCAACACGGAGAAAAGTCTTCGCAAACGGCTTGAAAACCAACTGGCCGAACTGCGCTTGAAACAGGCCCGGTTTGAGAAACAGAACACCGAATCAGAAACAGACCGATTGAGACACGCGCAGCTCGAGTTCAAAGTAGAGGCTCTCACAACCAAGCTTCAGGGCGTTCAATTAAGCGAGCGTGACGCTCAGCAACAGGTTCGTGATCTCCGGAATCGTAATGCTCAACTTCAGGCAGAGCTGGACGCCCAGCACGTTGCTACAAAAAGATACGAGCGCGAGTCAAGCGATAAAGACTTGCGAATTTCACGCCTCGAAGAGACGATTCAGAAACTGCGAAACCAGCTTGCTGTTCGTGAGCAAACTCAGTTCGCCGAACCCGATCCACCAGAATCCCTAGATACTGGGGTTTTGTACCGCATGACAGTGGCGGATCTCAACAGCCGAGCGTCCAGACCTGTGAAAAAATCGAAACCTGTGGTGTCTGCTGCGCATGTGGTGCATATGATTCCGGCGGTGGCCGATGAAAATACCGATTATTTGCTAAATCTGTAATTTAATAGAAGGAACGTTTGGTGAAAATTCGAGATGTTTTTAAATTTTTCATCATTTTAGAAAATAAAAAGATTTTGTGGGGAAGTAAATCATATGGCGTGTTTCTAAATAGTTATACAATCTCTACATTCTAAACCCACAATGTCAATTGTAAGGTACAATTGTGATGATAGCCATCTCAGCGTGGTTCAGTATGTTATTTTCTATGAATTACGTTAACGTCTCGTACTAACACGCAAGCAGCCACAACACCTCGGTCAATTCGGTAGTGGTGTACAACTCGCTCACCAACCACCTCGAACTTGTCCGGCTTGAAGACGCTGTCGCTGTGAATAACAACTCACATGCCGAACAGGGCTCAGGTGCAGCTCGCAGCAGGCGGCCTTCTGCCGCAACAGCCGAGTACGAATACGAATTCGTTTGCCCTGACTGCGGTTACCAGTGTAAGATTGATGTTCCATTGCCGCAACAGGGTCCCAACGCTAGCCACAACACTCACGGGGCTCGCCGGCCGTCGTCACCTCAATCAGGCGATTTTTTGAGGAGTGATTACTTCAAGCTTCTGGCCCAAATCGATGCGGGAAACGAAACCAACAGAGAGTTGATTCTGTCGATTTTGCGGCAGTCGCAGCCGGAAAATCTCGAACAAATCCCTGTCGAGCTGATCAACCAGGGCTACTTTGGTAAGTTCTTCAGTGTTTTGGGTGCTCTTGGAAGCGGGTCGAACGGCAAGGTGTTTAAAGTGGAGCACAAGCTGTTCAACCTGAACTTGGGTATTTTTGCATTGAAAAAAATCCCGATCGGCAACCATTTCGGCAACCTCGTTCGAATACTTAACGAGGTGAAGTTTCTCTACAACTTGACCGAGTCTGGGGCCACAGGTGGCGCCACAAACGTGATTAAGTACAATCATGTGTGGCTGGAGGTGGACCAGATGAGCGAGTTTGGGCCTAAAGTGCCCGTTGTTTTCATTCTCTTTGAGTACTGCGACGGAGGAACTTTAGAGGAGTTTGTAGAGGAGACTGCACACCCCAAATTCGATCTTGCACGTGAACGGCTGTTGAGAAGGCTAAAGAAACTAAAAGGCGCCGAAAACGAGTTTGATGCGACCTCCAAGCAGCGACTGCTCAATAACTTTGAGATCTACAAGATCTTCAAAGACGTTCTCAGTGGTCTGCATCATCTGCACGGACTCAAGATTTTGCACCGCGACCTCAAACCGTCAAACTGTTTGTTTAAGACAAGATTCCCAGAAGATTACTCACCGCCCCAGAGTCTCTCGGAGGCAGCTCGGATCCCTGGCTTGCTCGTGAGCGATTTTGGCGAGTCAATCATGGAAAATACCAAGCGAAGCTCAACCGGCTCGACAGGAACGCTCGAGTTTTGCGCGCCCGAGCTCTTTGAGCGCGACCGAGCAAACCCTGGCCGGCTCCGGGAGTTCTCGTACCAGTCAGACGTTTATTCGCTCGGGATGATTCTATATTACTTGTGTTTTGGTACACTGCCGTTCAGATCATCGGACCAGACAGCAATTCGCAACGAGATACTAGAAAAAAATGTGTTCGAAGGAATGGAGACGTTGCGTACCACCGAACTTCTGCCCGATTGGATCGCTTTGATCCGGCAGATGGTCAACCCTGAACCGGAGCAGAGACCGAACTGTTCTCAGCTTTTGGCTCGATTGGGCGAAATCGCACTCAAGTTGAACGATACTCAGAAGCAAGCAACAATCCCTGCACCCAGACTCGATACCGGTCTATACCCGGTGTTTGCGGCTGTGATGCTGCTGGCTCTTAACACGAGCCGCTGCCAAAATCAGCTGGTGGGAAATCTACAGTTCACGCAGTTAGGTCTGTTGCTGGCCACGAGCGACATTCGTGTTCGCCGCAGCGTGCTTGGAATCCAATTCATTTTGCTCGTATACTTGACAATTGCGACACTTTTATAGGAAATACATTTGAGAATTTAGCAGGAAACTTGACTCGCTGCGTACATGCAGGTCTCAAATGATGAGCTCAGCAGGTCCGCAGTCACCGTTTGCTTGTTAGCACTGACAGGAGCTTCCTTCACTCCCCGATGACCCCGAAAACCGTAAATCGATCAGACCTCTCCGCTTTCCACCTGAACCATCCGCAACCGACTCATCGTAGTCGTGAAATAACGTTTCGTCAACGTTCCCGGTGACATACTCAAACAACTCCAAAAGACCCACGTTCTGCTTCGCACTCACCTTGAAAAACCGCGACACTTGCTCGTTGCAACTCACAAATTGTTCCACTTCGGCCTCAAACTCACACTCGCCAAAAGACCCTTCCACTGGCTCACCCAACAAGTCCAGCTTGTTCCCCACCAGCACAATGTCCAGAGCAGGCCCGCCATTGTCGCTCTTGTAAGTTTCAAGCTCGCCAACCCAGTATTCGGCCTTGCGGAAGCTGCTAAGGTCGCTTAAATCAAACACTATTAGTGCCGTGTTGGAATTGCGGTAGTACAGAGGTGTGAGGTTATGGAACCTCTCCTGGCCTGCCGTGTCCCAGATTTGTAAGTTGATCATGCGCTCGCCACTGTGAGTCAAGATTTTTTTCGAGACAAACGCTGCACCAATTGTGGACGCTTTCTTCTCTTCAAATGTGTCGTTCTGGACCCGCTGAAGAATTGATGACTTGCCAACTGAAGACTCTCCCAGGAGGACCAATTTGTAGTCGGCCACCAACTTCGGGCGCGCTGCAGTTGACGTTAAGTTTTCGCCTGGTATCCTCCCATTGATATCGGCCAAATGTGATATTATTGTCTCCCCAGACATGTGTTGGTCTCTGTTATGCTTATCAAGATTGATGATAAGTACATCCTTTTGTTATCAGAATTGAAAAAAAAAAACTATACAAAAGTTTTTGGTTTTTTTTTTTGACCGCACCCGTTTTTTATTTTGACACAAACTTATCGTAATTATATAAAAATATATCTGTAAGACTATCAGTTGCTCCATACTAAAAACGACCCATCAACCGACCCAAACTCAACCTCACTGAACACACTCAATTTTATTCTCCCTATGAGTACAATCGGAACATCTTTCAAAAATCACGCGTTTGAATTGCTCCCCTCAGAAGGGATTGGCTTTATCAGGCTAGGTGATTCCCTCTACAGACTCATGAAATTGCTTGAGAAACGGAGCCTCCACACAGATATCCGGTTTATCTACTCGGACAAGAGCAAAACCATTATTCTCCAGCTTGTCAAACTCGGAATCAATCTCGTTTTTGACTCCCTTTCTCAGAAACTAGTGCTTATCGAGGTGAACGAGCTCGCCAAAATATACGGTGTCAGTTACGGCTACAAGAAGGATACCATCTCTAGCTTTGAGTTCAAGCACATCTACAACAAAATATTCGGGCCTACTTATCCGGGCTTTCTCGATACAGAAACAAACAGCTACTATCTATCATACCCTGGAATCGCGTTCAAGTTCGATGGACTGTGCGATTCACACCAGCTCTCTGCCCATGAAGACCTCAATCAGGTGCTAAATAGCTCGAAGTCCGAATCCCACGCCTCCAGTCTCACCATTTTCCGCGGCAACAGCTGGTCGGAGTTTTCAAAGAACCTGGGCACTTATCTCGAGAACAACAACCTTTTTGATAGGTTTGACGACTTTCTGCATGAATATGGTCGTACCGTTTCTGGAGAGATACAGATCGGCCGCTGCGACATATACCTTCCCGCACGGTTGGCCATATTCAACTTCAAGTCGCACCCGAGACCTGAGCGTAGACAGCTGCACGTTTTTCTGGGCCGCACACCAATGCAGAAAGTGGTTTCATTGCTAGGGCCGCCCGAAGACACTGTGACGCAGGTGAAGGAGCCGGGGATTTCGTCGCAAAACAAGGAAAAAGAGCTTTTCAAAATCCACAACTATTTCAAATTCGGCTTTGATCTCATCTACAAGCTCGAGAATACCAATTCAGAAGGTGCAAATGTCGTGGAGCAGATCACTATCCACAGGAATGTTGCCAACTCGCTCGAATTTCTCAAGTACGAGTCGCTTAATTTCCTGCTTTTTGGATACAACTATCCTGAGCCGTCATTGTACAAAAAGGTTGCGAAAGACTTGGACAAACACATCGAGCTGGACAGAAGCAATGCGAACCTTGCTGTCGCTAGTCATCTTTCTTTCGACACAATCCGCACGATTTTGCAGCTGAACCCTGACAGCAAACCCATTTTTCTCAATAGGAAAGAGTACGAGCTCAGTCCGCATCACAACAGCTCCACAAATGCATTCGAGGTGATAGAGTATGAGGACCACTTCAGCTCTGATTCGCCATCGATATCGAGCGATTCGAAAAGTATGATTCACGGGACTGGCACACACCAATCACCAGAAGATAACGAGGAGTTCAAGAATTGGGGGTTGACAAAGTTGTTTGGGTATGGCCGGTGTGTTTTTGAGGTTCTCATAGATGGGGATCGTATAAGTAGCGTTACGCTGGTATAACATACGACAATCAGACACTTCAGTCATCAAAAGAGCGATTAAAGTCGCTTCACATTGTTTACTCGTCTCTTAGCTGGGGTTGTCGTTTCATTCACATTGCTTGCTGCCCTATTTACAGAAATATAAAACCAAAAAAAAAAAAAATCCAAACCATAAGAATATATTAAACCCCAAAACGTGAATCATTAGTGTACGTAAAACACGTACCTCATATCATAAACATAAAAAACCAGAGGCTGTGTCATCATTCATCACAAAAAAGCAAATTAGTTGTAGTAGGTGTATCCAATGTAGTTATCAATCGAGACGTTTCTGTTAAACAGCTTGATTTCAGGAATTTCGATATCGGTCTTGATGTTGGGCATTTGCTGGAAGATCCGAGAGTAATTATAATTGAGCTTGATGTCCTTGTAGACATAGTTCTTGAAATTGGCCAGCGAGATAAAGTACGGAGCACACAGCTTCCACAACTTGAAATAAAGATCGATTCTATCGCTCGGGTTTTCAAAATTGTAAAAGTATTGCGAGTTGACAGTCGCGTCCCTCAAGGCTATCCAATCGGCGTGTGCAATGTACTTCATACCAGTGGACCCATTCAGCTCCAACAGCTGCCGGAACAAGTTCAAAATGCTGGCAGCATCAATGTCTACTGTTCCGCACGCCTTCAAACAACATCTGTAGAAAACATTTGTCTTAGAGAAGTTGTTGGAGTTGGCAGTATCAATGATGTACCGGAAAGTTTGCGAGTTGTGCCAGATCGTCGACTTGGACAACAGAACGTTGATGAATGGTTCATCAATGGCTCTGATGGAACCATACGCGGAAACAAGCTCTGTCAACCTGCCAAATGCCTCCTCCGAGTATTCTGGGAACTTTGTGAAAAATATCGACAGAAACGAGTCGTTCAACGACGACGAAACCGACGAATTGGACGTTCCTTTCGACTCGTAGTGGCCCCACGTGGTGAGCCAGATATTCTTAACCTTGTCGTAATCCTGAGTGATTTCCCAGGTGTTGGCGAGATACTTCTTAATGAAGTTGAGCTGCAAGGGCGTGAGATAAGGCATGGACTCGTTGACAGCGTCGTGGAAGAAAAGGTCCGCCGTGCCAATGTCTTTCGAGAATCCAATAAACGAGAGGTGGGCCATGGTCATGTAACTCTTCACGTTGATAGGTGGTTCGATTCCCTTCGACGTGAACGTCGCGTAAACGTCCGAGGTAAGCTGTTGGAAGATGTCAAGCGCGTCTTGCGTGTGACCTTTGAACAGGCACACCCGAATCATTCCAACCTGTAGCTCGTTGTGTAACTTCTCGTTCGGTCCTTTCGCTGCCTTGATTTTCTGGTACATAGACCAAACTTCCTGGAAGTCAAAGTCGCCACTCTCGACGAGAAAGGGGAAGATGGACCCGAGAACAGGCTCAGAAGTGAACAGACGATTGAGCTTTGGGTTGTTCTTGCCAGTCTCCCAAATGTGCACGGCCTCAAATGTGAACCCGAGATCCTTATATGCCTTGAACAGGTGTGTCAGACCGTGCGGGTTCAGCGAGACCTGGCCGTCCACAAGGTTGTACGACACCTCTCTGATGGCGCAGGTGAGCAAGTAGTGGATGTTTTTGATGGGGTTGTTGGAGTCCTTGTCGAGGTTTTTGCTGAGCTTCGAAAGCTCCAAACGATGGATGCGGAGTCCATTTCTGAGCAGCGAGACGAACTCGCCCATTCTCTTTTCATTGAGCTCACCAGAGGCCACCAGTGACTTATACAGCGGGATAATGCGGCGCACAGCAACCCAAAATTTGGCCACGCCACCCATAATTTTGCCTGTGGCGAGGTCATAGGTTGAGTTTTGCAGCAGACACTCGTCAAATGCCTTAAGATCCTTGTTGGTCGATGCTGGCGATGACGTCAGGTGGTGGTCCTGCTTAGAGCCGTAGGCCGGAGAAGCATGGGTACTAAGGTTTCTTTGGTGAGAAGGGAACGAGCCGGTGGCGTAACGCTTTGCGGCTCCCTGAGATGCTCCAGGGGACGCCGGCTGAGGCTCCACAAACGTGTTGAGCAGTCGGGACGGCTGGTGGGGCGCTGGCTGGTGCTGGAGCGCCTTTGTCGAGACTCTTTGGCCCTGTTTGAGCGAGTTTGACGTGAGTGTTCTAAACATGAAGATGACCCTGTATGTTTGTTGCGGTTGTCGAATCCTGTGTTGTTTTTAAATGCGGGTTTGAGTGCGAATGGTGTAAGGCTGATGAATTTCGTCTAGTTTAACTAAACATATAGATTTTTGGCTTTTTATATATAATCTTTTCGGAGAAAAAACATCTGATTTTATCCGATTTTATACGTTTCGCGGATTACGGTGAGATATCGGGCGAGCGAGGAATGACTAAATGGCGAGCGAGGCGAGTCCCTTCCGGGTGAGTCATCTTGGCGAGCAAATATGCGGGCTATGAATGTTGGGTTATGTTATGTAAGGGGGTGGTTTATGTTATTCACATGTCAGTAGTCTATTTGCCCAATATTCCGTTAAAATTGTATTTCAATATTTCTTCGGCAGACTATGCCACTTTTAATATTGTGAATTGTGTCAAAGTTTTACGTAGAGTTGCATATTCTGCTTTGAATCCGTGGCACAACTCCAAAGTCTCTCAGTCGATAATGGCATCATCGCTGATCATTGTAGTCTTACGCTTAACCCACGATTTTTTGTAATTTTAACTTTTCTGGTTTTCTTAATATTGTTGAGTGAGCTCGAGTGGCGCAGCAATTAAAAGTAGCCGGATCTATTACAGATAATACTTTTAGGCTATATATAGCTTGTATATGGCAACAAACAAATCAGAGAGAGCGGAGTGGCGGAACATTTTCTCTTTTTGCTTGACAAATAACTCCTGATTTGTGAGCCTTTTAATGAACAGGAAAGCTGGAAGAGCTGAAGGATGATGTAAAACCTCGTCGCTAATCATCTCCTTAATTACGCAAACAGGCTGATCGATACTCCAACAATTGGCTGTGGTCGTAGTTAGCTCGCGTCTGACCCGTAATCAGCTCACTGCCTCTTACCCGACTTCATCTTGTACCTCGCTCCTCCCTTACCCTGAGTCCCTTTGCGCTGCTGCCGACCAAACCCTCCAAACATGTTCTGGAAGTCCCCTCCTCCACCTTGGAAACGGAACTGATTCCCGCCTTGGAAACGGAAAGCTCCAGCACCGCCTCCAGCACCGCCACGCGCACCGCCACGCGCACCGCCAAGCGGATCGTTAGGATCCTCACCGTACCGATCATACTTGCTCCGGGCCTCCGAATCAGAAAGCACCTCGTAAGCGTTGTTGATCTCCGCGACTTTCGTTTCTATCTCGTCTTGCGAGAGCGTGGATCCTTTCAACTTATCAGGGTGGTTTTGCCGCATTTTTTCTCTATAAGCCTTCCGGATCTCAGCTTCGTCAGCGTCTCTCGCAACTCCAAGAACTTTATAGTAGTCATTTTTTGGCTCACTGCGCCGTTGTTGAGCAAAATTCTGCTGCTGTTGCTGCTGCTGCCATCTTTGCTGCTGTTGCTGCTGTTGCTGCTGTTGTTGTTGTTGCTCACGCTTCCGCCGGCCATACTCCCGCTCTGCAACATCGTAGCGGCTCTTCCACAGCCGCGTGCGCCGCCAACGCTCTTTCATAGCCTCCAGCCGCTCGTGAGCCTGCTGATAGCTCTTTTTCTGCAGCAACTTGTCCACCTTCATAATCTCATCCGGCAAAAACACCGACTCTTTGTTAACTGCTCCAGCATACTTCTTGTAGGCTGCGGAGCTCGAAACTGGACTTTTGGCCGCACCGCTCTGCACACCACTCTCTTTCGCCATATGCACTAACTCTTTCAGGAAAACAGACCCAGCCAGAACCTCCTCCTCGCTGAAACCAAACTCTTGCACTCCTTCAAGCCCGAATTGCATCAGAGTTTCAAAATTGTTGCGGTGTTTCGCCGTGGAGAACCCAAATAGCCCTGCTTCATTATCACGCAGCTTGATCTTCTGGTCAGCCTCAAAAAGGTATCCATACAGCTGTTTCCACGTCTCCACACTCGGCTCAAGCTCCTCGATCCGCTCTAAATCGCCCTGGTTCGACTCATCAGCCGTCGTGTCCAGGTACACATATGAGTAGTAGATCGAAATCTCGTTGAACAGCCGCAAAAATTTCACCAGTTTCACGGCAATCTTGGAGTATTGTCTGCATTCCGCGTGATCATTGTCGAGCTTCAGACAGTTTTTCAACACTTTCTGTGCATTTGCAACGTCCACAGCCTTTCCTAACACTTGGAGCTTGAAAAGATCCACATAATTGCTCAGATCGTGGTCGTGGCCATTGATTAATCTCGTGTATCCGTCTATCAGTAAGTTGACCTTTGCTGTAAATTCCATATCTTTCGCACTTTTAACACACTCTATCTGCGTCTTGACCAGTTTCAGGTTCAATGGAGACAGTTTCAAAGCTTCCTGTGTCAACTCGAAGCACTTCCCGTACTCGTGCCCTGCGCGCGCATGCTCAGCCTTGGCCACAAGGTCCCGGGCAAGAGCCAATCGGGCTTTCAGTTCTTGGGGGAGTTCCCCGCCTTTATCCAGCTTGGACTCAAGCAATTCGTACTCTCCAAGCTCCACACTCAGCTCAGCAAAGCGTTCAAAACAGCCCATATGAAATCCGCGTCCCGCGTAGCTGATACAGGCCTCAAAATCACTCAGCGCCAGCCTGTCTCTTTTCAGCGAGTAATTGATCAAACCGTGCTTGTATAGGACATTGGAGACAAGCGAGTTCGAATTCTCAGGGTCCCATTTGATAAGCTCGTGAAGAACAGCGTCGTACTCTTGCAAAGCCTCTAAAGATGGCCCTTGCTGCTGGAACTTGGCATCGATCGCCGAGAGTCGACGAGTCACAGACTCCAGATCAAAGGCCGTCTCAGAGAGCCCAGAGACCCCTATCGCGCCAGTAACCAGCCCCCATACCGTGAGTATTGATACTTTCATCAGATGCTCGTTTTGATGGTTGATTTGGGTAGAATGGTGGTGGAATAGGTCGAGAAAAGAAGGAGTGTTCGTTAAATCATAGACAGTTTTGGGATGGATTTCTCCAGAAAAAGTTCTCAAAAAATGTCGACCGACGCGACGAAAAATAATCGATGAGCGAGACGTCAACAAGCCTTCAAACTCCTCTACAATCATCACTGCAAATCATGCCGCTCGAACCAAGTACATCAATCAATCGAAGAAACTTATTATATTAAACAGAAAATAGCAGAAGTGAAACGAAAAACTGGAGGCTTTCAATTATCAAATTACCATAGCCAACATGAACGTTGGCCAATACATGTGGACAGCCGAGCGAGATGATTCAAAGCCAAACTACCAATCACCCCCATACCTAGGAAGACTCACCATCGAACGGTTTGTCCGCCCCCTAGTCAAATCCTCATTCCGGTTCCTTCTTCCAAACCGGAAACTCCTGATTGACCGTCCGCCAGAAATAAGTGTCGCAGGAGACTTCGTCACGTGGCGGAGGTAAATGTTGGCAACCGAGGCAGCCAAAATCACCAAGAACACAATGAATCCAACAATTCCGCCAAACCACCGGAAGTTTTCAACATTCTGGCCCGGAACATGGACATTCATTCCAAACAATCCTGTCACCAAGTTCAACGGAACCAAAATAGTACCGAGAAGCGTCACTTTCGACAGCATCTCCGTCACCTTGTTGTTAGAGTAGAACGACTCAACCTGCAATTGCGCCAGGTAATTCGAATGCGAACGACTGAAGATCTTCTCGTACGAGAGCAAAGACTGGAACATCGTGATAATATGGTCCTGAATATCGCCCAAATACAGCGCAATATCGGCACGTGGCTGTGCCGAATTGTAAAGAGCAGCCTGTGAGGCGAGATTCGTATGCGATTGCAGTGGCCTTGAAGCCTCATCCTGACATCTTTTAGCGAACATCTTGATAACGTCTGCCTTTCCTTGCAACAGTCTCATCAAAGTCATAACTTTACGTCTTGACTCACCAATCCGTTGCAACATGGCTCCGAAATCATTATCCCGCGACAAAAACACAGAGTCCTCAATTGCATCTGCCTCGTACTCGATTGCGTGGATCACTGGCGCGAATCCATCGGTGATGTCATCAATTAGCGCATAACACAACCAGTCCGCGGAAACATCCACGTAGTCACGCAGCTGACGCACTCTTCTTCTCACGTTTGCAGGGTTCACAATCGGCGAGAAATGGAAGGTCAAAATTCCGTCTCTGAAAACAACGATATAAACGTTGATCGGCTCCAGGAAGTCCTCACTCTCTGTGTCGGTCTCAAACGTGTGGAAACAGACAAAGTAGTAGCTTTTGAATAACTCAACCTTCTCACGAGTTTCCTGCATCCGAATATCTTCTGCCGTCAAAGGGTGAATTCCAAAAGCTTTTGCCAGCATTTTCATCTCATTGTCGGTAGGACAGATGCAGTCGAGCCACCAAATGGAATCCTCTTTTTGGAAAAGCGACTGGAACGCCTGACCAGGCTTCACAAGGGAAGGAATGTCCGGAGCATGAATCGTCTCCTCGTCTTCAGACGAAAAGAAACTGAACCGGTCCGGCGGAACAGACTCTCTTGCGTCGTACGACTTCTCGAACGTCACGTTGTTCACATTAATGTCCGAAGACGAACCACTGCTATCGTTGTTGCAAGACGAGCTCTCCTTCGCGCTGCCGTCAGAGTACTTGTCGTCATCGTGGACAGTCTTTGGTTTGTACTTAAGAGCAGCAGTGCTGAATTTTTCAGCCCCGCTGGCCCTCGAAAGGATGCTCGCGTTCTTCAGCTCCTCCTCGCGGCGCAAGATGATCTCGTTCTCCTCGCGCTGCTCGCGAATAAACTCCTCAATCTCGTCGAAATCAATTCCGCGCACGCGGACGTGCTCTGGCAACATGGGGAAACAAACATCCTCCTCGGTTTCTTGCGAGTCTCTCGATGCATGCGAATCCATGTCGCTGTCGCTGTCGTTCGCCTCCTTCGCGTTGGCAACGCTTCCCCTGTTATTTCTGCGTGAGCGATCCGATTTAGTCGAAGCTCTCGAAATCGTCCTAGCAAGGTTTGGTCCTCCAATGGTGATGTTGTTTGGCGGGTTCGAGCTCACGCTCGTGCCTGCGTTCGCACCAACCAGGTTCGGCGACAAAAGAATCCCACCAGCAGTCACGGAGTCCTCTTTTGGCCGAATGAGCGACTTGACTTGCTCGCTGAATGAGCGCGAACGTGTTCTAGAACGGCGCCTTTCCTGACCAGACATCGGCATCATCATCGACGCACCCTGGCCAGCAGGACCCGCAGGACCCACATTGTTGTACCTCGACGGAACCTTAATTGCAAACCCGTCGTCGTCATCGTCGTCGTCTATAGCGATCATTCGGCTCCTCAGGTCGCTCGAGTTCAGCATGTGCTCGGGTCTACTGCTCACGGAGACGCGCTCAGGGGTGTCTTCGCGATCCTCCCTGATAGTAGCATGGTTCAAAAGTGCCGGAGTCTGCGAGCTCTGGGCGGCATACGCATTCAGCGGGCCCTGGAGACCCGCTTCAGACAGCTTTCGAGACTCAGTCTTGACGGGCAGCGTCATGCTCTGGTGCCTGTGGTCGTCCAGATGCGAGTCTCCACTAATGCTGGAATGGATAGACGCGTCATCGTGCGTCGACGTCACGGAGATCGCTGGCGAGCCGGTATTGGAAGATCCGTACTCGGAGTCAGACATAATTGGTGTTATGTAATATGTGTGTGTGTGTGTGTTGTCAAGTAGTAAGGTAAACGCTACTTTCTCCTGGGAAGTAAGTTGTTAGAAGCGCTGGTTCAAACACTGTTAGGGCAAAGTCAGCAAGAAATACACGCAGTTCCTGTCGCTCGCTGTGTGTGAAACTGATTTGTGTCAGGTTTGGTAGTTAAGGTGGCTGCTTTGCAATCATAAGGCTGTAAACGCAGACTGTTTGGATGTTCCCTTTATTCTCTATGGTGCGAGATTCACTCTGCCTGCAATACACAACCCACTCTTCTCTGTTCCAATGGTAGACGACTGGTACATCTGTTGTTCGACAATCGATAGTAGTCTTCTACGAGGTGAAAAGAGGCAAGTGTAACGGAACAATTTTTTTTTTCCCTCCTCCTCAGAACTGTGTGTCCTTCAAAAATTTTTTTTTTTTAATTTTTTCTTTCGGTACAAACTTTTATTGCTTGCACGTGTCCTAATATAGCAGAGCAACATCGCGGCGCAGCGGCGCTGCGGCTCGAGGAAACTCATCTCGGAGTAGCTCGGAGATACATATATCTCTCCAAACCAGCAGAAACAATTAGATTCGCTTCTCTAAATAGCTTACAAAATCAGTACAATCCCTCAGCGTTCTTCACAACACAGCCAGGCTCGTCACTGCCCCTCGAGTAAAGCTTTCCGATCGTGTAAACAGTCTCTCCAGTAGCCTCAAGGTTAGCAATCACCTTCTCCACGTTTTCTGGCTTCACAATCGCAACCATACCAACTCCCAGGTTCAACGTCTTGAGGATGTCTGGAATCGGAACACCACCTGTCTTGCCAAGCCACTTGAAAATGGCAGGAACTTCCCACGAAGCTAGGTCAACCTCGGCGGCAAGATGCTTAGGAAGAGCTCTTGGAATGTTCTCCACAAGACCACCACCGGTGATGTGTGCGAGCCCGAGAATCAGGTCCTGCTGAATCGTAGGCAGCAGCTGCTTCACGTAGATTCTCGTCGGCACCAAAACCTCTTCGCCGATGCTCTTGGTTGGGTTCCACGGAGCAGCGTCCGTGTACTTGTACTCGGTGAGGTCGATGATCTTTCTCACTAGAGAAAATCCGTTCGAGTGCACTCCGTCCGACGCCAGACCAATCAAAACGTCTCCGGCCGACATGGCCTCTGTCTTTGGCAAAATCTTGCTCTTCAAAACAGCACCAACAGCGGTTCCGTTCGTGTCATAGTGGCCTGGAGCGTACATACCAGGCATCTCCGAAGTCTCTCCGCCAACAAGCGCACAGCCTGCCTGTTTGCAGCCGGCGGCAACACCCTCGACGAAGTCGGCAGCCACCTTAATGTCCAAGCTTGCCGTGGCAAAGTAGTCCAAAAACATCAAAGGCTCAGCACCCTGAACGACCAAGTCGTTCACGTTCATCGCCACAAGATCGATACCAACGGTGTTGTGGATGTCCATGATTTGAGCAACACGCAGCTTGGTACCCACTCCATCGGTGGCTCCCACAAGCAACGTCTCGCCAATGTCGTTGTAGCCGGCTTTTTGAAGGTCAAAAAGACCACCGAAACCGCCAATCTCCGCGTCAGCGCCCGGACGAAGAGTCGATTTGACCGACTTCTTGATTTTCTCCACCAAAAGGTTACCGGCATCCACGGAGACACCAGCGTCCTCGTAGGTGATAGAAATCTTCTTCTCGGCCGAGTTTTCGTCTCTGAAGGCTCTGTGTGCAATGTCGTTTCTGTTGTACTTGCCCTTGAAAGAGACGTGTTTGACACCCTCGTACGCCTTATCGACAGCCCCCTTCAAAGTGCTGGCGATAGCGGTCGCTGCAATCACTCTTCCGCCGGCCGTCACAACCTGACCGTCCACCAGCTTCGTTCCAGCGTGGAAAATATACGTGTCTTCAGGAAGAGTCTCGGAAACAGTAATCACGTCGCCCTTTTCGTACGCGTTCGGGTAGCCTCCAGCCGCCATCACGACGGTGGTGCTCGACATGTTCTCGTGGATCGCAAAGTCGATACTGTCTAGTCTGTGCTCCACAGTGGCCAGCATCAGCTCCAACAGATCTGTTTTCAGCAATGGCAGAACCGTCTGTGTCTCGGGATCACCAAATCTGACATTGTATTCCAGAACCTTAGGCTCGCCTGATGGACTCACCATGATCCCCACAAACAAACAGCCAACCATAGGGTAACCATCGCGTCTCATTCCGTCAATAGTTGGCTTCAAAATGGTCTTTCTGATCTGCTCCAAAAGGGCAGGAGTGCCAACGGGAGCAGGAGAGTACGCTCCCATTCCTCCAGTGTTGAGGCCAGTGTCGCCATCTCCAATTCTCTTGTGGTCCTGGGCCGGAGGAAGGTCCACAAAAGAGTAACCGTCAGAAAGACACAGAATCGAGAGCTCGTCTCCCTCAAGAAACTCCTCAATGACCACCTCATCACCAGCAGAACCAAAGTTTCTGTCAACCATAATCTCCTTGATGGCCTCATACGCCTCCTCCTTGTTGGCAGGAATCAAAACACCCTTTCCGGCAGCAATTCCCGATGCCTTGATCACCAGATTGTGGTTGGTCTGAGCAATATACTTCTTCGCAGCCTCGTAATCCGTGAAGTTCTGGTACTCAGCAGTAGGAATGTTGTGCTTTGCCATGAAATCCTTCGAAAACGTCTTGGAACCTTCCATTCTCGCAGCGCTTTCGCTAGGACCGAAAACTGGGATACCAACTTTCTGGAAGTGTGTCGTAATTCCATCCACCAACGGCTGTTCTGGACCCGGAATCACGAGCTTCACGTTTTTGCTCACTGCAAGCTCCACAAGAGCAGGGAAATCTGACGGAGCGTTTCCGATTGGAACAGTCGTCACGTTCGACATCTTGGCAATACCCCCGTTTCCAGGAGCAGCGTAGATGCGGTCCACCAGTGGAGACTGGGACAGCTTCCAGATCAGAGCGTGTTCACGGCCTCCATTGCCCACCACAAGCACGTTTATCTTGTCACTCATTGCACGTTATAGAAGAATCTGTGAATTCCTTGCAGTTTAATCGGTGGTGACTGGAGTTGTAGAAGGAAGAGATTTCTTATCTGGATTTGCTTGTTCATTTAAATAAATTCCAGTCATTGAAAAAAAAAAAATAATTTCAATTGATTTTGACTTCTTTTTTTTTTTTATTTTTTTTTCCAGGCGGTGCCAAGACGATGAGATGAGCTAGCAATTGACCAACACAAGTGATGTCCAAAGCAACTAGTCGGTGAATGACAAACCTCCACTTCATGAACTACCAACAAACCAATTGATACATCTTCCTTCCTGTCCACCAAACATCAATTTTCCGTTCTCTCGTCGCTCGCTGTCTTGCGTCGATCGACGCAATTCTCTCTGCTATCCCAACACTCACCCCACAGTCACTAGCCCTTTCATTGTTAACGAATCGACGTCTAGACAGGAGTTCGATCGCCGGCATAGCCACAACGGCTTTGAACAAAATTCATTCGATTATATGGTTGCTACAACTATACAATATATGGTTGAGGATTTCCACTTTCCAGGTCGAATGAATCGCTTCGCTCCTAATTAGTTCGCTCACCAATTAGAACTTCATTGCACGTATCGCAGAGGCAGTCGAGAATCCGGTCGACGCCCCCGCTTCACCCCCCCTTGCACGTCGAGTTCCTCCAGCTGCTGCACTTGACCCCTTGGAAAATGACCCACGTCCACCTTTCCTGAAATAACTTGACCTCCCGCCCCGCTGGCTCGCCCCGCGAGAACGAGAACCTCCGCGCCCACCTCTCTTCCGGGCTGAACTGCCCCTCCCCGAAGACGGTGAACTCACCGCCGAGTCTGCACAAAACATCTGCGAAAGCTGGCTCACAATTCCTTCTCTCGCTCCACCATCGCTGCTGCCAGGCGCGTTTCCCAAGCGCATTCTCTCGCCTGTAGACGCCTGAGACGGAGCAGAGGACGAGAAAATCTCGAGATCATGACTTAAAGACGCGTTTGGCGTGCTCTGACGCAAAATTGCAACCCGTTGCTCTTTGAAAATCTTGAGAATCTTCTCAAACTTCTTGTAATACTGCACCTGACTCTTCTCTAAGCCTTCTAGTAAACCAAATTCCCGCTGCGTTGTAGGCAGCTTGTTGGCCATGTCTTTGAGAGTCGTGTCGGAGGCCATTGTAGAGTCACGTGAGTGGTTCATGTTTGTCGAGCAAGTAGAGCGGTGCTCCCGCAGCCTTCTATAGCACTCGTTGATGTGCTTCAAAACACGAGGATCCTCGGCGACAGGGCGCACTGAACTTGATGCAATCTTGCTGGCTGGAGTGAACTGAGGCGCAGAGTTTTCCTTGTTTGAAATAGTCTGTCTCTTTTCCGTGGAAACATTGGCACTGCCTTTCGCAAATGACATCATCACTTTTCGGTTTCGGTACAGAACGTCGCCAGATTTTGGGCCCATTACAAGATAGTTTGTTGCGAAACCAGCAGCGTTCATCACCGACTTTTCCTCTAGAATCCCCTCTTTGAACAGATGGAAAAATATTCGCTCCACTTCCACTTTTGCAAGATCTTTCCCGCGTCCATGAAACTCGTTCAGATGCAGACCAGCATTGACGATCTTGGCGTTCTTGGACCCCTTGAAAATATCTTGACACTGGATCACCGTCACATTTTCGCGTTGAATCGACTTGACTAGAGTCACAATATCCTTGGCATAACCAGTAACATCTCGCGTCTCCACTTCAACGTTTGCACCATGTAGGCAGTTGTCGCACTGTTTCCGACAATCTTTGCGGTTGAAGTTTTCATTGAAATATTGCAAAACCTGCTGGCGCCGACAATCGGTCGTATTCTCACAGTACTGGATAACTTGGCGCAGTTTGTTGATATGCTGTTCCTTGTTTATTCTGTCCAGCTCTTTGTCACGCTGAATCATGCTCTGCAAAGTTCGTGCGTCCTTCATGCTGTAGAACATTAGACAGTCAGAATGCTTTCCGTCTCTACCGGCTCTACCCGTTTCCTGGTAATAGCCTTCTAGATTTCTTGGAATCGTCAGATGGAAAACAAATCTCACATCCGGCTTGTCAATACCCATACCAAACGCGATAGTCGCACAGATCACCTGGATCTTATCGCGTTGCCAGCCAAGCTGGACTCTCTGCCGCTCCTCAGGAGTCATACCAGCATGGTAAAAGTCTGCAGAGACGTTGAAATCACTTAGTCTCGCTGCAGTTTGCTCACACGAGTTCTTGGAATGACAGTAAACAATTCCTGTCATTCCTTTGTATTTGCTCTTGATAATACTGGCAATCTCGTCAGTCACCATGCGCCTCTTGGGAACCACCTCATAGTACAAGTTTGACCTGTTGAAACTCTGCTTGAAGAACTTTGGAGCCTTGAGTCGGAGATTGTGTATGATATCCATTCTAACGTGCTCATTTGCCGTCGCCGTCAGTGCCATCACCGGAATATCTGGATATTCCGTCTTGAAGTAACTCAAAGCCTTGTAATCTGGTCTAAAATCGTGGCCCCATGATGAAACACAGTGTGCCTCATCCACAACAATACGAGCAAGCCGCCCATCTCTATACAACTTGGCAATCGCTCCTTTTGCCATGCCACTCGCATTGATCATCTCTGGCGACAAGTAAACCAAATCCAGGAATCCGTTGATGAACATGTCAAACGTTTGTTTTCTTTGTGCTGCGGCAGACTTGGAGTTGATCATAGCCGCCTTGATGTTCTTTTCCAGCAGATGGTGAACCTGGTCCTGCATCAGCGAAATGAGCGGAGAAATCACAATGGTGGTTCCTCTGGTTTTCCCCGAGTCAACTAAAGCAGGAAGCTGGTAGCACAACGACTTACCACCTCCGGTAGGCATCAGAACAAACACATCTTCTCCAGAAAGAGTTGCATTGATGGCTTCCAGCTGATTTTCTCTAAAAGACGACAATTTGAACACTTTCTTCAGCGTCCCATAAACGTCAGAAGTCCATTCAAACTTGCCCATAAACTTTTTATAAGCGTCCGGATTCACGTTTGTGAGCTCCTGTATATCGTCGTCATGCTCTTCCGGTGGCACAGTCTGCTGTTTTTCAACATCGTCTTTCTGTCTCTTGCTGAATATCTCGACTTCTGCTTCGCTATCCCAAGCCATATCCTCATCCAGATCGATCACATCGAGTTCTCTTTCCTCGTTAAGTTGCGTGAAATAGTCATTTCTCGAATTATTTTCCTCGTCGTCATCATCCAAATCATCGTCAGAATGCTGCGAGCTTATCAGAATAGCGTCGTGGGTGGCCACAATCTCCATATCGTCACCGTCCTCCTCGACATCCTCGATCTCAGATGAAAGCCTCAGGTTTTCTATCTCGCTGTGGTCAATCTCATCCACTTCGTCTTCCACAACACCAATTTCGTTCGTTCCAGTCGCGTCTTCATCGTCTTCCTTGTACGAATCGTCCACGCCCGAGTCCTGATCACACACAATAAACTCATCCAATTCGCGTTTTTCTTGCGTGGAGATGATGTCGCCTTCACCATCAGAGTCACAGTTGAACGAGTCCTCGATGTCATTCTGCGACAACGTCTGGTCATGGTACGGCGAGTCTGGCAAAACAGACACGGGCTCCTCTTGCACGGGGGGCCTTACAGGCGGTATTTCCGGAACCTTGAATGAAGAATTAGTGGCATTGAAAGCTGCGTTCGGAGTTGCTCTTGGAGTAGCGATAGAAGATGTTCGTGGTGCAAGAACCGCATCAGAAGACTTATCTGTCACGAAAATCACCTCTGTGTTTTCAATCTCGGAGCTCATATCAATTCGAGACACTTTATTTTGCAAAGTCTTAATAACCACAGGCGCAGAGATCTCTTCAATGCCTGAGTCATCGATCCCATAACTTTTTGTCCTGTTGAACCCAAGAAGGTTCTGTCTCACAGTATCGAGCGATTTCTGAGCGTTTCTGATTTTGGAACCTAAAAATACCCGTCTCTGTCTTTTTTGGTCCTCCGAGATCGAAGTTGACTCGTCAACCATCACATTTTCACGCAGCAGGTCGCACATCTCATCTGATCGCTGTATGAGCGCAAATTGTAAGTGAACAAGTCGATGCAGTTCCTGAGTAGACAATGCAGGCAAGTCGGGAAGCGTCAGGGTTTCACCAGGGAGAACCAGCGCTTCGCCGTCCGTCTCAGGCTCAGGGTTTGGGGTGCTTTTGGGAAAAGACTGATTGTTATTGCTTGAGTTCCTTTTCGCCAATATCGCTTCAAGCTCTTTCTCATCATCGGATGAGAAAACATTGTCATCCTCAGTTTGCGACGCGGTTTTCAGCTTCTTGCGCTCGTTTGGCGTGCTGGCCTCACCGTTAGCTCTCTTACGGGGCTCTTTCTCTGTCGTCAGATCAATAACAGGACTCTGCTGTTTTTCGCGGTAAAAACTGTCCGCTTTTGAGTATAACCGGTTTGACAGCTCAGTTTGTGTCTTATTCTGTGCCAAAGACGCTGTTCGGCGCAAAGAAGTTGCCCTAGTCGATGATTTATTTTGGAGGCCTGACACGACAGGTTCGGCAGAATTCGAAGTTTCTGGTGCCGTGGCTCTAGCAGTAGCTGCAGCCGGAACCAGTAGTCTTGGTCGGTCCATATCCACTGCTGACGCGCTTGCTTGACTCTTCTCAGCCGCTTTTTGCTCTGAATACGCGTTGATTTGGTCCTCTGTCAGGGTGGGAATCGCTCCGAATGGAGGAGGTATATTTCGTTTTTCTGAAGCGAGCCATGCCAGATGATCACTTAGATTTGTAATCATGGTCTGCGATGTAGTCTGAGAACACGTGCGCGCGCTGAACGTGTCTCGAACTGATCTGAATCACCGAAGTTATCAAAGATCATTTGCCCTCTTTTAGGTGCACTTTTTTTTTCAAGTGTATATTTACATGTTTTTAGATTCCAGTTCGCGTAGAACATCTCTACACCAGCAAAATGATAAACTTCTATACACACACAATGACAGGCAGTGATACCACTACCTTTCTCGTGAATAGAGGATTCAACATATCCATCATGACTTTAAACCCCATTGACAATCCTTTGGCGATGGAGTTTAAAATCAATCAAGATTGATTTTAAAAATGCAGAGCGTCAGAAGCCAAACAGTGTAAGGGCAACGACACAGAAGCATCTCAACCAGAGAGTCGAATAAATTCGAACTCAGAGGAAGAGCATTGTTTGGTGCCAAAAATAACATTAAAGTAACAAATAAACGTTCCCCCGTAGTCGGGGGAGTTCCAGTTGTTACACTGAAAAGAACAGATACTACACTTGATCTAAGCCAAAAGGCAAAGAGATCTTAAAGAAAGGAGGAAATCAAAAGAGAAGGCTAAAGAAAAAATTCGGGGACTCGGGGGGTTTTTATAGTCCTCGCAGGGGGTCGTGTGCTGGTGTTCAAAAAAATTAGACTTAGCCGGGTAATGTGTCACACGACACTAGCTCACGTGAATAAAGACTGCTTCTCGTTTCTATTTTTTCTCAGATCTAGCATGATGTTTTTTTTTTTAGTTCGGGCCCAGATACACGTTGAAAAAGATATACACGGCTCTACCCTCGCTGTTTGTTGACTGACAAACACAATCACAAGGAGGGAACAGACCGATGATCTCGCACCCCGTGTCGCTCAAGCGCAAACGGTACTTGGTGCCGTGTATTATTTTGGTCACAATACTGTATCTGCTGCTACCAAGTGGATCGTCGTTGTCAACAGATGCCGCAGTCAAGTCCGTGCTACCGCAGACCAGCACACAACGTGGGCTACGGAACGATGATGGAGCTGAATCGAATGCTCGCCCGCTTGTGGGATCTGCAGCGGTGAAGCCAGTTGATCAGACAGATCGTGACATCCACGAGGATGGCTCTCAAAAGCTGATATACGACGGTGCGACAGCTCGGCACAAGTCGAACAGTCGTGTTCCCAATTCCGCCAACAGGAAAACACGTTCTGAGCTTCCCCTGGGCAAGTTATTGGAGTCGAGATTCTTTGAGCCCAGCGTGAGCGCGGTTCCTACAGCCGAGCCTGCGGACCCCATCAGTGCACGTGACCTGAGCGAGGATGAAGAATTTGAGAGTGATGAAGACACTTTTGGACAATTTAAATGGGAAGACGAGGGATCTGAGGCGGTTTTGACGGTTCCATCGGCGGTTACGTCATCTGCAGCGGTTGCTTCTACTCGTCCATCGCCGGCTTCTGCGAAACAGCGACAAAAGAAGCTACTTCTGGCTCAATCGAATCTTGGTGGAGTTTCATCGAAGATCAGTGTTGACGCGATGGAAAATCCAATTTACGCACAGCTGCTGGCCAATTTTGGCGACAGTTTTGCAAATGAGCCTCTAGCAGACCGGTGTCGTGCGTACTTCGAGCAGCTATATGCGAGCGACGAAGACTGGACCGTTTCCGCTCATAAGACCGCATACGACGAGCAGCAGCTGCGCAAAATCGTGGGGAACTTGAAGCATCTGACGGTGTACTCGCAGTGCTTTCTCGGAGACGATGAGGAGGCGGTGGCAGCGTTCCGAGAGCTCGTGCACTCCGACACAAATGCGGATGTGGACCAGCGTGTCTTCCCGTTCTTGAGCCGCAAAATGCCAATTTTCGTGCGCTGGACGGGCGAGCAGGTGCTGGGCCCACCGGCGATGGCACAATACACGGGAGCCGGCCACAGTGTCCCATCGCTGGAGCAGGTGAGCCGCAGCAAGCTCAAAGTGATAGAACCAACAAAAGACGAAGGAATCTCCTCCGAATACCCCTTTTTCAGCCACTACCGCACGCTGATTAACGGACGCGGATTGGTGGTCTCATGCTCTGATCTGTATCTCAACGACACTCTCGCTTTGGTTCGCTCGCTGCGCGCGCTGGGCAGCCGGCTTCCCCTGCAAATCGTGCATCGAGGGGACCTGTCTGTGGACTCCCAGTGGGAGCTTGTGAAGGAGGCCCGGCGCGAGGATCTCGGCAAGAATTTGCCTGCCACCGAGCTGTGGTTTGCCGACGTTTCCCGCGCTCTTGGGGTCGACTATCAGACGGAGTTTACGAAATACTACAACAAACTGCTCGCTTACGTATTCAACTCCTTTGACGAGATGCTGCTGTTGGACTGCGATGTGGTTTTGTTCCGCGACCCGGAAGAATTCTTTGAAACTTCGCAGTACAAGGAGTCTCAGTCGCTGTTTTTCAAGGACCGCAGCCTTAACATGAAGGTTCACGACGAATTTCTCGACTTTTTGAAGCAAACTCTTCCAAAAGAGGCGGACGAGACTCTTTTTGGCATTCCTCGCAGCACTTACCGGACCCTGGGAACACGTTACTTCACACTTGGGTTCGGACATTACATGGAGTCCGGCGTGGTTGCACTTCAACGGACGAAATTCTGGGCGGGAATTTTTGTGACTCTGCACCTGAGCCAGATCACACCCGTGCACCAGAATGTATGGGGAGATAAGGAACTGTTTTGGTTGGGACAATCGATAGCGGGCAATGAAAAGTACCGTTTCAACGAGTACTGGGCTGCAGCTGTTGGGCAGTTGACTCCGGAGGAGAAACGTTACGAGTTTGTTTCGCAGGAGCTTTGTTCGACCCACCCGGGCCACATTTCCTCGGATGATGATCGGCTCATGTGGATCAACTCAGGAAGTGTCACGTGCCGCAAGCACGAGACCTACGAGAAGGATTTTGTCGAGTATGAATCCAAGCTTGGATTTGAAACTAAAGAGGAGTTGTTGGCTTACTACAAGTCGCCGCTGCGCATTGAGCATGCCCTTATTCCAACAGACGCACTTTACTGGGTGGAGAGCTATGCAACGCCGCGGGAGCCACGCCAAGGTTACATCAAGCAGTATAATTGTGGTGCTTATCTGTGGTGTGCATATGATCGCATTGGGGGATCGTTTTTCCCAGAACACCAGGGGAAGACTTTCCATTTTGGGGAGCGCGATATCCGACTATTTGAGTACGTGACAAGGGTGCACATGGGTATCACAGGTGAAACGCATGACGTCGGACATAATTATGTATAGATTGGTGTCTAGATTGGCCTACAAAACATGAAGCTACAAACCGTATAGAATGACACATTAGACGTGATGCGCAGCTTACAGCAGCGCCGTTCTTCACAGCATTGTGCGCCACTTGAGTGATTTTACTTGTCGTACGTCTTTAGTTTGTAAGTCAAAACAAACACGCCCCAACATTCCTGGTTGGAAAATTTTTGTTCTGCAAGACTAAAAAAATATAGGACCGAAGCGAAATATGCAGGATGAAACGGGAAAATAAAGTCAGTATCCAAGAGTGAAATGGAAAATTACTTGAGCACGAGCGACGGACTCGGCAGATGGCTGTCGGATGTTCGAGATTTGCGTTTCGAGTGTCTAACATCCAGACTCGCTTCGGCCATGTGCGACAAACAGGCTTATTTCATTTTAGCGACCGGATCGTCGGGCCGTACCTGATTAGCTGCCACCACTCGCAGGGATCTGAGTTTTCGCTTCGCTACGGTCGCACCCGGCGCGATTTTGACTGGGGATCGCACAGCAACCAGGGGCTCCATTTTTCCCATGTGCGTGCTAGTGTTTGCGGGAGCACACTCGGCATGGTCCGCGCAGCAAGATAAGCGTGTTACAGGGGGGCTGGGCATTGTAGACCGGTGCGGGTTCCCAAAGTAGAAGCGACGTTCCCTCTTTTCCGTGTGACGTGCATGCTGCATTGTGTTTTGAATTGAAATGAAATAGACGAAGTTGGACCGAGACACTGTGCGGCTTAGCAGTAACTGTAGTGACCTACTGGTTGCTCTCCACCGTTGGGCGGAGCATTCCCCGATTCGGAAGCTAGCGCGCTCGATCGGGAAAGGGGCTATTGTTGGTTGCCGTGGCTGCCCAAGGTAATTTTTTTTGAAAAACCGCGCCTACGGCTGTGCATGTTCGGGAGTGCGGCTCGGAAAAAGCGCGTTGCAAACAACAAAAAACACGAGTTAAACGGGAAGATCTTCGTAAAGGAGAGCAAACACGGTGAAATAGCACAGACGTAGTGCCTGCAAAGGGCGCGGCGTGCGTACACCATAATTGAGCACAGGATAAGTGCGTGTTGTTCCCAGATAGGACGCATGCGAGACAATACGTGCTCCAGTGCAAGACCCAGACACGCATCAGGGGCCAATAGTGCTTGCCAGCTCGAGGATTGCGTCCGCCGCCGCGTGCGCGCTGTGCAGTCCGTATATAAGAAAGCAAGAAGCCACTTTCCCTCCTTTTGAAGCGCCTCGGCTTTCATCCCCCTTCTCCAGTACTCTGTATCTCACTTCTGTCTTTCGTTAACTACAGTACATTTCACAATGAAGAACACCGTGGTTGCCTTGGGACTTGCTCTCTTGCAGTCCGCTGCTGCCAACGCTGCGGCTTACACCAACTCCTCTTCCAGCTCCACCACTCCACTTCCAACTGGTTTCGGTCACCTTGCTGATGACAAGATCTATTTCACCCTCAGAGTCCCAACCGAGATGCACTTCAACGGTATTGACTGGTTCTCTGACGTTGAGAACCACAACTTCTACGGTTTCGAGTTCGACCCAACCTACTTCCACGGCTACAAGCGCGACCCATCTGGATCCCAAGTCGCTGTCGACGTCACCGACGAGGGCTCTGACGACACCACTCTGGACGTGAGACTCCCAACCAACGGTGAGGGCTACAACTACGTTGATCTCGAGATCAAGGGCCCTGTTATCAGCCAAAAGGAGGCCTACACTGGTTACTTCCTCTGTGGTGTTACTCCAGACGCTGCTGCCAAGGTCAAGAGAGACGTGCCAACCTACACTGTGACTGTTGTTGTTCCATCTTCTGAGAGCTCTTCTGTCGCTTCTACTGCTTCGTCCGGCTCTGGCTCCTCTTCCGGCGCTTCTTCGGCCGCCACTGGCGCCTCCGGCGTGGTTGCCTCGACCGTTCTCACCGAGACCGCTTTCAGCACCACCACTGCTACCATCACCTCGTGCTCCAACAACGCCTGCTCCGAGACCGCTGTCGTCACCGGTGTCACCGTTGTGACCGAGGACACCACCGTCTACACCACCTACTGCCCACTCTCCTCGCTGGCTACCTACACTCCAGTCTCTACTGACTCTGTCGAGACCGACATTGTGTACACCACCGAGGTCATCACCGACTACACCACCTACTGCCCAGCTTCCCAGTCCACCACCACCGTCACCATCACCTCGTGCTCTGACAACAAGTGCTCTGAGACTGCTGTCGAGACCGGTGTCACCACCATCACCGAGGACTACACCGTCTACACCACCTACTGCCCTCTGACCACCGTCACTGAGCTGGTCACCTACACCACCACCGTCGAGGTCACCACCACCACCACCGTCGGCGCCGAGGCTACCTCTGCTGCTGCCGGCATCACCACCCTCGCCGTGACCGAGACCGTCACCGACATCGTCTCCACCGTCACCGAGACCATCACCTCGTGCGCTAACAACGCCTGCTCCGAGGTCGCTGTCACCAACGAGATCACCACCTCCACCGAGTACGTCACCTCCGTCGTGTACGCCAAGGTCACCACCACCGCTACCGCTGAGGAGGACACCACCTCGACCGTCACCGAGGCCGTCACTGAGACCGCCACGGCCGGCTCCGAGACCACCGCCACCGCGGCCGGCTCCTCTGTCGAGGCTGAGTCCACCACTGCCACCGCCGAGGAGGACACCACTTCCACCGTGACTGAGGCCGTCACCGCCACTGCCACCGCCGGATCTGACAGCACCGCCACCGCCGGCTCTGACAGCACCGCCACCACCGCTGGCTCTGACACCACCACCGCCGCGGCCGCTGCTTCCAGCGCCGAGGCCGAGTCCACCACCGCGGCCGGCTCCTCTACCCTGTCCACCGTCACCGGCGAGTCGTCCTCGACCGCCGCCGCCGTGTCGGCTCTCGAGGGCTCTGCCAACTCCGTCATGGCCTCCACCTCGTTGCTCGGTGCTGCCGCTCTCCTCATCTCCTTCCTCTTCTAAGCACCGTCCTGGTGTCTCAGTCTGGTCCCACTTCGGACCCCTCATCTCATCTAGTTTTAGTTCCATTTTCTTCGGTCCTGTCTGCTCTGGCTTATCGGCTTGCCTCGCCACCAGACACTTCATGTGTGCATCCCTGACTTCGGGGCGTGAATACGTTGTATTTTAATTAATGATATCCCATGCCATCAGGCTACTTCATTGAAAATGTGCAGTCATACAATACATTCGTTTGCTCATAGACACCGCTCAGATCCCATCCTCCTCGTAATCGTACCCCTCGTCATCGTACTCCTCGTCGTTATCCGGCTCCAAATCCTCAAAACTGGATTCCCCAGCCTCCTCAGCCTCAGCCTCCTCAGCCTCAGCCCCCGATTCCTCCCCTTCGCTGCTCATCTCGCCAAACTTCTCCGTCAAAAACTCCTCACATTCGCCGTCATAAACCTTGCAAAACTCAACAGACTCCCCACACCGAAGACACTTCCAAAACTGCTCCTCGGGATCCGAACTGCCCAGCAGCCGGTGCTCCTCAAGCTTGTTCACAAGACAGTAGTAGCAGTAAATGTGGCCACAGCTGGCCTCGTACGGATTCGTAATCAAATTGTCCTCCACAGAAACATCGTTGAACCCTTTCTCATCCACAGCTGTCGCATTCTGGTAGCAGATCCCGCAACATCTCTCTGGTAAAAACCTAAACATCGCATACTCCTTCTCCGAAATACCATCCTCAAACTTCCTCTCGCTCCGCACAAACCTAACAAGCCTCTTTGAAAACTTCGGAACCGACAAAATCGGCATCGTAAACACAATAAACTCCGTCAAAGTGTTCCAAACAAGCTGGCGATCCTGAAACTCGTACGAAATCGTCTCGGGATTCGACGCAAATGACACCTGCGTCGAAACAAGCGGCTTGTGACGGATCCGAAGCACACGGTTCAACAAATTCGGATACTTGCCCTGGACTAAGAACAGTAAAACGTTCGCAAATGACGCCAACGTGTACAATTTGCGTATGTTGGGCAGCTGGTCTCTTAAAAACAGTAGAATCTTCTTCACCCTGCTTACGTCAGCACCCACCCGCAACCTGTCCCCGCCCTCGCTTTCGTCCTCATAGTCGCTCTCGCCCTCGTCGTCCTCCTCCAAAGTGTATAAATACGACTCAGCACGCTTGAAGAGGTGGCTGAGCACCAGGTGCGATAATAATAGCACCTTCTTCATCCGGGAAAGCTCGTTCTTGGTGTGCTTATCCGTGTCTCCGCCGTCGTACATCACCAGGTTCTGCAAAGTGAGCCCATAGCTCGAGTTCTTGTTCCAAATGGTGAGCTTGAAAACCAAAAGTTGCAACAAGAGTTTCCATTCTTCTGCAAACCGAGAGTTCAGTCTCTGAAACATCTTTGGCAGCTTTGAGCTATTCAAGGTTTCTGAGAGATGTTTGCTCAGAGTGTCAAACACCTCTGTGTCGAGCAGCTTCGCATCCAATTGAAGCACTCGGTTTGGGGGGTTCACCAGTGGGAATTTCATCGTGCAATGGACATTCAAACTTGTCTTTTGGTGGTGTACCCCAGCGTCGGTTAACTTAGACATATTTGGGTGTTTGATCAATTTGGAGAGAAAAAAAAAAAACCTGCTGACGTAAGCAACATGAAGGATAAACGTGTTGCTTATAAAAAAGAGGCTTTGTACGCTCTATCTGAACTTGAATTCTGACTATAATGAGGGCCAATAGAATAGAACAAATGTGTTGGAGTCAATGCCACCTATAGGTCGCCGTTACCCTTCTGTGCTGACTGAATCTGGAAACCTCTCCCGTGCAGAGATGTTTTTGATTTTTCAGAATCCTTGTTTTTTTTTTTTTATCGGTCTCGAAGATAACAAAGATAACGGACGCCTTTGTTTGCTAACCTTTACCGCACCCACTACAAAGATCCACGTGCTCACAACTCAACAACTTGATACAACAGTACACCCACACGCGACGTGTATGCCCGGCCAAAACAGCCATCCCTTGCATGGAGACTGGAAGTTTCTCCGCATCCGCAATGACGAGCGTAGATGTTGTCTCTGACCAGAAACCGTATCGCCGACGCAAATACTCCAAAAACGGGTGTAAAGAGTGCAAAAGGCGAAAGATAAAGGTACGTCAAGCCGACTGTTCAAGGCCCCTGTTTTCTCTCCCACTAACATTGACCAGTGCGACGAAGCAAAGCCAATCTGTTGGCATTGCAAAAGATTAGACAAAATATGCGTTTACGGTCCGCGGCGATCACAGATAGGGAAGGATGAAGACGACCCAGCACACTCACAGCCCTCTTCTAGACCAGTGTTGGTTCCCTTACAACAAATTGTGGCACCACCTCAACTTTACATCCCACCTCATCCCAGCTACGCCCCTGGGCACTCGCCACAGAACGGATTTGTTGTGGCGCAGCCTCACCCTGTTGGTGCTCAGCCACCGATGAAGATACAGATGATACTGTCGCCTACGGGGCCCCCTCTACCAGGACCTCCGATATCGCTTCCACCGTTGTCGATGCCGCCTGGTATTTCTATATCGACAGAACTACCCCCTCAACAGCTGCCTGCTCAGCCACATGCTTTACCCGCACCGCCACGTGCTGCGCCACTGGACCAGGAGACACCTTCATCAATCTCATCGATGGCCAGCGAGCCGTCAATGCAAAGCCACGATACTTTGCAGACGATTGAGCCGGTGCCCAAAGAGGCACCGGGAGTTGCATCGGGGCCAGCTGCGCCACCACGGTCGCTATTCAGAAAGACTCAAAGGTCACAATCGTCGTCAAGCACCACGACTTCGCCCTCGCTACTCGACGTTTCGGGAGCGAACTCGCTGGCAACGAGTCTGAACGAGCTGTTAGAGTCCAAGATTGATGAGGCACGCGGCAGTGTCTCTGGAGAAAGTGTGATTCCCCCGCTATTTGAGCTCCTGGAAGGAGGTCAGTACAGACTGGCAAAGAAGCAAGGGGGGACTGAGAAAAAGGCAGATGTGGAGGCCGACTTAGCACGTGCAGAGTCGCCGCGGTTCCTGATTGAGCCGTTTCCGTACGATGCGTTCCAATTGGACGAGCAGCACAAACGGTATCTGGAGTACTTCTACTACGACTATGCAAAAGTTGTGATGCCATTTCAGCCTACATTGGAGCTCAATCCGGCCCGCGAGATTTTGCTGAGGTATGCGACGGACAACAACTATTTGCTGGCGGCTGTTCTTGCTTGCGGCGCTCTTCAGTCGTTCCGCACGACGGGAGACCCGAAGGACGAGACGTCGTACTGTTCTTACTTGTCAACGTGTCTAAAGCTTTTGTCGCGAACTCTTGGTGAACAGAATCGGCTCTCCAAGAACGTCGAGCCGATGCTGCTGACTGTTCTTCTGCTGACGTCATACTCGGCGATGCTGGCGCAAAAATGGCGGCCGCATCTGCGTGGAGCCAAAGATTTGCTGGCCACGTACGCCCCGTTCAGCGAACAGCTGGGACGTGCGCAGAAACCCAACGCGCATGTTGTGGCGTTCTGTCGGTCGTGGTACATCTCCATCGAGCTTCTCGCTGGACTGTCTGCTCCAATGGGTGGAACGTTGCAAAGCGACGAGGAGATCGACTCTGTTTTGTACGACATCCCGAACCTGGACGGGTATCTTACTCGAATGGGCGTGAGTCGACGCGACGGATTCAATTTGATGTATGGGTACACCAACTCGCTCGCTGTTGTTCTACAGAAGCTCACCAAGGAGGTTCGACGGTTCCGGCGGGCGCAGCTGGAACGGCGCAAAGCAGACCGCAAAATGGACCGCAAACCAGAGACAGAGACGTCTGTTTTCTCTGTGTGCAGTCTTGTGACAGATCTGGAGCGCGAGGCGCAGTTTGAGATCATCAGCCGAACAGGACTGGTTCCACGGACACATTTCATGCATCCAGACAGCAATGCTGCCGTTCCGGGCGACTTTGAGCCGCTTGCTCAGGACGCCATAGAGAAGTTTGAGCAGGAAGACGGCACAGAAATATACATTTCGTGGTACGATGTGTCTCACCAGTCGTATGTGCTGACGGCTTACATAATCATCACCTCGATGCTGTGTCGGCTTCCAAAACGACACCCAATGGTTCAGGAGCTGGTGAGAAAGAACCTGGAGCTTATGGCGTTCCTGCGCTCGAAACGCAAGGTGACCAATTACAACCCGTTGCTGGTGCAGTTGTCCATGTACTACACTGGGCTGAACAGTGTTGGGGCTGCAGAGCGGCAGCTTGTGGCGCGGTTTTTTGAGCAGCTTGCAAAGCTCAACACGGTGGCCACCGACGTGACGCTCGAGGACCTGCGTCGGCGCTGGAAGAGGTACGACGAGAAGCATTGTCGGGAGGAGAATTCGAGCACTGATTACGAGGCTGGGGAGGAGGAGGAGAGGGATATGATTACGTACTGACGAGCGAGGCTACGGTAACTTGAATGGGGAGCTGGGGACGAGGATGTTTGATCTGCTGACGATCTCAGCTGATTTTGTACTTTATTTACTCAATGTATTGGTTATTGTAGGTGTTTGTCTGTTGGACGACGCGTCGACCGACGCGTCGGTCGTATTTCAACCAATTTTCTCACGAGGTAATAAAAACAAAAAAAAATTTATTTAAAATCGCTCCACCTGTGCCCGTATCTGCTTCTCCGCCTCTTTCTCCCCTCAAACATCCCGAACACCGCTCTCTCCACCGCTCCCGCGCCATCCACCATGGAGTCCCGCAAAAGATCCCTTGGGGGGCCTCAGATACCCACAGACACGAAAAAACCGTGTCTTTTGGCTGCCTCTCTTATCTCCGAGCCGAAAAAAAACCCAAACATGCTTTTAGACTTGCCCTTGGAGCTGCTCCAGATCGTCTTTCGCGAGGGAAACCTGTCCCGTCGCGACCTTCTGAGTCTCTCGCTTGTTTCAAGTGCCCATCGAGCTCGCGTGCACCCGCTCGTGTGCCAAAATGCTAAAATGACATGGGCTGATTTCTCCACATTCAGCGAAAACTACAAGTACAAACATCTTGTCCGCTCCGTGCGCGTTTACAGCGACCTTAGAGACCAAAAGGCCACAAAATACGGTGAATGGAACATTTCGCTCAAGTGTCTGCTGGACAGCTGTCCGCAACTGAACAAGCTCACGGTGGAGCTGATGTCCTCCTCTCGCTGTCTCAAGTACCAGGATAAGTTTGACGTGGACCTTTCCGCCAAAATTTCCATGCTCAAGCTCATCAGCCACGCCACCGACGCCAATGACGAGTCTCTCTTTGAACTCACACAGATCCAGCGGTTCCACAACGTTCGCAAACTCACGCTCAACGGGTTTCTTCTCTCAAAAGATCAGTTCTTTTACCCAAAATTCAAGCCAGACATGTCCGATCTTGCAATCCGCAGCAAAGACGGCAAGCTTGTGGACCTTGAACAGCTGGTTCTCGTGAACTGTAAGTGGGTCCATCCGTTCAACCTGAATGACGTGTTTTCGCCAGTGTATCCATCGCCAAATCCGCTGGTCAACGGGTCGCAGGCGAGCGAATTTGCCTCCCCATCCTCGCTAGCACTGCTCTACGGCGGAGAATCGTCCGCGTTTGTCGTGAGCGAGCGCTTTCGCTCCTTCATCAACAACGAGAGCGACGAACACTTCCTTTTCCAGACCCGTTTCTACCACAATCTCAAAAGCCTCTCGCTCGTGATCCTCAATAAAAACTACGAGGAAAACAGGTTCAATTACTACTACCCTTGGCTCAACTGGATCAATCTCAGACGCAAATTCCAGGTCCAGGTTGAAAATACGTTTGAAATCGAGAACCGTTCCATTCTCACAAACCTCGAGTCGCTCACCCTTGTTGGATGGCGCATTTCTAATGTGCACGAGTTGGATAAAGTGTTCCAAGTGGACTCAGACCTTCAGTTCCGCATGAAACGGATCCAGTTGTACGTTATGCGCTCAGGACACTATGCACCTGACGTGAACGAACATGACCGTGAAGTGCTCGTTCAGATCCACGCTAAATTAGACTCCATCTTCAACGCCAAGGGGAGAAACCTGTGCACCGAAGGCTGCAAAATAGAGGTTGGTTATGTGGAAGACTGTTTTGCTGAGGGAAGGTTTAAAGAGTGTTACTCGAAAAATGAGTAGAAAATCTCGCCTAATTTTGTTACGAATTTTAATGGCTTATGTAATGTGTGACTATGTCAGAAAGTAAAAAATGATCATCTATTTTTTTCCTTCAAACTTGCTGACAAGTTTTCCACTCGTCCGACCAAGAACCAAACTTCACGACGGTTACCGCTAGTTGGTCAGGGCCGGTCCACTCGCGGAAGCGAAAACGGTTTTGAAGGGGTGCAAGAAAAAAAAAACCCCCGGTTTGATACGTGGGGAGTTTGCCCCACGCGCGAACAAAGAGGAAAAGTGTCCCTCAGTATGGGGTAATCCCGCAACCACACCCCCTAAACTACTCGAACGGTCAATCGCGGGCACCCGCGCAACCCCCACTTTGGTCCCTCTGCCGGAAATGAGGGTCACGATCACCACGCGAGTTTTGTTCCCAAAGGGCGAAAAGGCGTCCTGACGTTTGATTTCGCGTCCGGATCGCCAAAGCACAGTTTCTGATTGGCCGACACCCAGGGTGTAACTAAAACGTCAGCCTTGCATGCGGGGGGCGACGAATGACCTGGGGGTGCCCGGTGAGCCCGCCCGTAGTGAGCACCGGGCCGCGTGTTATTTGCACGGGATGCGCTCAGGGAGTGAATAACCGGTTTCGATTTCTGCCCCAGAGAGTGAACGGCTCTAGTGGAATGTCCGCAGGTTTTTTCTTTCCTTCCCCAGATTATCCAGCCGGTGGAGCATGGTTTCCGGTTCTCGTTATACCCGACCACTTGAGACCACCTGAGACCATTTGGGCCAGTTGTGGCTCTGTTAGAGTTGTTGGGTCAATTTCTCCACAGCATGTTGTTGGTTGGGCTCGGTTCTCCTCCCAATATTTATTGAACGCGCTAGCGACGCGGCGATGGGACGGCGACGCGTACGCGAGAGGCGACGATTGGGGTCGTCCCGCACGCTGTTGCGCGGCCGCACCGGCCGCCCGTGCTGCGCGAAAAAAAAAAAAAAAGAACAAAAACTACGCCGAGGCCCCGCGAGCCTCTGCCGCCAGCGGAAACATGTGTGCCGCACCTCCCCGTAATGAGCGGAAACTCCGACCGGAATCGACTGAACAAAGAATCTCAACAGGGTATATAACAACAGAAGTTTGCCCACAAGAATTGTGACACCTTCCCGCTCCTTCAAATCACATCTGTTTTGTTTATTATCTAGTCGCGTCGGACCACCTCGCCAGTTTTGTATAGCACATCATGTCCGCAATTCTTAAACAAAGAGTCAGATACGCTCCATATCTCAAGAAGCTCAGAACCGCTGAAGAGTGCATCCCGCTCTTTTCCCACGGCCAGTACCTGGGATGGTCGGGTTTCACCGGTGTGGGAGCTCCTAAAGTCGTCCCACAAGCATTGGTTGACCACGTGGAGAAGAACAACTTGCAAGGAAAGCTTGCTTTCAACCTCTTTGTTGGTGCTTCTGCCGGTCCAGAGGAGTCGCAGTGGGCTACCAACGACATGATTCTCAAGAGAGCTCCCCACCAGGTGGGAAAGCCAATCGCCAAGTCGATCAACGAGAACAGAATGCAGTTCTTCGACAAGCATTTGTCCATGTTCCCACAGGATTTGACTTACGGTTACTACACCAGAGACAAGGAGAACGACCTGTTGGACTACACCATCATTGAGGCCACTGCCATTACCGAAGACGGTTCGATTGTGCCAGGTCCAGCCGTGGGTGGATCGCCAGAAATGCTGAGTGTCTCCGATAAGATCATCATTGAAGTCAACACCGCCACCCCATCGTTTGAAGGTTTGCACGACATTGACATGCCTGTCAACCCTCCATTCAGACAACCATACCCTTACACATCTGTTGACCACAGAAACGGTTTGACTGCCATCCCAGTGGATCCATCTAGAGTTGTGGCCATTGTGGAGTCCACCAGCCCAGACCGTGTTCCAGACCCAACTCCATCCGACGACATGTCCAAGAAGATTGCATCTCACTTGATTGAGTTCTTTGAGCAAGAGGTTAAGGCCGGCAGAATGCCTGAGAACTTGCACCCATTGCAATCTGGTATTGGTAACGTTGCGAACGCCATCATCGACGGATTGGCTGAGTCGTCGTTCAAGAACCTGACTGTGTGGACCGAGGTTCTGCAGGACTCGTTCCTGCCATTCTTCGAGACTGGTGCGATGGACTTTGCCACTGCTACCTCGATCAGACTCTCCAAGTCTGGTTTCGAGAAGCTGTTTGACAACTGGGACCTGTACTCTAAGAAGCTTTGTCTGAGATCGCAGGTTGTTTCGAACTCTCCGGAGCTTATCAGAAGACTTGGTGTCATTGCCATGAACACTCCTGTCGAGGTTGATATTTATGCTCACGCCAACTCCACCAACGTGAACGGTTCTAGAATGTTGAACGGTTTGGGAGGATCCGCCGACTTTTTGAGAAACGCCAAGTTGTCGATCATGCACACTCCAGCCGCCAGACCAAGCAAGACCGATCCTACCGGTATTTCTTGTGTTGTTCCATTTGCGTCCCACGTTGACCAGACTGAGCACGATTTGGATGTGATTGTGACCGACTACGGTCTTGCTGACCTGCGTGGAGCTTCTCCAAAGGAGCGTGTTCAACAGATCATCAACAACTGTGCTCATCCAGATTATAGAGCCCAGTTGCAAGATTACTACGACCGTGCTGTTTTCTACTGCACCAAGAAGAAGACTCTTCACGAGCCACACATTTTGCGTGATGCTTTGAAGATGCACATCAACCTTGAGACCAACGGTACCATGAAGCTGGACTCTTGGGATGTGAAGTTTTAGAGGTCTGACGGAGCGAATGGCGAAGAAAGCGAGTCATTTGGCGAGTCAGCCAGCAGGTGAATGAGCGAGTCGCTGAGCAAGTTTTGTAGGACGAGCGGAAGACCAGCGGAGATAGTCATTGAAAGTTATTTAGTAGATTGACCAATAAAATAAGGCTTGAATCGAACAAGGGTGACTTTGTAGGTTGCGTATGTGATTTGCCGACTTTTGCGTCGATCGACCACAAATGGTGTGCTCGATGGGTCGATTATCGGCTCGAGGGGAGTCAGAAGTTTTTCCCCGCGACGGCGGACACCGGTCATCCTCCCCCGAAATTGGCCCGCACCCGGGCGGCGCGGTCCCCGGGGAGGTCCCCGGCGCGGTGTCCCCGCCACGCCATTTTCGCGAACACGGGGAGTGCCGATTGGACCAGGCTGAAAAATTTTGTGTTGGGCGTTTTGCAGTGGGAAAACAAACAAGTGTTGAAATGGACACAAAGCTGGTTGGTGCATTGGACAGATTAACATTGGTATCAATACAAATATTACTACAATACAAAAATGGGTGTTGAGGAATTGAAAGATTTGGTCGAGAAGCTCGAAAGCAGAATCAAGACTCTGGAAGCCAAGGCCGGTTTGGCTCCAACTCTGCCACCGGCATTGAGAATGGTGTTGATTGGCCCTCCAGGTGCCGGTAAGGGTACCCAGGCCCCTAACCTCAAGGCCAAGTACTGCGCGTGCCATTTGGCTACCGGAGACATGCTGAGATCGCAGGTTCAACAGAAAACCGCGCTCGGTGTGGAGGCCAAGAAAATCATGGACCAGGGTGGACTTGTGTCTGACGAGATCATGGTGAACATCATCAAAGACGAGCTGGCCAACAACGAGGAGTGCAAGAACGGATTCATTCTGGACGGTTTCCCAAGAACCATTCCACAGGCCGAGAAGCTGGACCAGATGCTGACTGCCAACAGCACTCCACTGCAGAAGGCCGTGGAGCTCAAGATTGACGACGAACTCCTTGTCGCTAGAATCACCGGCAGATTGGTGCACCCAGCCTCCGGAAGATCCTACCACAAGCTCTTCAACCCTCCTAAGGAGGCCATGAAGGACGATGTCACCGGCGAGCCTCTCATCCAGAGATCCGACGACAACGTTGAGGCTCTCAAGAAGAGACTCGTCACCTACCACCAGCAAACCGAGCCAATTGTCGAGTACTACAAGAAGAACGGCATCTGGTCCGGCGTTGACGCCTCCCAGCCACCAAAGACCGTCTGGTCCGACATCCTCAAGTGTCTCGGTCAGTAGGTGTTGTAGGAGAACTGTGAATACTGCCGTTACGGCGATGCTAAGTTTGTAGATAACTGCGACAGAAAGAATTGTTGTAGTTTTGCAGTGCAAGAAAAAATAAAATGACTTCTACAAAAAAGCGTAAGAAAAATAACACCGTAGGTTGTATTCAGGCTGGCGTTTCCAATTCAGCAATCCTCCGCCCCGCTGTCCAAACACCCACCGCAAACTGCGCACAATGTCGTTCATCTTCAAGTCGCCTCTCGACATCGAACTGCGCCTCGACGGCGAGGACAGCAGAGAAACCGTCGAGCTCAAGAGCACAAAGGGACGCAAGGAGAAACTGTCCCTGTACAAGGACGGCGAGACCGTGAAGGGACAGGTGACAATCAGAACACGGGACAACAAGAAAGTTGAACACACGGGAATCAGAGTACAATTACTGGGAACGATAGAAACAAACAACGATGGCGTGCAGGCAGACGACTTTCTCTCGCTGGCCCACGAATTGGCGAGCCCGGGCGAATTGAGACACCCGGAGACGTTCCAGTTCGAGTTCCGCAACGTGGAAAAACAGTACGAAAGCTACCGCGGAATCAACGTCAGGTTGCGCTACTATCTCAAGGTGACTGTGAGCCGAAAGTCTGCTGACGTAATCAGAGAAAAAGAGCTGTGGGTTTATCAGTACAAAGGCGAGCAGAAAGAAGCTGTTGTGGCGGGCACGGGAGCGGACGCGGACGCTGCTCCGACCACCACGGTCAAGATGGACGTTGGAATTGAAGACTGTTTGCACATTGAGTTTGAGTACTCGAAAAACAGGTATTCTCTTAAGGACGTGATTGTGGGCCGGATCTACTTTTTGCTTGTGCGGCTCAAGATCAAGCACATGGAGCTGTCTCTGATCCGGCGCGAGACGTGTGGTGCTGCGCCTCACCAACTGAGCGAGAGCGAGACTCTTGTCAAGTTTGAGATCATGGACGGTGCTCCTGTTCGAGGAGAGACGATTCCGATAAGGTTGTTTTTGGGGGGTTTTGACCTCACTCCAACGTACCGGGATGTGAACAAGAAGTTTTCCACGCGCACGTTTCTGAGTCTTGTGTTGATTGATGAGGATGCGAGACGGTACTTCAAGCAGAGCGAGATTATACTGTACAGAGATGAGTAAGCCAAAAAAAAAAGAAGTGTCTATATAAATAAATCCAAGACTAAAGAAAAAAAAAAGTATTTTGAAGGAAAACAAGACTTAATCTTTCTTTGCAGATTTGCCATCGTGATTCTTTCTTTGCAACTCTGATGGTTGCTGCTGTAAAATGACGGATCTGGTGATCAATGAGCGACTCACGTGTTCGTATAATCCTAACAAGGAAAATAACCTTCCTCATTACTCTGATAAAGTGATTTTGCCACAGGCGATTCTGGAGTCTCTGGTGAACCAACAGCGCTCGCTTTCGCTGTCTGATCTGCCGCATCCGCTACTTTTCCGTGTCTCGCACAACGATATCTCGTGCTTTGTTGGTGTCAAAGAGTTCAGCTCGAACGAGGGCGAGATCGAAGTTCCAGGTCTGCTACTGGAGAAGCTCGGGATCCCCCCAGAGCCCACAGAGCTGCTGCTGGAGTTTGTGGACAGCGTCCCGAAAGGAGAACACATCGTGCTGAAGCCGCTCGAGATATATCCAGAGGTGGAGGATTGGAAGTGGTTTCTAGAAGCAAAACTAACCAGCATTTACACAACGCTCACCGAAGGCGACAAACTCTATATCAAGGATGAGCACGCCCGCAAGACCTACAAACTCGAGATCAGCAGCACACAGCCGGCGCCGACAATCTGTATTGTTGACACAGACATCAGTCTCGATGTTGCTCCGCTCGATGACCAAATGGCGCAAGAATTGCTTGCCAAAAAACAGCGATTGAATGATTTCAAGCTCGTTACTTTGGACCACCCAGAAACTGGCCTGGATCCAGGCCAAAAGCTGAAGCTGGAGTTGCCTTCGGGTGGGAACTTTGTAATTGAGGCCAACTGTGACTTTGTTGTGTCCAACAATCGATTCGTCAGCTCTGAGTCGTTCATTTGGAACACACTGAACTCGGGACTCAAGGAAGTGTTGATCCAGCAAAGCGACCCAAATTTCTCGCAAACTCTCTACATCATTCCTTTTGCCGAAGAGGGCTCCTCAGTAGAGCTAAGCGTCAGTAACCAAAAGCCACCGCCAACGACCAGCATCAACGACTCCGTTTGCAGCAATTGCGGTGCCCAAGTTCTGCCAACCTCCAAAATCATGCACGAAAACTTCTGTTTTAGAAACAACATCAAGTGCGCTAAAGGCTGCAACAAAATCTTTCTACGATCAATTCCCGAGACACACTGGCATTGCTGTTCGACCTACGGTGACAGTTTGTTTCCATTTGACCTACATCAGCAATATTTTCACTCCGAAGTGGACGAAGCCTGTCCGCAGTGCACCGAGTCTGTCTCTTCAAAACTCATTGATCAGTGCCTTCATTCGGCCACCGTTTGTCCCGCATCTCTGCACGAATGCCGGTTCTGCCACCTGGTTCTACCCAAGGCGAAATCCACGCACGAGTCAGCAATTCTCGGCCTCTCGCAGCACGAGTTTGAGTGTGGCTCCAAAACAAGTCAATGTCCAAAATGCTCCAAAATCGTGAGACTCCGAGACTTCGAAACACACTTCAAGCTACACGAGCTGGACAGAATCGGGAAACCGAAACCTCTTGTCTGTTCAAACGTGAATTGCATCCGAACAGCCACGCCTGGAAAGAACGAAATGGGTCTCTGCGATATCTGTTACGGTCCACTGTATTCTAGCGTACACGATCCAACAGGTAAAATGCTTTTGTCCAGAGTGGAGAGAAAATACATCCTGCAACTCAACTCCGGCTGTGGCAACAGCTGGTGCAAAAATCCACAGTGCAAATCAAGCGGACTGACTAACTTCGCCTCAATTGGACAGATCGTTTCGCACGTTAAAAAGGACCTCATACCTCAGTCTCCAGTGAAGTTCTGGTTTTGTGTGGACCTTGCAACAGTCAAGAAGAAAATGATGGTTGATCTGCTTTTGGAGCAACATGAATACGACTACGCTTGGATCTGCAAAGCGGTGGAACAGGTTAGATCTTCTGCTGACGAACTAAACAACATGAACGACGTTGCAAACTGGCTCGCCGATAATGCAGTCAGAACTAATGAAATTACCACGCTGGTGTAAATCAATAATAGGTTTTCGCAGATAATAAACGTGAAAAACAGTTGATAAAAGTTTAGATTAAATAAATGTAGTTGAATTAGTTCCCGTGTCTATTTGAACAACTTGGCGATGGAAACGGCACCTTCTTCATTCTTGTTCATAACCTTGGCAACTGCCAACTCGAAATCTTCCTGTGTCACGTGAATTCTTCTCTCTCTCAGGGCATACATACCAGCTTCAGTGCACACACCCTTAATTTCGGCACCAGAGCAACCTCCCATCTTTTCAGCAATCTTCATCAAATCGATTCCTCTTGTTAGATTCATGGATCTCGAGTGGATTTTCAGGATATCCGTTCTCGCGTTCAATGTTGGAGGCGGGAACTCGATCTTTCTGTCTATTCTACCGGGTCTCAAAAGAGCCGGGTCCAGAATGTCGAGTCTGTTGGTAGCCATGATGATTTTGATATCCTTAGACGACTCGAATCCGTCCAATTGATTGAGCAATTCCAGCATTGTTCTTTGCACCTCAGAGTCTCCACCACCAGAAGAACTCTCCACTCTCGATGAACCAATAGAGTCGATTTCATCCATAAAGATGATCGATGGGGCATGTTCTCTCGCCATCACAAACAGTTCCCGAACCATTCTCGAACCTTCACCAATGTACTTCTGCACCAGCTCCGATCCAGACACTCTGATGAATTTACAGTCGGTGTGGTGCGCAACAGCTCTTGCCAGCAGAGTCTTACCCGTACCAGGAGGACCATACAAGATGACACCCTTTGGCTGAGCGATACCCAAACTTTCAAACAACTCTGGGTGTTTCACAGGCAGCTCGATAACTTCCTTGATTTCCTTTATCTGTTTGTCCAGGCCCCCCACCATGTCGTAAGTGGAATCAGGAACTTTCTCCACCATCATGAGCGAAACCAGTGGGTCCACCTTGTTTGGTAGGATTTGATGTAACTCGTATGTATCGCTCCTGAGACAAACTCTGAGACTCGTTGTAATCTTCTTGATGTCAATGTCGTTCGAAACATTCACCACGTATTTGCCCTCGGGATGAACCTTCACAAGGACTTTCTTTTTGCCCATCACCTTAACAACTTCTCCAACATACGATCCAGGCTCTTGAAGGAGCTTGAGCTCGTCTTTCAGCGCTCTCACTTTCGAATTGAGAGCGTTTCGCTGGGCCTCCAATCTTCTAAGATTCTGTGTCTTTGCTGTGACTTGGATTTCAAAATCCTGTATTTTTTGCTCAAAGAAGGGCTTGATGCCTGCTTCATGGGACAATGCGGTAGTTGCCATCTTGAAACACAATCTTTTCGCTTATGTGCAAGGTACTTTGCTTTCGCCTCCAATGGATAAGCTGATGTGGTTTGCTGTTGTTCGCAATTGGTTTGTACTCCTGCGACAGTTGTACTAAAACCAGTAAATCCTGTAACACGAAAGCTGTTGATGAACACCATCAACAATGTCTTCTGGTGGCAAATCGCCAACAACAAGAAAAAAAAAAGGCTCTTGGTTTCTGAATCCTTGGTGCACGGGTGTGGAGATTGACATTTTTCATCGCATCAACACATCATCAGGGCTTATCGAGGAAACCACCAGAAGAAACAACAGACAACACAAGGCACCACAATGAAACAAGTGTGGACCGCATTGATACTACTGGTGCTTGCAAATGTTTGTACTGCGTTCCAAACATTCTGTAAGTGCGACTGCGAGCTCGACTACAAAATTGTTGACTTGGCAAGCATAGAGCAGTCCAATGACACACAAAATGTGCGCGGGTGCCAGCTATGCACAGTTCAATTCTGCTTGGATCAGCACATCACGCTTTGCGACGATAGCGATGAGACGCGCAACAAAATGCGTTCTTACTGTTTCCGTGAGTATTCTATTGGACAGCGGATTCGAGCCAGTTACTAACTAGGGCAGAGCGGGAGTCTTACAAGGACTCCATTATTGTTTATGGGTTTTCGCTGCTGGCGATTGCACTTTTAGGTTATGTTGGGGTTCGTCAGTTTGTGTGAGGGGAGTGAGCTGAATCAAGAGGCCACCGTTTATAGAAGATGCGAAAGAAGTAAGAGTCGATCGGCGCGTCGATTGCTATTGGTTCCGCGTGTGAAAAAAAGAGAGTCCACAAAAATAATAACAAAATAAAATAAAATTTAAAAAAAAAAAAAAAAAAAAAAAAAAATGTCGCCCTCCCGCGATGGCCTCGCCGCGAGCTCGCGCGCACGCGCACGCGCCGGCGGACGGGGCACGCCTGCACGGGGCGCACGCGCCAAACGTCCCAGATGCCGCCCGGGTAACTGTGCGAATTTTTCAGTGTTGAACAAAAAAAAAAATCGGAAAATTATTAGGAAAAAAAAAAGGATTGAAACCTCTCACTCAAAGAACAAGCCAGCTGACAATACGAAGCAGCAAGCTACAAAGTGTGTACAGGTCTATAGATATCGGTGCATATCATAGACAGCTACAGACAGCGGGAGCATTTGAGACCGCATAGTTCGCGCAACAGCGGAAACGCAGTCGCAAGCACGTCTCCAGTGGCACCCACAAACAGATCTGTTGTCAAGAAAACATGTCTAATAACCAGACAAACGCCACCACCGGCACTCCGGCAGGCACCCCAGCCACTCCAGCTACCCCAGCCACCACAGGTGCTGTGGGAACCACGGGGGCCCCTCACCACCACTACAACTCCAACAACAACTATCACAAAAATAGTCGCAGAAACAATGGCAACAATTACAACTCGTACAGTCAGTCGCAGCCTCAGCCACAGTACTACCAGCAGCAGGGCTGGTCCGGCTACATGGCACAGCCTTACCCTGCAGCCCCTCCAGGCTATGCGTACAGCTACTACACTCCGGCTCCGCAGGCTGTTCCTGGCGGCGCCTACTACGCGGCTGGTCCTACTCCTCCTGGCGCAATTGCTATATCGCCAACTCTGCCTACTGCGACTCACGCTCCTGTCAACAAGCACATCAACTTCAGCATCAAGAACAAAAACGGCGAGCCGGTTGTGTTCCAAAAGGGACACTCTAAGGCCCCTTCCCACTCCTCTTCCACCTCCACTACGCCTCTGCTTCCTAAGGTGAACCCTTCGTTGCCACCAGTGCCGCCGGTGGCTGCATCGCTGCCGTCGATACCTCCATCGCCAGGCATCCCTGTGGTGCTTCCACAGTCGCCGCTGCGGTCAGCTGCCAGCGTGGCGCCTGCAGCGCCTGCTGCTCCGAAGCCCGAGGTGAAGAAGGCCAACGAGGACTTCAAGGCCAAGTTCCTTGCTCAGCTCAAGAAGAAGAACATTGCCGTCGAGGACAAGCCGAAGGAGGCTGCTAAGGAGACTCCAAAGGAGGCTTCCAAGGAGACTCCAAAAGAGACTGTCCCAGAGGTCGCAAAGGAAGCTCCAAAGGATGCGCCAAAGGAGTCGTTCAAAGAGGCCATCAAGGATGTCGTCAAGGAGACCAAGCCAGTCAAAGAGGAGCCAAAGACTGAGCCAAAGGCCGAGCCAAAGACCGAGCCAAAGACCGAGCCAAAGACCGTTTCCGAGGCACCAAAAGAGCCGATCGCAGAGCCAAAGACTGAGCCAAAGGTGGAAGAGACCACTCCAGTCGAGCCAGCAAAGGCAGAGCCTGTGGCTGAGCCTGTGGCTGAACCTGTGGCTGTTGCCCCTGTTGCTGAGAAGGCTGTCTCGGAGGCACCAAGTACCGCCGAGACCACTGAAACTGTGTCTGAACAGCCAGCTTCTGAAGTGACATCTGAGGCCCAGTCTCCAGATCATTCTGCTGCCAGCGAGGATGCGGCCAAGGCCGAGGATTCCGAGCCTGTTGTGGAAGAGGACGTTGAAGGCGAGGAGGCCAAGAAAGAGTCATCCATCAACATGACTGAGTTCTTCAGCAAAATCTCTGATGCCAAACCAATAGAAGACATCTACTCGTTCGAGTACAAGGAGGGCTCTGAGGTGCCGGACCCAAGACTCAAGGGAACGACCAGAAAGAGATACAGTCCACCATTCCTTCTCCAATTCCAGCCAATCTGCGACTTCACAGTTGACGAGGAGTGGGATGCGAAATACAAGTCTTTGATCGACATCATTGGATCGCCTAAAAAAGACCACAGAGACCGCGGCTTCGCCAGAAGTGGAAGTCAGTTTGGTAGAGGTCCATCGTCTGGGGGACTGCCAAGAAACTCGGCTCTCAGAGGCGAGTACGGCTCGAGAAACGGCTCGAAAGGTGGCTCCAAGAAGAAGCTTGGTCCAGGTTCTCGCGACAAGAGTCAGAGACAGGGCTCTAAGAAGCCAAGAGGCGATAGAGGAAAGTATGACGAAGACAGAGAGCACTCTAGAGAGGATGATAAGCCTGCTACTCCTCCTGTTGAGGTGAAGCCTCTTGAAAAGAGTGCCAGCAGATGGGTTCCAAGATCCCAGAGACAAAAAGAGAAGGAGGTCAAGTATGCTCCGGATGGAGTCACTGTTCTTCTCGACGATGATGACGTTCAGTCTAAGATCAAATCTCACTTGAACAAGCTGACTTTGGAGAAGTTTGACTCTATCACTGCTGAGATGATCGAGATCGCCAACCAATCTAGATGGGAGGAGGACTGCAAGACCTTGAAGCAAGTGATTGAGTTCACGTTTGCCAAGGCCACTGACGAACCCCACTGGTCGTCTATGTACGCAAGATGGTGTCTGCAACTGTGCACGGAGATCAGCGAAGATATCGAAGACTCCAGCCAACCTAGACCGGAACAGATGCTCAAGCGTGTGTACTCCTCTGGATTGGTGCGTAAGCTGCTTCTTTCGAGATGTCAGGCCGAGTACGAGAAGGGCTGGTCTGACAAGCTTCCAACCAATGATGACGGTTCTGCTCTGGAGCCTGAGATGATGTCTGACGAATACTACAAGCTTGCTGCTGCCAAGAGAAGAGGTTTGGGTCTGGTGAGATTCATTGGTGAGCTCTACTACCTCAACCTGCTGTCTGAGAAGATTATCATCAAGTGTCTGCTCGATCAGTTGGCCGACACCGAGTCTCCAAGTGAAGATACTCTTGAGACTTTGACCCAGCTGTTGACCACCACTGGTGCCAAGCTCGACTCAAGCATGAAGGGTCCATTGGACTTTGCCTTTGAGAAGATTAATTACATCATCAACAACTGCCAGTTGTCGTCGAGAATAAAGTTCAAGCTCATGGACTTGATTGATCTGAGAAACAGCAGATGGAGCGACGCCAAGTCGAACGCTGGTCCAAAGACCATTGCAGAGATTCACCAAGAGGCTGAGGCCAAGAGACTCGCGGAGGAGAGAGATCACATGAGAAGACGTAACAAGCTCGACACCAGATCGAGCTCGTCCAGATCGAACTCTTCCAGATCGAACTCCAAGTGGGGTAACAGCAACCAAATCTCGTCCAACGACATATCTAAAGTTGGCATTGTGAGAAACTCATCTGAAAGATCGCTTGGTCCTTTCAACAACAAGAAATCCAAGATGTCCTCCTCGAAGCTGAGCCAGCAGCAGTTCACCACTGTTCCAAGCGCTGGTTCTGGCGCTTCTGCGTCGGCCTCGTCTCAGGCAAAGTCGCCAAGAGAAGCAGCTGATGAGCCAAGAGAAGCATCTAAAAACATCTTTGCAGCTCTGGGAGACCACGACGAGGAGGGGAGCGATGACAATGTTGAAGAAGAAGTTGAGGGAGAACACGAAGGAGAACACGAGGAAGAACAAGAAGAACAAGAACAGGAACAGGAGCAAGCTGATGATAACAGTCAAGAAGTTGAGGCATCTGCCTCTGCCTAATGATCTCCAGCTTTCCGCACTTCAAGTTTGCTGTTTTTTCTAATTTTAATAGCATTATCTCATTTATTGTTATAGAAGGATTCCATCGTCATCAAATTTGTGTATAACTCCATCCATCGTCATCAATTGTGTGTGTATTATTCCTTCGTTTGGTCGTCTCTCATGTTGAACAAAAAAATAACAGCGAAATGCTCAAAAAGCCCATCATATCACGGAGAAACTGAAGATTACTCACCTTCCTTTTGTCTACGATACTTGTATCAAGACCTGACTGATTGTATTATTTTAGCAAGCTGATGAATTCTTTTACTTTTTTATGTCTGCTGCCTTGTGTCGATAACTCTTTTCTCATTTCTATCCATACATATTTGTTTTCTATACTTCTGCTTTCAATGCCTAGTTTACAGTATTCTTTGTTAAAAAACGCACTGTTTCGTTACTGAAAGTTAGATCAAAAATGCATGTTTTTCTCCCTAGGTATATATACTTGTTTATACTTGGTTTCCTTCAACCATCAGTTGAACCAGTTCATCGGCCGGATCAAGACCAAACTTTGCTGTGTCAATGTTGAAAAGAACCTTCTTGATTGGAATGTTTATGGTTTCTGTGCCAAACACCGCGTGAAGTTTGTCGACAACCTGTTTGCGTTCTTTAGAGTCCTCACCGAAAGACGTCAACTCCATCACGTTGTACAGCTCTTTCAAATTTGAGACGTTGCTCAGCGGAATCTCGTCATTGAAACAGTTGAGCAAATCCAGGCTCTTGAGTAAAGGATAGTTCGATGATGTAGCCAGAACGGTCAGTCTGTGGCCTTCAGGCGGAGTCTTTTTCAGTCTGGACATCAGTGCCCTCAAAACAACAGACGAGAATCTCGGACCAATAGGAACAAAGTCGATCAGCGCCTCAATATCATCCACAATCAGAATATTCAATGGAGATTTGTAAGCGTCACGGAATGTGTTGTCGATGAACTGGACCTTGGCCGACTCCGACATACCAATCATTTCGTCAGCAGTGATGATTCTAATGAATGGGAACTTTGATCTCAAACCCAAGTACGATGCCAGTGCTGTCTTTCCCGATCCTGCTGGTCCGTACATCAAAAGCGACGAAAAATTGAATTTTTCAGAGTTTTGTGTCTGAATCAATGCTCTTTCCACGCGATGGATGATATTGTCAATCTTTGGAGAGTACTTGAGAATTCCTCCTTTAACACATTCATGTAAGTCCTCTTCGTGGACACCAAACGCTGGTTTGACTTCGTCCAGGGCACTGAGGAAGCAGTTCATGTCCAAAACAGTGTCTGACAAATCGCCTGTGATTTCTCCCACCGTTCCCACCTTGATGTGCTGATTCAAAGCAAAAGAGGTTGCGGACTTGATCAAACCTTCAATTTCTGCACCCGAGAAGTTCTTGGTCAGTTCAGCCAGCTTTTTGAGGTCCACGTCTTTGCCGAGCGACCCGTTCTCCTTCATCTTCTTAGTCTTGATCTCGAGGATCTGCTGTCTTCCTTCCTCATCTGGCAGATGGATCTCCACTTGCACCTCGAATCTACCTGGTCTGAGCAAAGCTCCATCAATCAGATCTTTTCTGTTGGTCATACCAATCACAAGGATGTTGTTCAACTGGTCAACACCGTCCATCTTGGCAAGCAGCTGATTGACAACGTTGTCGGCCACTCCAGTACCGTCGCCTCTAGAGCCTCTCTGCTTAAACACAGAGTCGAGCTCGTCGAAAATAATGATGTGCAACGACGATGCGTCTCCTTTCTGTTTGTACTCCTGTTCGGCGTCCTTGAAAAGGTTACGGATGTTTTCCTCAGAGGAACCGACGTATTTAGACAGGATTTCTGGACCGTTGACGATTTTCGGCTCTTTTGCATTCAGCATCTTGCCGATCTGTCTAGCAATCAGCGTCTTACCGGTACCTGGCGGGCCGTACAACAACATACCCTTCACGTGCTGGATTCCCAGCTTCTCGATCAAGCCAGGGGGAAAGATTCTAGAGGCAAAAGCTCTTCTAAAAATCGAGGTGAACTCTTTGTCCAAACCACCAATTCCCATATCCTCAAACCTGAAATCTGGTCTGATAATAGCGTCCGCGTTGGGTCTTGTGCTGGACGCCTTGAGGTTCACGAGGCCGTCTGAGCCTTTGAAAAAGTTCACTCTTGTTTGCTTCACGACGATTCCCTTGTTCATAATGTCCGGAGAGGTAGGAACGTCGTGCAAGTTCACCTCGCCGAGGTCTATCACCTGTGTAGAAATGACCTTGAGTTCGAAATAAGAGCCTTTGAACTCAAAGAGCAACACCTGGGTTGGCTGCAAAATTTGGGTGTCAAACTTTTGGGTGAAGACATCTGCCAACTCGTCCGGGTCGTACTGTATTCTGGTTGCTTTGTTCTTGTTCCAGAAGTTGATTTCAACGTTTATAGTGCCTAGGTACGCCCCTTTCTTACCGTTCGCAGAGAACAGGTCGAACGGAGCCACAGAGATTGTTTGGTCTGTCGACCAAGAGCCCCAAAATCTCTGGTTTCCGCTCAATCCAATGGCACCGGGCATGGTTTTTGTCGTGGCGGTGGCAGTGAAAACAAACTTGTTATCGCAGATCACATACGTGCCGGTCTCAAAGTCCTGAGGACTCACAGCGACGCAATTGGATATGGCAATTTCATTGCTGGGGGAGTTTTTGACTAACAACGCTTTGGCGCTTGGCCGCGAGTGCTTTCTGAAAGGCAGCTTCTCCATGATGTATTGACTGGTGGTCCAATTGAACGAGCGTAGCGGTGGTTGTGTATACCAACTGTCCTTTAAATAAATTCTGTTTCGCCGCTGAGGGGCTGGAAAAATCGGAAAAATTGTGGTGCAAGGGTGTTTTGAAAAGAGATGAGATGAGGAATTACTAGCAAAGTCTCATGAAGCAACTCATTGATGCCAGACACCGAGGTGCAAATCTCTGCAAATCGTTGGACTTCTTCGCTCGTCCAATGCTCAACCCCCACCAAAACTACGCAATCCATTACTCATGTGTTTTTATCTAAAAAACTGAATATTCATATTTTGACTTACTTGAATTACTCGCAAGAGTCTCAAGTGACTCGCAAGACGTCCACTAAACAACTCGTTTTGCTCGTTGAGTAGCCACATCTGCTCGTCTTTTATTTAGTACAACTATGCCACACAATTAGCGCTGTCCACCGTTAAACACCTGACCAAACTGGGAGCTGGCACCTCCGTTCTGCTGGAACTCCGTCATGATGGTCTCCATCACAGTCAAGGAGCTGAGAATTCCAATGAGAACAGCCACTGCAAGACCGTTGGCATAGCCAAACGACTCGAGAGCAGCAGCAATCAAACCGGTAGCAAAAGCACCGGTGGTGGCAGCCAGAGGAATGATTTTGTTGAGTTCCCTGGAAACAGCAGTGTCTCTGTGGCCCAGCAGCGAGATGTCCTGCTCCTTGAACTGTTTGGCAAGATCCTTACCAGAGGAGCCCGAGATCGAGGACCAGTTCTTGGCAAACAGGGTGGAGACAACAACAATGAAGAGGGAGAAAGTGGCAGGTCTGATCAGGGAGAACAGAGTGCTGGAGGACTTTGGCGAGGCCGAGATGAAGTAAAGCAAGCCAGAAGTCAGGTTGTACGACTTGAAGTTGAAGTCGTCGAGAGTCCATTGTCCGAGGTACGAAACGTACGAGTAGTTCTTGAAGATGTTGGTGATGGCAAATCCAAAGATGTTCAGGTTGTACAGAACAGCGTAGGTGAAGATCAGAGGCAGAGCACCGCAGTAGAGCAGTTTGATTGGGTAAACAGAGGCCATGGATCTCACTTTCGCAGACTTGATAGGCACCTCGACTCTAAAGTTGCCCAGGTACGCGCCAAGAGCAAGCGCAGCAAGAGCCAGGTAGATCTGGGTCAGATTGGACAAGCTTTCTCTAGTGAAAGCGTCGTAGATGGCGAGTCCGAGTGGCTTGTTTCTGATGTTTCTGATCAATTGAATAAGAGCACCGTTCGACTCGTTTCCTCTAGAGGTGGTGGTGGTGGTGATGCCGATGAACGAGGTGGCGAAGCTGGTGGCCGACGACACGGCGATCAGACCAAGAATACCTGGGCCAAAACCGTAGCCTTTGTCGAGGATCTCGACAACCAAAGACGTGATGAACGAAAACACTGTGATCTGGGCCACAATGGTGAGCTTGCTCCAGATGGAAGGGGTCACCTCAAGTGCAAAAGCGTCAACTGGGTCAAAGTAGCCAGCCAGCAACAGCAGAACCGAGTACACAAAGCCAAGAGCCACGGCCGTGACTTTTTGCCACGACTGGAACAGCTCTCTGTCGCTTCTGGAATCAAAGTTCACCTTAATCAACCGGAGGCCCGCCAGGATTTGCCACAAGAAACCCGCTGTGACAACCGGAAGAACACCAAACTCCAGTGCAGTTCCGGCCTGCGAGGCAAACGGAGCACGCAGCCATCCGAATGGGTCAGCAACGCCCTTCTGGGCCACCTCTCCTAAAGGTAACCCGGCCAAAAGATAAACAGCTGCCGAGACAATTGTGTAGACAACCTTCTCGTCAAACTCCACCTTTTGGTACGGAAGTTCCACCTCCGGCAGCAGAGAAACGAGCGGTTTAACTAGGTCCAGTAAACGAACTAGTATATATGTTAGTACCGAGGAATATTGTTGGTCGAGGATTGAAAAACAACCTTCAAACGCCAGCCACACTTACTGCCACTCATGTTGTTAAAACGTGTTTCTTAGATTCAAGATTCAACGCCCGAACCACCAGATTGATGACCTTTTACGAGCGGAAATTGTTTGGTTTTTTCTTTATCGCTCACTCTGTCGTCGATGATGCGACTCTTTTTTTTTCAACAAACGAGGGAAAAAAAGTGTTCACCAGCCACAAACAAAAAAACACTGACTTTTTCGTGATGACGTAAGCCGCCCCGTACCAGCAGCACGCAATCCTGGTGGCAAAGCGAGCAAAACCCAAGGTCCAAAATAGGGCTCTATAAGGCTACAATGACAGAAAATTGTCTGCCATGTGGATTAATCCCGAGCAAACAGGTCAGACCCGTATAGAAAACGAGGCATTATTTGGCTACGGAGGTGATGTTTAGTGGTTTGGTGAATTTTTGTCGTCTCTTTTGCAATCGAGCTGTGACAGCGTGGTTTCCGTTCTGTCACCGCTTTCAGTCCTGATTTGACCACTTTGAACGCTATTCAGGTGGACAAAATGGCTATTTTTGTATCCCGAATCCATTCCAGTCCAGCCACCCGCACTCGGGCCTAACCCAGCACATCAGGGTCCACCGCACTTGTGGCGCAGCATGAACAGCCACATAAACTTTTCAGGCAGTGCGACAAGAAAAGAATCCACAGATTTGCTTTTTAGCTCAGCTAGTGAAACAGACACCCGCTAAACGGCACCAAAGGTCTTCACTATGGGAGGAAAGACAACAGTCAACAGCGATACTGTCGCTACGGATAATCCGGTTGCGGTCGGCTCGGCCGACGTGGACTTGCAGATTAACTACGACAACGCTATTCAGTACTGGAGCTCAGTCGAACCAACAGTGGACGGAGTGTTGGGTGGTTTTGGAGAGTCCACAAGCGTCCCAAAAGCAGACGTGGTGGGTTCTGCAACGTTTGTGAGAAAGCTCAAAAGTAGATTCTCCAATGAGCCGGGAAAAATCAAGTATGGACTCGATTTTGGCGCAGGAATCGGTAGAGTTACAAGGGACTTTCTGCACAAGGTGTGCGACAAGGTGGATCTTTTGGAGCCTGTGGAGCCGTTTGTGAGACAGATGCGGGTTGAGCTGGCGCCTCTGGCTGAAAAGGGTAAGATTGGAGACATCTACGATATTCCGATGCAAGACTGGGTTCCCTCGGAACCAGGCAAGTACTATCTTTTGTGGTGTCAATGGTGCTGCGGACATCTTCCGGACGATGCCTTTCTGGTGTGGCTGGATCGGTGCAAGGAGGCACTGCAGGAGAACGGGCTGTTGGTGGTGAAGGAGAACAACACAAACTCGGATGAGGACATTTACGACCCAGAAGACTCGAGCAAGACGCGGTCCGACAAGAACTTCCGCCGACTTTTCGTGCAAGCCGGATGGAAGCTGATTGCTACAGATTTACAAAAGGGTGTTCCCAAAGAGTTGTACCCTATTCGAATGTATGCGTTGAAGCCTGTTTAGGCATGTTTATTGGAATACATAGCTATAATATGGAATGCGCGAGTTAGTAAGATTGATAATCTTGGTACGAGAGTCGGTGCTCAAGTACACTTGAAGTCAGATAGGGGTGAAAGACTATAATTGGTTTTTTTATCATCAATAGTAATCAGTTGAACTATGCTTGTTATTCAAAATCATCATTTCAAGTGTCTCTGGGCAACAATTAGGAGCGTGGATACATACCTAGCTCGATGCTGCTTGCGAGTTGAGTTGAGAGAAGAGAAGAAGGGTGAGACAAACTGAAAGAAAAATTTGTAACCTCGTCCAATTTAAAGGATGTGAAAAAAAAAAAAATTTAGAGTTTTACGGCGGTGCAAAGCGTTTTCAAGCAAAAATCTTTATACACTAATTTCACGGGGGGCCAGGAGACGACGCTGAATATAGGTAGCAACACCACAGCGAGAGTCGCAAACCTTTGTGCATCATGAGCCCGGAGAATGGTGGAAAAAGCACAGATGCCCCCATGAAAGTGCGCAGATTGGACATTTTTTGGTTTGATAACTCGCTTTTTAAGTCTCCGATGCCCAATCGACTTCTGTTCAACGAAGAGTCTGTCCAGCTGCTGACAAATCCGGACACTTCACGCGCGGGGTTGGACTGGTTTTCTAATACACAGGTTCTGTTAAACACGGGGAAAACGTACAAAGTGGAGAAACCACTTGGATGGAGCGAGTTTTGGAACGAATCATTGGTGCAGCTGGTGAATATTTCCATGGAGGATCCAGAAGCAGTGGCTATTTTGGTGAGTCCGCGGCCTGGTGAAGTTTTCTATGAGATTATAGAGCATATTTGCGGGTGTCGGGGTCTCCGGTTTGAACGGATTGTCTTGGACCCTGATGCGAGAAGCATTACGGCGGTTTTGACTGAGCTAAGCCGAGAGTATGTGGACCTGGCAGAAGTGACAATTTACACGAGCGATGCGTCCGAGATCCAGTTAGCTCAGCAGGTACAGTTTACCCGGCCGTTGGAGCTCTTCTGTGTGGAGACTCCATACCAAATGTCATTTCTACAACCTGAAATCGAGGTGAAGATAGTGCACGACATGGTGAGCAACAGCAATGCCATTGGAAGGTGGCCGCTACTGGAGCTGCGGCGGAGCATATTCTGGTCATACTACATGTTGAGCGCAGAGAGTCGGCGCCGGCTGCTGTCTAGTGTAGTGACGGAGGAGTTTATTCCTGCTGAGGAGCGAGCTGGGCTGGTTTTTGAGGCGGAAGGGGTTTTGATTGGCAAGAATCAGCTGTCGCATGCGCGTTTGCAGGAGCTGGGGGGGTTGGGGAAGCCGACTGTGCTGGGCACAGTGAGCCAGGGCAGCATTCCTGGTCGGATCTATGCGGTGAAGGTGATGATCAACGACGAGAGCGCGCAGACGTACTTTAAAGAGCCGTACGTGGTTGTTGCGAGGGGGGCAAATGTTTTGATGAAGGAGGTTGAGGAGATTGTGAATTGGGAGGTGACGCGGGAGTTAGTTAGTTTGGACGCGGTGATTGATTATAAGCAGGTGTTGAAGATACACGGGAGTCATGAAGAGCACTGAGCCGCGCTTGTTACCACTCGGCCCGACTCACTTATCTCCATTTCAACAGTCTGATCGCATGTCCATTTGCGCCTCCCGGCTTGGCACGATTTGTAGAAGTGGACTTATCCAATAGATCGAGCGCACGAAAGGCGGTTGTGGTGTCCTTTGTCACCACCAGACAAGCACACCAACAGCAGAACAAGACTTACTGCCTCTTGTTGATTTTGTTTTCGCACTCAAAAATATTTTCAAACGCGTAAATAAACCCTACTCTTCAAATCACCACCACCACCACCACCATGTCTCCCGCAAGTCTCATCGTGGATCAGGCATGGACACGTGTCAACAACACCGCACAGAAGGCGCCCATCACGCACACAGTCGCAGTCCTTGAAGAAATCGAACGGATCCATGGAAAACCCTTCATCCCAACAGACTACAAAGCGTTCTGGGTAGACACCATTCTAGAACACCCGGGCCGCATGCTCAGCAAGTCGGAGTTCCTCGTTCTCTTCAAAATGCTGTTTGAGATTGACTTGTACTCCCTGTTGCAAGATTCCGACGGCCAAACCCGCTCTCTAGATACCACCCGCAGCATGCGAAACACAACCTCCAGTCTCGCCTTGCTGGGCACGCTCTCGATCGAGGAGCAGAGGTCGCGGCTGTTTGAACGAATCAGCGCACTCAAAGGCGCCTTGCGCGCACGAGAGCGCGGAAACGGCACGCAAGCGGCCTCGTCGTCACTCGAATCAGAGGTGAACAAACGGCTCGTCGACAGCTACGAATTACTCGTCGAAACATACGAACGCCAGCCAACAAGCACAGGATCGCCCGAAGACCACAACAGACTGTACGCAGCAGTGAAAAGACAGGATGAAATCCTACAACAGTTTAAAAATAAGCTCGAACGAACCAAAAGAACCCAGAAATGGAAAAGAAATAGCACCAAACTAGCCACGATCGTCGTCCTTCTGCTCCTATTCTCCTACTTTCTCGGCCTCCTGGCCGACCTCCCGTCGCTGGACGACCCAGATTACGACGGACTCGCACCCACCGGTTACCGCCGGCTGCCCGCAAGCTACTTCGACTCGTTCAACCCGCTCGATACCGGCATCTACTGCGTTCTAGAGTGGTTGGGATATTATTAACTACAGAACTCCTTTCCCAGTCAGCCCTCCCATGTCCGCGTGCACTCGAGACACTCCTCGGTGAGCGATTTTCCCGAGCGAAGCTGGGTTTCATCTGTCTCGTGACTCTTCAGAGACAAATTCTCCGTCTGGCCGGCGAGCAGGCCGCCATTCCGATTCGGCTTGTCAAGATGGCTTAGCTTCAGCTCCGGATACAGGTAGTCGCGCACGCGCTGCTTGAGCACCTTGGAATCTGGGAATCCGTTGTCAAGCGTTCTGTCCCAGATCTGGTGCCAGTCCTCGGATTCGGACTTCTTGACGGCCACTTTGAACGTTCCCGACACAAGCGAAGGCGCAAGTATCACAGACCCAATCGTTGTGCGCGTTCCTTCCTCGTCAATGGCTTTCGAGGCAAACGTCTGGAGCAACTCCTGCTGGTACCAAGAAGCTCTCAGCATCCATTTGCAGCGAACGCAGTATGTGATGGATATGAGTGGGAACTGCACGTACGCGACTGGTGGTGCCACGGCGGAGTTGGTGTGTTCGGCAGGTTCGGGAACAGACATGGTTGGATGATGTGAGCAGCACATACCCTGTGTTACACGATAAAAACGGTTTTTTGGAATTTTTCAAAAACTCCAGTCTCTGCCGGTGCAAGGATGTCTGGTGCAAGGTTGCTTGTTGTTGGCTGGTTGCTCTCTATTGTGGTAGAAAGCTCCGCTCACGTGACTGCAACCAACGTGGCCGGCCTCAATGTCCTCCGCTTGCACCGGTTGCTCGATGTGCGCTCAGAACGGCCGATTACAGCCGACCCCGCCGTTGTGGGGCAGAATAGGCTATTCTGTGCGGAGATTTGTGATAAGTGCCCCGGGTGCATTGCTAGGACGGCCAGCGTCCCCACGGACTCTGTGACAACATTTTGGTGAACTTTGGAGAACGTCTCCGCCCTAGTCTACCAGGAGAGTATATATAGATCCCGTGATCTTGATAGTTTTGCGAAATTTTTTATCAAGTCTTCCCCCGCAAAAAATGTGCTATAAAAGATAAATTAAGCGGAAGATAAAAAAAAGTCACATTGAAAAATAACCAAGCGATATTTAAAAGAACCAGCGTTCGCTCCCAGCCCTCACAAATACATTGAGCAATCACAACAAATCAATTATGGTGTACGACTCGATTACATACCACCCCACTCTGACTAAGCTGATCCAGTTCCTGGATACAAACAGCGGCAGGGAAAAGCTGCTGCGGACACTCCAGTATGTGGCGCGGCTCGTGTCGTTCTACTTCTTGAGACGCGGCTACAGCATCACAACATACCAGCTCACAAAACGGGTGCAGGCACTCCTGACGCTGAGCAGAAAGCCGCTGCGTGCTCTCAAACCACTGACACACCTGAAAACGCTTTCGACAGTTGTGGACGACCAGCTATCGGACAGTTATCTCCGGCTCTTTGAAGCCATCAGACAGGCGGGCTACTCGCTGTACTTTACGTTTGACTCTGTGCAGTGGCTGAAGCTGCTGGGCATTTTGAGAAACAAAAACGGCAAGATTGTCACCAAGATCGACCAGATCTGCTACCTGTTTTGGTTTGTGGCTCTTTCTGGCGGCATTCTCAAAGACGTTCGCCAGTGGAGAATCTCGTCTCTCAAGAAGCAGGCCCTGTTAAAGGAGGTGGCTTCGGACGAGGGCAAGGATCCGCTGGACGAAAAGGTGAACCTGGACAAGCAGAAGAGCGCTCTGGACGCAGAGTCGGTGCAATTGCTCAAGGCGAGAAGAGATCTGGTGAAGAACGTTCTCGACTCGGTGATTGCTCTAAACGGACTCAAGTGGATCTCGGTCGACGAGGGTGTTGCCGGTGCCGCGGGTGTTGTCACTAGCGTTCTCGGCCTCCAGGATCTTTGGAAATCCACCAAAATTTGAATGGTGTCTACATGGCACTTTTATGTAGTTTGACGATGAATGTGTTAAATTTTATCTTTATGGAGGGTCCTTATCAGTAATCACCAAGACTTGGTTTTCTCCGCTGATTTTTTTTATCTTTTTGAAACTTTTTGCTCGACAAACGAGCCTCGTTTTGCTCCTTTTTGCGCTCTTGCCAGCGCTGTTTGGTCTCTGCGTCCGGATCCTTCCGGGGCTCTCCGCACTGTTTCAGCGCAGCAACAAACTTCTCGAGACAATCCGTCAAGTTTCCGTTGCGGTACCGCGTGCGGTCGCTCATCACCAGCACATCGCCGGTGCCTGTGAAGTAGCGGAATTTTTTCTCTGGGGGGGTTTTGGAGTCGGTGTAGTTATGCATGATCTGGTCAAACACGAGCGCATCGATCCACTTGCCGCGCGCACGGTACCAGTTCTGGCTGCTCAGACGCAGAACTGCCTTGGAATCGGTTGTGTTGACGTGCTGGCCGCCCGGTCCCGACGAGCGGGCGTAGCTGATGTCAAAGTGTTTGAGCAGTAAAGGGTCTGCCGAAAAGTGTTCAAGAAACGTCCGAGCGCGGATTTTCTCTGTCTCGCTTGCTACGACATTGCTAATGCTTCTGAAGGCGATTTTTCTCGTTGTTCGAAGTCCCGTTGACAATGTTCCCCACATTTGGTGAGAAAAGATCCGTACTAAAAGTCTGGATGAAAAAAAAAAAAATTAATATATAAAAAATCATTTTACAAAATTCCATCTACAAAACAATAAACGGATCAAAGAGCAATGTCGGCACTCACCAAAAAGATGCTCAAGTATCAGCGATACGCGCAGAAGTACGTGGTGTTCTGGTTGCTGGCGCCAGCAATCCTAACTCTCTCGCTCTATATGGAAACCCATTTCGTGCCTTTTTTGAGAATGTTTGCGCCCAATAACTCGGCTATCGCGTATCCGTTCCAGGAACACGAGCAGTTCACCAACACACGGCTGGGGATCTTTGTTGTCGTGCTCCCGTACTTGGTGATGGTGGCTGTGATTTTCGCAAAGTACGTCTCGGTCCAGCCCTCACAACGGGCCAAAATATACCATCTTGCCAACATAACCACTGTTTCGTTTCTACTCGCGCTCGCGATCAACGGGTTTATCACCGAGTTTTTGAAATTGCGCATTGGAAAGCTGAGACCTGACTTTCTTGCTCGTTGCGGGGTTCCAGCTGACCTACCTTCAAATAGGAATTACGCTCCGGAAGTGTGTACCAAACCGCTCGGGCAAATGCTCTTTCTAGATGGCTTCAAGTCGTGCCCGTCCGGTCATTCTTCGTTCGCGTGGTGCGGGCTGAACTTCCTCAATCTATGGATTGCCGGCCAATTCAAGATCTACGCTGGGTCTGCTGACGTGGCGCGGTTCCGTGTGTCGAAGCTGGCTGCAATTCCTCCGATTTTGCTGAGCTTCCATATCTGCATAAGTCGGTCTCAAGACTACCGCCATGACTATGTGGACATTTTTTCGGGCACAGTGGTGGGACTTCTGGTTTCCACGCTGATTTACCTGCAATTCTTCCGGTCTGTTCACGACTCGGACTCTGACCTGACCACGTTTGACGAGGATTGCAAGGCTCTAGAGGATCGTCGGGAAGGTCTGCCTATATAGATTACGTAAGCGTAAGGATGAGTGCCAAAAAAAAAAAAAAAAAACTTGGTTGCGACCATCTCAAAACAAGCGGAATTTGTTTTATCTGGTAGACGAGGACCGTGCAACTAAGTGTGATATTAAGCAATAAAAAAGTAAGTTTGCAGCGATTGTTGTGTGAAAAGAACTCGAGAACTAACCAGGGCCAGAAAATGTCTGAAGACGCGTCGCCAAAAGCCGAAACCAAGAGCGATACCCATATCAACTTGAAGGTGTCTGACGGAACATCTGAGGTTTTCTTCAAAATTAAGAGATCGACTCCGCTCAAGAGACTGATGGATGCATTTTGCAAGAGACAGGGTAAGGACTCGAGCAGTCTGCGGTTTTTGTTTGACGGCCACCGTGTGAACCCAGAGGATACTCCTGACGACTTGGATATGGAGGAGAGTGATGTGATTGAGGCGCACAGAGAGCAGGTTGGAGGACATTGAAGAGCGGCGAACGGAACGGGACAAGTGGTGCATCGCTGGTGAGTCACGAGCGAGACACCTGGTGAGACCAGACAATTACTGATGAGCCTTGCTGGCTTGTCCAGTGCATAGTTGTGTAGTTGCCGTTTTTAAAGCTGTGTAATTTTATCGAGCGAACCAACAAGCGCACGCACGAACGAACTAACAAGCCGAGTGACTAACGGGCTGAGTGACAGATCAAAAGACACACCATTTGTCATTCGCGAGTCTCAGTAATTCCACCAGCCTTAACAAATTTGCCACCAGCGTAACCATCGGGAGACATTCACTGGGCTCGACGCCGCTTGTCTCGATTCACCTGTTCCTGCCCTGCCCTCCACAGCACTGCTGCCCTCGCGTCTCCCTAGTGCGCTCACGTTATGCTGACGTCTACTTATTTTCTGGTGTAAGGATGTGTTGGCTCGCAAAAATCGCCGCAGCTGCGGTCTGTCCACGGACGGTGTAGAGATGATGGTGGACTCCGCCAGGCCTGGTAGATGCGCTATACAGCTTCGCGCTCGGTTCGCGCACGCTCCACGCTTGTCACACCTCGCGCCTCTCGCGCCTCGCCTCGCTCACCTGGATACCCCTTTGAACCCTGTGAGGCCGTGAGGCTCACGCAGACGCGTGTGCGTGCCCGGCGCGGATCCCCTGCAGCGCCAGACACCGAGCGGCGAGACCAGTTGGCTTTGCTCGATGCTGGCTGGCTGGTTGGACAGTTTCCCTGCGTTGCGGCTGTCGGGCGAAGCTAGCTCTGCTGGCTCTGCTGGCTCCGCCCTCCACAGGAGACGCCGGTCACCCCTACACCAGCAAACCGCGCCTGAAAAATTACACCTCGTTTTTTCCTGTTGAAAAAAAACATTTTTCGTGTCTAGTGTTCGTGTTTCTACTCATCACTCTTCTTCTTCACACCCATCACACTCGTTTATAAACCACAATAGTGAGTGACTCTCTGGAATTGACCTGTGCAATTCCGCTCCTTTTGTCTTGCTCCTGTTTTGCCTCTCAATACTGACAATACGCAGATGACCCAACACTCTCGACAGAACTCGTACGCGTCGTCGTTCGTGTCGTCGTCGGCGCTGGGCCTTGGAATCTCCAACAGCTCGGCCCGCACAACGCCTCCACGCAACCCAGTCAAGATCGGGCCGTGGAGGCTCGGAAAAACACTCGGAAAGGGCGCCACCGGTCGCGTCTTGCTCGCGTCTAACGTGCACACGGGCCAGAAAGCCGCCGTCAAGGTGGTGTCCAAGTCGTTGCTGGACGCTGGATCCGCAAGCGCAGAGGCCGCAGAGGCTGCTGCCGCGGGCTCGGCTGAAAAGAGCACAGGCGGCGCCGCGTCTGGCACGCTCAGCTACGGAATCGAGCGCGAGATCATCATCATGAAGCTACTCAACCACAAGAACGTGCTGCGGCTCTACGACGTGTGGGAGACCGACAAGGCGTTGTACCTTGTGCTCGAATACGTTGAAGGCGGCGAGCTGTTTGACCTGCTCGTCGAGTCCGGCCCGCTGCCCGAGGAAACCGCCGTGGAGTTCTTCAAGCAGATCATTCTTGGAGCCTCGTACTGCCACAGTCTCGGCATCTGCCACCGCGACCTCAAGCCAGAGAACCTGCTGCTGGACAAGCAGTTCAACATCAAGATCGCCGATTTTGGAATGGCAGCTCTCGAGTCGAGCGACCGTCTTCTCGAGACCTCGTGCGGCTCGCCGCACTACGCTGCCCCAGAGATTGTGAGCGGATTGCAGTACCACGGCGCAGAGTCGGACGTGTGGTCGTGCGGAGTGATTCTCTTTGCGCTGCTCACGGGCCGTCTGCCGTTTGACGACGAAAACATCCGCGAGCTGCTGCTCAAGGTTCAGAAGGGCTCGTACGAGATCACCGAAGACTTGTCGCTCGAGGCTATCGACCTCATTTCCAAAATGCTCACCGTCGACCCTGAACAGCGTATCAAAACCAGAGACATTCTCAAGCACCCGCTCGTCCAAAAGTACCCGTTCAACAAGCAGGACCGCGATGATTACCTGAGTCTGCCGTCGCCAACGTCAGCAACACAGCCGGTCGCCAGCAGCGCCGAGATTGACCAGCAGATCCTCGAGAATCTTGTGATTCTGTGGCACGGCCGCGACGCTGCGTCGATTGTCCGCTCGCTCTTGAGCCCAGAGGCCAACGCTGAAAAGACGTTCTACTCCTTGTTGCTGCGGTACCGGCACGACCATGCTTCGAGTGGTGAACAGCCGCTAGTGCGGTCGTCCTCGGTGATTTCCAGAGTGACGCCATCCTCCAGCGGCTCTTCTCCGCGGCGCAAGCGTGCTTCGAGGACGTTTACTGCCAGTGGACCGCACAGTCGGTCGGTTTCGTTCCATTCGGCTGGCACCACAAGCGCAGCCACAAGCACAGCCACAAGCACAGCCACTGCTGCTGCTGCTCCAGCAGCAGCGCCAGCAGCAGCGCTCCGCTCCCAAAGACCACCGCCAGCGCCACCCTCCGCACAGAGAAACTCCATGCTCTTCCTCAACGAGAATCCCCACCGGAACTCGCTCGTCCTCTCAGGCCCGGGCGCCGATTCCCTCACGAGATCGGTGTCCAAAAGACGCTCTGTCTCGCGGCTCAAGCGTAACTCGGTCACCTCCAAACTGCTCTCGACCTACGCAAAACTCGCGGCGATCGACGACTCCAAACCCGACAGCGTCGAGAGTTACGGAAAGCGTACGTCGGCCGACTTTGCAACGCTGTGCGACATGCTGTTTGCCGGCGAAAAGCCGCCGGCAGACTCGCGCCTCAGCTCGAGACTCAGCTCGTCAGGCTCGCTCGCTACGCTCTCGGCAATGCTGTTTGACTCGGATGACCGTCGCGCCAGCAGACGGCTCTCGACGGCGACCAAGCCTGCCAAGACATCGAAGAAAACCGTGAGACGGTCGCTCGCAAACGCGAAACGGCGCCAGTCCTCGTTTGCAGCTCTGCTTGGCGAGTCGCAGGACTCCAAGCGCGCCTCGTCCAACCCGATCGAGCGTATCTCCAAGATCCTCAACGCAAGCGACCTTGAAAACCTCAACAGACGCTCGGTGTCGGGCGGCGCCCGTGGACGCCGTGTTCCGTCCGTGGGACCGCCTCCAAAGCCGGTCTCGCGGCTTGATCCGCGGTATGAGATGTACGAAAAGTACGAAAAGACAAAGACACAGACAGACGCTGTGTCGACGAAATCGTCCGAGCTGGAAAAGTCGCAGTCGACTGCGTCGATTGCGTCTGCTGCCTCCTCGCAAGACAACGCGTCTGTTGCCGGAACTTTCACCAGAGAGTTCATCTCCGACGTCAAAAAGTCGCACATCTTCCGCTCCCAAAGCAACTTGGCCTCGGCTCTCGCGCGCCAGCGCCGGCCGTCACACGGGAAGGAGATTCCGATTGTTGACGAGGAACAGGAAGGCCTTGCGTCGTCCAACACAGTCGTGCGCAAGAGCGAGGTTCCAACGAGGCTTGCGGACGTGAACGTGCCGCAGGTCACGAGACGCTCCAAGCACTTCCCAGACAGCGACAAGAGACTGAGCGTTTTGTCGATCTACTCTGCGAAAAACGGTCTCACCAACTCCACCAGAGTCAGCACAGACAGACTCTCCAAGAGCACGAGACTGAGCATGATTTTCAACGACGAGGAAGCTGACACGGTCGACATGACTTTGCAACTGAACCCAGAAAGACGTTCGTCGGTCGTTGTTAACAACAGCAGCGCCAACAACAACGACGACGACGACGAGCTCTGTTTTGCTCCAGCCAGCAGCTCTAAACACTCCAGAGCCTCGCTGGGCAACCAGCAAATTCCAAAACTCAACCTCAAGGAGTCGCGTGACACGATGATCTCGAGCAACTCTGGCGAGCGCAGTCTGTACAAAGAGCTGCGTCTGCCGGAGATTCCTGGATCTCCAATCAAAGAGGCCAAGCGCAAGTCGCAGCAGAGCGATTTCGAGGTGTTCAACGATAAGTCGGGGGAGAAAAAAGCAGAGGTTGAACAGCCTCCTTCGCCAGCTGCCGTGGTGGCCAATAAGACTCCGTCCGGAGACCTGCAATTCTCCAAGCAGCGCAAACCGCTCGGCCAGATCGATGAGCAGACCAAGAAGAGACAGGAGAACGAGAGCAACAAGCGTTCTGCTTCCTTCTTCAGAAAACTCTCTTTTGGCAAGAAACAGCCGCAACAGGGCTCAGAAGTCCGCAAGGTGTCTTTAGGACAGGCGTTTTTGAACCTGTTCTCGGGCGACGCTCACCAGGACCATTTCGAAACAAGACAGCTCTACACTGTCTTGTCCCAGCACGACCTGTTTGAGGCTCTCAAGTCGCTGCTGGTGAGCTGGAAGCAGCACGGAATCTCGGAGCTGAGGATCGAGGGCGTGACCCGCAAGATTGTGGCTACCATCTCCAAGAAAAACTCGTTTGGTCTCAAAGCATGCAAGTTTGGCTGCGAGATCACGCTGCCGGAGGCCGGCAGACAGAACGACAAGGCCAGCTCGAGATTGGTTTTCAGTAACTTGAAGGGATCTTCAAAGAGTTTTTCGAAGCTGGCTTTTGAGACGGAGAGGATTTTGGATAGAGAGGGGATACTCGTTAAATAAAACGAGCAGTGACGGGCAGTCCCTTGTAATTTCCGCAGATGCTGATCCACCTCACTCAAGGCATATCAACGACTTATCTCGTTGTACACGGACATCTACTTACCCTGTTTTTAATTGAAAGATATATTATCATCCTACAAAGGTGAAGCACTGAAAAATAAAAATTTGATAGACTAAATTATTGTATGGTGGGACTATGGGAAATTGTAGCCGCACGGGGCAGAAAATTAGAGTTGTGCACTGTAGCATGTAAACTGGCTAGTGTTGACCACCGCTGCCACTGGCTAACGAAGATGAGAGAGGAACCGAATCTCGATTATTATTTTTTTGCGTCAATCGACGCGACGATTATGCACCCCCTCCCGATTAGGAAATTACGATAAACCAGCCAACCTCATCATGTTCACCTCATCGCCTCGCATGATCCCTTAGATCGCCGATCACAACGTATATCTTTCTTTACCTTACAAACACCTTCTTCACCCTCATCAACTATACCCGCCCACCAATGACCGCGTCCGTTCTCTCATATAGAGACGACCACCTGCTGGGCTCGCACCTATACAGCTCGCACTTACACCCCTCAAACTCCCACCACACACGACTCCTGTCAAACACAGACCACTACAACTACTCATCTGGAGTCAGTCGTCCGCAAATAGACACCCCAGAAATACGAAAAAGATCAGTCATCCTCAACAAACAAACCTCTTCAGCCTCACTCAACCGTTCTCCCAGCACAGCCAGCTATAAAAGCTCCAAAACATTCCATGTGCGACGCAAAAAGGCCTTTAACAAGCCCGGATATCACAGACTCCCACGCCAGCCTAGCAGCAAATGCGACTCGAAACCGAACTTCCAAGATGATAAACACCTGAGCTCAGTTTTCAAGCTGTTTCCGACCACAGCACCCTTCCATGCCCCTCCCTACCTCATCCAATACAGCCTGGACCCGCCGGGTGACTTCTTCAAGATAAATCCAACGCTAAAGTACCAGATTCAGCGGGCCAACGTGGTTAGCTCGCAACTTTGTCTTGAACCGACATCGATTCCGTTGTCACAATATCTTGGTCACGTGACCGCCCCTATACAAGAACAGCCATCTCAGCCCAAGACGAAACGAGAGTCCACCCTTCTACACAACAAATCACTCCGCAAAATGAAGAAACTCGGTCTCAGCTCCGAGGAAATCAAACATCTCCGCAAAAACAGCTTCAAACTCAACACCTCCCAAAATAGACTTAGCACTATGGCTGAAATAAGTTTGGAGTCAAATTCAGAGCATTATAACCGAGTCAAGAAACAGATTTTCGATAATCGATACCCGAGTTGGCCGTATTTGGAGAATCATTTGCAAAGTAAGGAGGAAATGTGGGATAACGATTACCTTTTATTGAGGCTCATGTTTGAGATTTATCTCCGAAGAGTGATTGCCTCGAGACTCGCCGTTAAGTTTGGAATCGACCAAGCCAGAAAGGGTAACGAGGTGTGGACAGCGCTGGGAGGATTGATTAGTTCAGTTTATGGTAAAGATCAGATGGAGCTGTTCAAAGAGCAAGTTTGACCGCACATGTGTGAAGAGTAGTGAGCTAGGTATTTAGATTGATGAATGTTTCCAAGTATATAGGTAATGCATACAGATGACCCATAAAAAGGGTGAAAACTGAGAAGGTGGCATGGGATTCAGTCCTGTTCACAATAATTTCTTCAACTCCTCATTCGCCTCGTTCAATCTCACTCTGTCCACGAACGCAGCCTGAACACGCTTATACTCGCTGTCCAAAAAGTCGAGCTTCTTGGTCTTGAGAAATGCCTCAAGCTTGTTCGTCAGCTCTTTCGAACACAGACAGCTCTCAAAAACAAGCTGTGTCACGCCTTTAAAAGTGTTGACAAAGTTCCCCTTCTGCTGATCCTTCAACAACTTGGCGTAGAACGCACTGAAGTTCATGTTGAGCCATGCCCAGATCGTCGGGTACGAGTCCGGCTGGAACTTTAGGCCCAGTAGTGCCGTCTCAATCGAGTACATGTCCATGTTGCTCAGGATGAAGTTGAGAGTTTTCTGTCTCAAATCGTCCTTGCCAGCGTACCCGAGCGAGCTGACAGCTGCAGTTCGCAAATCAGGCGCTCCGTCCGGCTCGTAAACGTTGTCCGCAACGGAAACCGGGTTCTTTGCCACTGCCAGAATGTCCTTGAAGTCCTTGGTGTTGGCCGCGTGTTGGACGTTGGCAAGGACGGCTCCGAGCAGCTTTTTTGGAACCGATCTTTTTGGACCGTGCAAAAGATTTTTGTACAGTTTTCTGGAAATGGCCTGCGACTGGGCGTTGCTGAAGTCGAGCGACAAAATGGAATTTCTCACCGTTAGTTCAGAGGCAGGGAGTTGTCTAAAATCAAAACCTTCCCACTCAAATTGTCCCAGCAAACCCGAAACCGTCTTGCTCAGCCATTTGTTGACCGATTCGTATAGTTTCTTGTCCTGGTAGTAACTCAACGAAATAACAGACTTGGTGAGTGTGTTGAGCAGTGTCAGGGCAGTGTTGAGCGACGTGGCATTAGTAGAACGTGCATCGATGGCCAGGGAGTTGATAATGTGAACAAAGCCCAAAATGTCGTCGTTTGTCTGGTACGACTCGCTAAACACTGCTGACAAGTCCAGGAACACCTGGCTCTGCTCGATTGCCGTTAGCTTGTCGAAGTTGTCGGCGATCCGCTTGTAGAATTCAATTGAGTACTTGACGGTCGCCACTGCAGTGCTGTTGGCGTTGACCAGCAGAATACCGTCGTCATCGATCTCTAGTCGGCGGTCAGTCAGGAGCTGTCGCGACACAGATCCGTCGCTTTTGCGGATCCACAGAGGAATCTGGTAAGGAACGTCCTCCACCTTGGCGGCCGGGTTATACAAGTATCTGTGCTGTTCTAGTACGACTTTCCCGTCTGAGCCAGAGCTCACGTTCAAAATCGGGTAACCGGGCAATCTCACCCAAGAAAACATGATTGTTGGGATGTCGTAGCCAAACTTGTTGAGCTCGTGATTCTTGAGGAAAGTCCACAGGTCGAGGGGCTTGAACGAGCCGTATTTCTTTGCCTCCACAAAGTCACCAACGGCCTTGAAGAAAGAATCGTAGTTCTCATCAGGGCTGTCGCTGAATAGACTGGCAAGCATTCTGAGGACAAAAACTCCCTTCTCGTACGAGTGCTTGCTAAACGTGTTTTGAGTCGTGTCGGCCGGAACGTTCTGGATGTGGATCGGCTTCATTGTCTCAAGCGCCTGGTATCGTTTGAGATTGAACAGGTCGTTGTTGATCTGGTCGAACCAGACCTGATTATCGGTGCTGAGTCCGTTGAGGATGCTGTTGGCCGTGAACGTGGCGAACGCCTCGTTCATCCACGTGTAATCGTAGCTCTCGAAAGAAATGAGGTTGCCGACGTACATGTGCACCATTTCGTGCACTAGGACGTTTTTGATCATGCCGGTGATTGCAAAAATCCGGTCTGGAGAGTCTTCGTCCGGGGTCAAAACATGGTCCTTGAGAATCTGGATCAGTGACCAGTTCTCAACACCGCCGTCGGTCAAGAACGGCAGCGCAACCACGTCGAGCTTTGGAATTGGGTACGCGACACCGAGCTTGTCTTCCAAGATGGGCAGGGTCTGTGTCACCGTCGAGAGAGCGAGTTGTGCTCTGCTGGACTCGCCGAGCTGTGTGTACACTCTGACAGGGAAGTTTTTTTGTGAGGGGAGGTCGACTTTGGCCTCCGCGTACTCAAAGTCGCCCACGGCGAACGAAAACACCGAGGTAGTCATTTTTGGGGTCTTTTCGAAAATCACCACCTGTCTGCCGTCCTCTGCCAGTTCGGTGGAGACCACCGGTGTGTTGGAAACACATGTGAAGTGCTTCTCGGTGGTGAGCGACAGGGTGAAGGTGGCCTTGGCGAGAAGATCATCGACGCAGGGGAAAATGAGCCTGGCAAACGAAGGCTGGCACTGTGTGGAGATGAGGTGGAGATCGTCGCCTGTTTTCAAGTCTTTGTACTTTGTTTTGAACACGCCACGCGTCACGTCCTGGAACTTCATGCAGCTGCGAACAACGGCGAGGAAGTGAAGACGGAGCTGGACTTTTTGGCCCTTGAGCTGCTCGAAAGAGACAGTGTCGGACGTAACCGTGATGGTTTCAGTCTTGCGGTCCTGCGAAACCTTCAGCTTCTCGTTGAGAGTTCCTGCCAGCAGATAGCAGTCTGTGACGATGGTCTCGACCGAGTTGAGGGTGAGATAAAAATTTCCCTCGGTGGAAGTTGCCCTCTCATTTTCCTCGAGATCGAGCAGGGCGATTCCGAGGTAGTTTGGTCTGAGAGGAGAGATCTCAAGTGCGAGCTCATAGTGAGCGGGCAGTAGTCTGTTGGAGAGCGCGAGAGACACCACCGGCGGTGGCAAGGGCGAGGCAGAAGTCGACATGGTTGTTGAGGTCTAAAATTGAAGGCAGGGAGGATTTCGAGGGGATTATAAATCAAAAAAAAATTCAAATAGTCTATGTACCCCACAAACTCGCGAACGAATAGCGAGCCAACGAGCTGGCCAAGAATGGGCGACGCCGAGACTGAGGGAATCGAGTTGATGGCTCTTTCTGTTGGCGTTCGCCTCTAGTTGTTCTACAGCCTTCTACAGCCTTCCAAACACCCAGCCAACAACCGGAAAACCGTATCCACCGCCACTCCACACCCACCACATTCTGTTGATCTGCTTCCGAGGGCTAAAAAATACACTTTTTAAAATTCCCAGGACGGTAATGCAACCCTGTTGGTGTGGGGTAATTAATGATTCTCGGAGGATTTCCATCAAGGAAGGGGTAATATAGACTAGACTGGTGACCAGCGTGCACGTGCAGACGTGTTGGTGGGAGTGTGAGAGCAGGAGAGACTGCTGTGGTGCAGCTGTAGAATGGACGGCCTGCCAGCGGGAGACGAGTGGCCGAGTAGTCGAATGGCAGGCTTTGTTTGAAATTGCTTCCAATGGACTGGACTGCTAGTCCCGCATCGATTGGTGCTGGTGCTGGTGCTGGTGCGGGTTGGTGCGACGCGTCGATTCGCGTCGACGGACCCCCGTTGCTCGTTGACTTCCGACGCGCGTCGCGCGTCGCTCTTTGCTCCTGCATGGAAAGCCATGGAAAAACTCTTCAGCCGCTCACCAGACCAACGCAAATAAATCAAAACCAGACAGATCTCTACCTTCATCACCACCACTATAACCACTACAACCACCACCAACAGCACCCGCGAATGTTCTGAGCAACACAGCGGGGGAAAAACAATCGAAACATCGCAGATACCTCTTTGGACCTGTCACTTTCACCACTTTGCGAGACATCCGTAGATGGTTAAGGAAACAAGACTATATGACCTTCTACAAGTATCGCCAGACGCCCGCAGTTCGGATCTGAAAAAAGCGTTCCGCTCCGCGGCGCTCAAGTACCATCCGGACAAGATCCACAGCGGGGTCTCGTCTGCGGCCGATGCCGGACACGCTACACAGCTTTTCCAGGAGATCACTACAGCGTACGAGGTTCTTTCGGATGATAATAAACGTGCCATGTATGACACCTACGGCGAGGAGGCTCTGTCTGGGAATCTGTCAGCATCGGCTGCGCCGGCTTCAGCGGCGACGGCGATGGCGATGGCGGCGGCAACGTCCGGTGCGTCCGCCTCCGCTTCATATCAGAGCTCTGCGTTCGCGCAAGCAGAGTCTCTTTTCGACCACATTTTTGGAATGAGCACAGCTCCTTCCCCAGACATTTCGTCAATGTTTGATGAACACCAGGGACTCGCAGAATCGATCAGGGAGTCCCGCCAAAATAGCAGGCGTCCACGCAAAGGAAGAGACATTTGTCACACCACGTTTTGCTCTCTCAGCGATTTTTACACAGGCAAGACTCTCAAGCTCAGTCTCACAAAGAAAGTCCGGTGTCCAGATTGTGCGGCCCAGGGCGGAACACGCGTCTACACGTGTGCAGCGTGCCAAGGCCAAGGCAACATTGTGAGTGAGTCGCATTCCGGGATGCTTTTCCAACGGCTGCAGTCCACGTGTCGCCAGTGTAGAGGAGCAGGATGGTATGTTCCCGACGAGTTTGTGTGTGAAACGTGCCACGGCCACAAGCTTGTGGATCGCAAGGTGATTCTGGACATCGAGGTGCCGCGCGGAGCCAAGCCAGGACACAAGATTGTGTTTTCCCAGGAGGCGGACGAAGGAGTGAATCTGATACCCGGCGACGTGGTGATCACGTTGCAAGAGGAGAAGAGACACGCCAAATCTGACTTCAAACGAAAGGGAAACGACTTGTTTACGGTGGCAAGCCTGCCGCTGTCCAAGGCGCTCTGCGGCGGCCTCTTGAAACTGAAACACCTGAGCGGAGAGACACTAAAGATATACATAAACAGAGGGGATTTGGCGCATCCAAACAGCTACAAAGTGGCCAAAGGCTACGGGATGCCTGTTCACCGTGCCGGTAACTCACCGGGGCCATCACAAGGCACCACCACCAGCGAGGTTGCGTTTGGTGACCTGATCATCAAGTTTGTGATTGATTTCCCCAAGATGGACGAGCTGTCTGAGAGACAGTACAGCATGTTGAGCCGGGCGTTGGACCCGAACTTCAAGACGGCTGCGACAAAAAAGAACATTTCATCGAGCTCGTCCTCGTCGGAGGATGTTTCTATGGACGGGTTTTCTCCACTAATGAGCACGGCACGGTCTGGACAAACCAGTTCGTCAAATACGAGTGCTACCGGGAGTATGCGGGGCAGTGTTAATCCGGCAGAGACTAACACTGTGGGTGGGGAACCACCGGCCGCACCGGCCACGGCGCCGACGTCCAAGGAGCAGGAGAAGGCCGAGAACTTTGAGACAGATTCTGGCGAGAATGACAGTGACGTTGTTTATCTGACTGATTACAACAGGTCGGATAGCAGCGAAGACGCGGTTGATGAACTGGACGAGAGGGGGTCACATGACTTCAAGAGATTCAAGACGGGATGATTTGTAATATTAAGCAACGAGCGAAGCGAGAAGTGAGCGAGTTATTGAAGGAGTTTTAGTGTTTTATGATGAGCAGAGGGAGTAGGAAAAGGGGTTGTGAACGGTTGACAACACTAATAAGGAGTTGAGAATAGGAGTCTGATTGATCATCATTTGAGTGTATTGTGCTATTTGACATGAGTGACTATTGGCTGAGAGATTCCAATCGTAGATTTGTTTGATGAGTTGTTTTTGGACGAGACTAAACTTGGAAGCTGCCAGGGTTGAGCAATTTAAAAATGTATGTGTATATTTATTTGATCGAATTTATCGGGTTTTTGGCCAATGATTTACATTTTGATTACTTATCACGTCAAATCAGTAGTTGGTGAGTTTTTGGGAGCCACCGATTATCCGGCAGTGTGCCTGGTGGAGGTGAATTGGGCCGTGAATGTGTAGTTTGTACAGAGCCAGGAAAGGGGGAAGTGGAGAGCAGCCAATAGCTCAAAGGGATTTGACAGGGGGAGGAGGAGAGTGCAAGGGCCCCATGAACGGATCGGCGAGGAAACCGTTGCTCTTTACTCACCTTTTGGGCATCTTCAAATTCTGGGTTACCCGCACCTTCCAGATTCGCACACTTGCACTCCTAAATTCTCCCTCCCATTTTCGCACCCCAGACACGTAAATCTGAATCAGCGTAAAAAAACATCGGAAAACAACAACAAAGATATAAATTGAGTGAAAAAGAAGGCGTAGGGAAATTGTCGCAATTATATATATCTGTTGGTCTCAAAAGATTGTTTTGGATCAATTTATCAATTATAATCTCAAATTAATCAAATCAAAATGGACAAGCTCAAGGATGTAAGTGCAATGCGGAAGGAGAATCAAAACACAAAAGTACTAACGTGGCGGGTTCCCGCGGAATAGAAACTCAACAAGCTCAAGTTGGACGCCGAGGAATGGCAAGAAAAAGCCGACCTGCACTCGTCAAAGATCAAGGAGCTGGAGCAGGAGGCTCTCGAGAAAGACAACCAGATCCAAGCGCTCACCAGAAAGAACCAGGTTCTGGAGGAGGACCTTGAGAAAACCGAGAACGAGCTGAGCGACCTGAAGAAGATTGCGGGCGATGCCCACCAATTGCGTTCCGAAAACGAGAACTACACCAAGAAGAACTCGCTGCTGGAGGAGGAGTTGGAGGCTTCCGACGCCAACCTCAAGGAGACCACCGCTAAGCTCAGAGAGACCGACATCCGTGCCGAGACCCTGGAGAAGAAGGTGACCTCGCTCGAGAGCGAGAAGGCCGACTTGGAAACAAAGTTCGAGGAACTCGAGACCAAGTACAAGCAGGCCCAGGCCGAGCTGGAGGAGATCAGCGCTCAATTGGAGTCGTTATAACGGTTTGACGGGGAGAAGGACAGTGCCCTGACCGACGACCAGGAGCCAAGGGAACTAGACAACCCGTTAGGATTCCGTATCACCCTTGAGATACTAGTTGCATGTTTTTTGGTTTATGTTTTGGCCAAAAAACCCTTCAAATGAAGGTTCTTTTTATCATCTCTACTTTGGTATCTACTTTTCACCTCTTTTGCTACTATTTTGGTTTCCATTAGGGTCACCAATGTCTTGTCTCTCGTCTTCCCTGTCTTTCTTTATGATTTGACGAGCTGTCTAATTTTCAATAGTAAATTTTCTCTGATACCTATAAGTTGACCTCAAGACACGATCCAACTGGCTATTTTTTTGTTTGATTTTTCACCTTGTACAAAATTTTTTTTTTTTGGGGTTTGACAAGTCTTGTGGAAACTGTTGCATTCTAGCCACACATTTCAATCACTGGCCATTTGCACACTTGTAAATGGTGATCCACGAACTGGCAGAGTCAGATTATGACTCAGATTACGCAAATCACCCACCTCCCACAGATTCAGAGGCAGAAATAGAGTATGTTCAAGACCGGTTGCCTCGCTACCTCTCCTCTTCCTCCTCCTCGCTATCCACGTTGGCGAGCGCTTTTCCAGCCACCAGACCTTCATCAAGCTCATTCATGTACCGGGGAAGAAACCCACCTTCTACGGAAGGAACACCGGCCACGCAACACTCACGAACCGAGTCCAGAGAAACCCTCATTGAAACTGAGGATCTAGTGAGCCAGGCTATTCTTTTCGGGATTTCCTCTACCGCAACGTCAGACCTGAACGTTCAGCGCAACTCGTTGAAAGAACTTGGACTCAAACGCCTGACACCGCGACATCATCTGGCTGTGGCGTTCTGCCGCGATTTCTCGCTCGTTGTGATCTTCAAGTACCTCTTCATACTGTGGAAAAGCTCCTACATTATGATGAACGACGAAATTTACCACCCAAACGTGACTTCTGCTAGGGCCTCAGAGTACTTTTTGGCAGGAATTTGGTGTATTGTCACAGGGTTTCTGTCGTACTCGATCCTGGACGGATTAATGGTGAGATGGATCGTGATGTATGCGATTCAAGCAGCCATTGTCCGTATGCTTTGCATGTCTCTTCTCATCATTTCCCTGGTGGAAGTGATTTCGTTCATGTTCAACAACGAGAAAAATGAGTACTGTTTACCGACTTGGATCATGATTTCTTGTATCATGACTCTGATTTACATTATTCAAAATTTTGTCACATCCAACTTGCGGTTGGATAGACATTTACTCAATGAACAGCTGCATACAGACGAGCAACAACAGCAGCCCGGGAGCTCAGCAAGCGGGCTTTCATCAGGCGGTGCTAATACAGGCGGTGCTGAAGGCAGCACTGCATCTCGCATGCCGGAAGTGGACTCAGATGAGACCAAACAAAAAGATATCAAAAAAGATAAGGTGCCTCGGACGGTGGACTTGTACAACATTGTTGTGTTTGCAGTGGTTCCCATTGGTCTCGCAAGCTTTATCACTGTAATTGGGCTGATCAGACTGGTTCTGATCATGCGCCTCGAGGTTGGGATGGATGTTGGGCGCGTGGGATTGTGAAATGTAGGGATACGGATAGGAAATAGCCAGTTTACAATGGACGGAAATTAAACTCGCGACATAAATGGTGTTGTAGATTACCCGGAAACAGAGATTTTCCAGGTCCTCGAGAAGGTGAAAAAAAATTACTTTCATAATAGTTTGATAGTATCAGTAATGAGTCCAGCACCAACCGACGAACTCATCACACACACATATACGCCATGGTTGTGCACATTCTGGGTAAAGCCGTGAGAGGCAAATATAAGGTGAACGTAAGTTTCTGCCGATCAACCAGATGTATGATATTTCACGAAAACTAACACACTCTACAGTACGGTTTGGCCGCCACGTTCTACGGAATCGGCGTGGAAACTGCCACAAAGATCTGCTCAAAGCTGGGACTATACCCGGGAATGAGAATGCATCAGCTTTCGGAACAACAGACGATGGCAATCACCAAGGAACTGTCGGAGATGACTATCGAGTCGAAGCTTCTGTCGCAGATCAGAGCCAACATCCATCTCAAGAGAGAGATTGGTTCGTACGCTGGTCTTAGACACATCATGGGTCTTCCTGTGCGTGGTCAAAGAACCAAGACTAACGCCAAGACCGCGCGTAAGCTCAACAGATTGGACAGAAAGATGTGAAGTGACGTGGTCATTGGTTTTGGTATCCGGAGAGGATAATATCTCGCACTGTATATATAAGCGGTCCGTTCACGGGCCCAGCACGGTTTACTCTAATGAAGTGTTTATGAGTATATCGATTGCAAGTAAGGTTTGGTTGTTGATCCCCGGGCTTCGTAACCTGTCCGCCAAACCTGGAGTTTCCGGGCTGTGGAGATGCAAAAAAAAAGTTAGCGAGAAAATTCGAATGATTGTGTGGGAGGATTTGAAGGCGATCAAAAAGGGAAATCAGACGGTCAATTGAACGTATCTCAGTTGCTAGTTTTCGAGCTGAAAACGCTAACTTTGTGTCCCTTGTTGCGTGGCTTTGTTTGCGGAACGAATCTCCGAGACCTCTGACTACTTCTTGCTCGAAATCCTTCAAGTTGTTCTCCTACACTTTTCTCACGCTTCTGATCACCACCAGCACTCTCGTTTCTTGGGTGGTAGTTCCAAACAGCTCTAAGCGAACCTCGGAAATGTCAAAAGTGTCCGCTATAGGAAAACACGTGAAGTTTTACACCAAAGGCCTGATTGCCTTGGGAACGTTGCTTTTCAGTGCCGCGTACGGAGTCTTGTGCTCGGTGTTTCTGGGTTTAATTGGCAAACGTGACCTGGCGCAATGGAGCACTGCCCGCTTCTACTACGGTCTGTTTAGCAGAATCTTGGGGATCCGAATCGAGCTAGAAGGGGAAGAGTTGCTCGAGAATTTGCCGGCATTGCTCATTTCCAACCACCAATCCGAGCTTGATATCCTCATTTTGGGCCGAATCTTTCCTAAAAAATGTGTTGTGACCGCCAAAAGACAACTCAAATACATCCCATTTTTGGGCTGGTTCATGTCGCTTTCGGGAACTTTCTTCCTCGACAGATCCAACAGAGAAAAGGCCATTGCCACACTCAATAAGGCCTTGGACGGACTCAAGGCCAACAAGGGAGGTCTCTTCATGTTCCCGGAAGGAACAAGATCATACGCCACGACGCCTACGTTGCTTCCGTTCAAAAAGGGTGCCTTCCATCTCGCAGTCCAAGCCCAGATCCCGATCATCCCGCTCGTGGTCTCCAACACTTCCAACCTGTACAGTATAAGACAGAGAAACTTCAACACCGGTACCATCAAGATCAAGGTTCTGGACCCAATCGATACCACGGGATTGACCAAAGATGACGTTAACAAGCTTGTCGAGGAGACCCACTATCGTATGCAAACCGAGCTTTCCCGACTGGGAATGAGCGATGTGGACGGAGAGTCTAAGAGTGAGTCGTTTGACGCCGACTTGGACGGAATCTCTGCTGGAGAGAGAACTTCTTTGTTGGTTGGATCTACTGATAACTAGTGTTACTCAGATCTTTGCTTAGCGCTACTTTTCGGAACACGGGCGGATCTACCCGCCCTCTGTTTCTTTTTGTTTATATTTCGGGCCATCTCCGGTCCATTTTTCCAACGTTCAACCCCGTTAGAACCTATTTTAAAATACGTACGATTATACAGTTGTTGATGTAGCTTGTACTATTTCTTGGCAGTGCTAACTGAAAAATACAACTCTCAAGAAAAAAAAAGTATTAAATTGGCACGCTTGGATTTTCTCCGTGTCATCAAATAACTCCCTCATAACACAAAAGAGATGTTCTGGAGCAAGAAGTCCGACAACCCAGAGTCTGAGAAGACTCCGGAGGCTCCAAAACCGGCACAAAATAACGACTCCGGCCTCGAGGATCTCCACGGATTGTTGACCGATGCGCTCAACTCGAAATCGGCAGCATCGCCCAAGACGTACAAGCAAGAATCCGTTGAAGGCTCTTCTTTGAGAGAAATAGCCAGCAGGAGAGCAGAGGCGCTGTCTCTAGAAAGATTTCCCGTAAGTACAAACAGTGGCTCCATGATCAACTGCTACTAACATGACACAGAAAGAAATGTCTTGCCTGACGGCAATGGACGAGCTGATGGAGTGCATGTCCCTAGGAGGGCAAGTGCGAAACTACTACCGGTATGGTGATTTTAGCATGTGCGACAATCAGTCTGAAAAGCTCAACTTTTGTTTTAGCAACTCGCTGAACGCTGGCGAGGTCAAGGAGAAGAACATTCAGGAGTTTTACAAGAACCGTATGATGGAGCAGTTGAAGCGGGGTAGTAGTGAGGATATCTGGGAGGCCAGGAACTGAGTTGGGTTGTGATCGTGTAAATATATAGGAGTTTCTCAAATTATACTATTAAAACTGATGGATTATGTAATCAATTCTCTTCCCCTGGGGTTTTTTTATAAGGGGTGTAATTTTTTTTCTCTCCCACACTAAATTAAATGAATTGCAATTTTGAGTGGCACGCTGCTTTTTATTAAATCTCCTTTTTTCATTGTTGTTGTTGTTGGCACACACAACAAAGACGGTGATCCCCAGCCTTCAATCACTGATACAACACACGAGTCACTCTTTGGCATGTACCAGAGTGTTTCTGAGCGCCCAACCAGCATTTGTCAGCAGCAATAATCACATTTGATAACCAGTTTTTAGCTAAACTGGAACCTAATCAACTCACCGAAATGGCAGCTCCGAGCAAACAGGAAGTTCCAGCGAGCTCTGCTACAGGGTACCATTCCATGAACAGAAGTGGCAGTTTCACAGCGAGCAATAATAAGGGCTCCAACGGATTGGGGGGCACTAGAACGAAGAACAGAGAGTCCAAGACCCGCAACAAGAGAGAGATCAAGCCTGTTTTGTCGCGGGACGATTACTATTTAGAGAGTTCGATCATCAGAGGGAAAAAAGGCATCGATATCAGTCATCTGCTTGATTTCCAACTTCCAGAGCATGACGTTGACAGAAATCAGCCAAGAAAATACAATGTGCGGAGAAACCGCAACCGAAATGGTGTTCATTTGAACCTTACAGGCAGAAGCTATGTGAATGTGAACTACCGGTTTATTGTCGATTACCGGGGTGATTACCGGACACAGATCATTGATCCAAATGTTCCATTGGACGACTGCAGTATAGTTCGTGTTTTAATCAACAAGAACGACCACCAGTGTCCGATTTGTCTTGGAGACGACTTTGTGGCTCCAAGGATGACCAGATGCGGCCACGTGTTCTGCTATCCATGTCTGCTGCGTCTTTTCACGGCTTTCTCGTCAGAGGACAGCTACAAGGGAACGGTGAGCTGTCCGCTGTGCTCAGAGGACATCAAGGAGAAGCATACGCTTTTGCCTGTGTTGATAAGTCTGATAGACGAAACTTTTGAGAAGCCCGCAGCGAACCAGGAGGCCGAACTTCAGCTGATGTACCGCCCGGCTTCCAAAATTCTGGCGCAACCGTTCCAGTATTTTTTGCAGGAGTTCCAGTTTGACGGCAACATTCCGTGGATCGGGGCCAACTCAGACGTGGAAACGTTTATGAGGAGCTCCAAGTACGCCAAATACTCGCGGATAATGAAGTGTGACTTGAAATTCATCATGGACTCTTTTGAGTACGACCTGAATATGATTCGCAACCAGCAGGAGCTCGACAAGGAGATGTACGAGGATAGCGTGCACCATTACGACCTTGCGGCCCTCAAGATTCGTGCGCAGATGGCAGCAGTGGCAGAATCGTTTGAAAGTTCCAAAATTCTCAAAGCACCGGTGATCGCGAGCGATTTCGACGTTGACGATCTCAAGATGAACGAGCTCACCATCAAGCAGCATAGTTTCCGTCTGGAAGACGCCGAGAAAGGATTTTTCTTCTACCAATGTTCGTTCAACTCTGCGGTGAAGTTCTTCCCGACTGCACTGGACATTCAAATTCTCAAGGCCCTATACGGCGAGTACGCGACGTTCCCGCTGAAGCTGCGGATCGGTATTGAGAATATCAACTACGAGCAGAGTCCGCTCACCACAGACCTCATTTCCAAGGCTAGATACCTAGGTCATCTTCCTGTGGGAACGGAACTTGGGTTTTTGGAGTTTGACTGGATCGATCACACGACTAACACTCCGCTGATACCTCGAGAAGTTTACTCCAAGTTCAGCAAGAAGTTGCACGAAAGATCCAAGAACTCAAAGCACAAGCGACTCAGAGAAGACCGCAGCAAGGCGAACTTTGAAAAAGAGCTCGAACTCAAGACGCTGCAGTTCTACTCGACGGAAAACAACCTACGTCTCGAAGACTACGGCTACAATGACGGAACCGTTTTGTCTGCAAACGGGTCGTTCCGGCGATTCTCTGAAGAAGATGCGCCTCCGTTGGGCGAGGCGGAGCCAGCCGCCGAGGACGCGGGCGTCAAGTACGAGTCGACCATCTGGGGAACCAAGATTCCGAAAAAGGAAGATCCACTCGAGTTTGAAGACGACTTTGAGGATGCCGAACTCATCATCCAGAGAGCAAAGGAGACGGTCAACAGCACAGGAAAGAAGAAGAAAAAGAAGATTGTCTTGAGTTTTACGTAAGGACGTTTTTCCACCTCACCCCCCCTTCATATATTTGCATCATATAGTGTAATTACAAGAGCGTTTTCGTCTTGACTAGTATACATTAGCGCACGTTCGAATTCAGTTAAAGACATTATTTAGTTTGACTTTGTTGGGTAGTCTGCTCTTGAGCTTCATAGCCGGTTTCCGTGAGTTTCCGCCCTGAACAATGGATCCCTCTTTGCCGCTCTGTAGGTCTGTTGGAATGATCTTCATGCCGCACTTCATGATCGGCTTGCTGGCTGGCTCTGGAGTGCTGAGAGAGATTTTGATCTTTTCATGATTTTCGAGCAATGGGGCTGCTGGTGTACGGGTTTCTTCGTCATCCGCAAGCTTGAGCTTGTTGCCCCGTTGAATCTGCTTCTGCAGCTCTTTTAAGCTTGCATCCTCGTCGCTGCGAAGCTTCTTCTCCTTAAGGAGTTTGCGCCGGCTCACGGAGTCAGGCGAGCGATCTATGTATGCGATCGAGTACTTCTCGGTATCAGTGTCCTCGGCGTCCTCGACCTCTTCGACGCGGCAGAGCCCAGACTCCTTGAGGTGCATCACAAGTGCAGTTAGACTCTTCCACTTGGTAGAATTAAGATGGATGTGGTCTTTGTTGAGGATGTACTCCTGGTAGAATCTGTTGCTGCCGACCATTTTCTCGCCGTGGTTGATCCGCAGAAGCCGCACAAAGTCCGCGATGAACTTGTCCGAGTACTCCTGTATGAGCACGCGCGAGTTGTTGCTAGAACTTTCGAGCTTCATGCTCAGCCGGTTGATGTGGGACGGCGACTGGATGTGGCACTTGAATCCGTTATCGTCCATGCACTGTTTTTCGCACACCTGGCAGTAGAACTTGGTCTTTTGGAGCCCTTTTTTCTTCTGCTGGTTGGCAATGTATTTGGCTGTTCCGAACTCAGCTTTCCCCATGGCGTGGTTTATTTCTAACGGGACCGTAGACGCAACCCGACTGAGTGTTTAGTAACGTAGATAGAGCAAGTACTTAAAAAAAAAATAATTGGCACAAAACCACGCGTCGACTTCTTTTGTTCTGCGTCGATCGACGCAGAACAGTTGACATCTACGTTTTTTTTCACCTCTTGTCTCGATCTTGTCAAAACTCTCTTCCCCTTCTCCTCTCCATTGTTGATCCCCAGGCCCACACAGACACTTACAACACGCAAATCGACTTCCCATTGGACGCTAACAACGCAATTTCCCCTCTCATAGTTTGCTTGCTCCGTTCTCGCTGCCTTCCCAGATTTTGTTCACTCCATCGTCCACCGAGCGCGTCAGCCATGGACAAGGAAAAAACAGACACAAGCGCCCCGGAAAGGGCACAAGACCGTGCCAAATTCACCCTCCAGCAAGGCCCGGTCCGAAAATACGTTCAACTGCCCGATTTCCCCGGGGAAACTGCCCTCCAGCGAACAAAAAAAGAGAAACTGCATGTCCTTTTGGTGGTGTTTATTGCCTTGGCCTCGAGACTGGTGGGAATCAACTATCCGCCCGTGGTTGTGCACGAGGAACTTCACACAGGTATTCTTGTCAACAATTACCTTCAGGGCCAATTTTTCATCGACAAAGCCCCGCCTTTTACAAATATACTGCTCACCTCGTTCAGCCAGCTGCTGCAGTACAAAGGCGGATTCCCCTTTTCTGAAGCTGGCCAGATGTACTTGTTTGACGGAACCGACAAGTCCACGTTCCCTTTCGTGTTTTTCCGTGCGTTGAACGCCCTTTTCGGCGTGGGAACTGTCTTGCTCGCGTACAAAACACTGCGGGGCACCGGTGTGAGACACTACATTGCGATTTTGGGATCGTTCCTGCTCGCTATTGAGACCTCACTGGTGGCACAGTCGAGATTTGCACTCCAGACGGCTCCAGTGCTGTTTTTCGTGAGTTTGGCAGTGGCCACGTCGAGAAATGCGGACCTTTTCCGGCCGCTGAGCCGCCAGTGGCTGAAGAACACGCTTGCCGCGGGCCTCGGGGTCGCATTTCTGGTGTCTTCGTCGTGGACCGGGGTGTTTACCGCGGTGTGGCTGCTTGCCATCACGGTGTGGCGGATGTGGTACCTGACTGGCGACGTGCGGACGTCTGCGCGGGACGTTTTGGTGAAGTATGGACTTGCCAGAGCGTTGTTCTTAATCGCGATCCCAGCTGCGTTCTACCTTTGGACATTCAAAATTCACTTTGACCTGCTTCCGGCCGCCGGCCCGGGCTACTCGTTTGTCTCGCCAGAGTTCCAGAGCGGTCTTGTGGGCACGCACTTGCATAACATCACCGCGGAGGTCTCTTACGGCTCGACAGTCTCGCTAAGACATCTCTACACCGGCATGTATCTGCACTCTGAAAACGGCACGTACCCAAAGACAGGCCATCAGCGGGTCACAACGACACGCGAACGAGGCCGCGAAAACTTGTTCTACGTGGAACAGCGGATCAAGGCTGGTCGTGGCGAGCTGGCACGCAAAACAAGGGCGCTCGAGAGCGGAAGACAGCTCCGTTTGTTCCACAACGAGACTCAGACGTACTTGTTTATCGACCCGGACAACAAGCCGCCGCTTTCGGAGACAGACTACAACAAGGAGGTGACCACTTTTGGGAACGCGAGCTGGATTGGCGAGAATACGATCAACTTGGAACTAATGATCGCACCGGCATACAGCAAGACCAGCGTGGGAAAGAAGAAAGTGCGTGCGCTCGAGAGCGTATTCCAACTATACAACGTGAAGAATAAGTGTTATCTTCTGGCGACCGACAACGAGCTGCCGAGCTGGGCTGACAGCCAGAATGAGGTGGTTTGCATCGAAAAGCCCGTTTTTGAGAGGTCGCTGTGGTACTTTGAGACCAATCTGCACGACAAGTTCACGCCCGAGCGAGCCCAAGCGACCGTGTCCCAGCTCTCGTTTGCACAGAAACTCGCCGAGGTGCACCGTGTTGCTCTGCGGCTGCTCAGGACCAGCGACGACGGCCCGACTGGTAGCTACTGGACCACGGACGGCGCCGCTATCTATGCTGTGGTAAACCCGGCTGTGCGCTCGCTCACAGTGCTGGCTGCTGCGGGTCTTTTGCTCTTCAAGGCGCTCCAGGTGCTCTCGTACAACCCAAACACAGAGCCGGCCTTTTCGAGCGAGTTTCTCAAGCTCGATTACTACTCGCTGGAGTATCTATTGGGCTATCTTTTGAACACGGTTCCGTATCTGTTGTGGGCGTTGCCTTTCGCTGAGACGCGCACAGAGCTGTATTTTGGAATATTGCTGGCTTGCCAGCTTTTCGAGTACCTCGCGGCGAAAAAGCCAGCCCTGTGCACAGTGGTCGCTGGCCTTGCAGCGCTGCTAGCAGCGCTCTCTTTCAGGCTGTTCACGCCGCCCCTGTACGGCCTGGAGTGGTCGGAGGCTTCGTGCCGCGCGGCAAGCGCACTCATCCAGCAGGAAATTGACTGCTCGGTCTATAGATGATATCGAATGCATTGTTTTTTTAGTCTCTAGTGTCTGCGATCCCGCTGCTGATGTCGATGATGAGTTCGTCGACAAACTGCTTCAGCTTGTCCTTTTTGAGAATGGCTTGTTTCTTGTTTGTTTCTGCGTCATTCAGCTCGCTCGTTAGCAGCTCAATGCGCTTCAATTGCTCGTCTTTGCTCACTCCCACGCCGGGAAGCGTGTCTATAATGGTAAGAATCTGTTTAGTTTTCAAGATGATGTCTGATGTGAGCTCCTGGAGATTCTGTTGGAAGTCTGCCTCCGGAACCGGGGTATGGTCTGGGTCAAGCTGCATCTCGTCGCCTTCGGTGAGCTTCACGGCCATGTGATTCTGGTCCACGTACGTGAGCGAGGCAAAGAACATGTCTGTCAGCTTTGCAAGGGTGTTAGTTGTGGCAGGGTAACTCGCTCGGAAGAGCACTTACCTGATCGAGACAGATCTGAAGCTGTGTCAGGCGGTCTGTCATGGGGACAAGGGGGCGTTTCTTGGTGGTTGAACAGGCAATGTGGAAAGAGAGGGAGTAAATTTACAAGGCAAAAAAATATACGAGAGAAAAAATAATTTCATGCGAAAAAATGGAGGGTGAAAAACATAGATTTGATCTGCCGAGTAATTTGAGGCATTCACAGACTTAAACTCAGCGTGCTTGGAAGGAACTTGTAGGGAGAATTGAGTGGTCCGACTGCACACCAGAAATCTGGGCCCAGCGTTGTGAGACTCCCGCGACAGTCGCTGCCTCTAGATCGCACCGTCGTCAATCGACGCGTCGACGCGTCGCTCTGTTTTTTTTTTATCTCCCCGTTTGGGCAAGGCTAACCGTAAAAAACCCTGATGAACTAAGTCAGTCCTTTTTGCGACTTGCTCAGCCAAGAGGTTCACATCTCCTTCGCCACCTACGCCGACCTCTACGAGCAATGGACTTTTTCTCCAACTTGGACTCGCGGTCGCTGGACCGCGACACTCCCACGCTGTTCGAAGTCATCTCTGCAAATGAACTTGAAAACTTGCTCTCGCCATCCATCAGATTCATCCTCGTCCACTACACGAACCGCTACCCCCGCCACCTCATCAAGATTCTCAACCGGTTTGATGACATCAACCTCCTTGTGCGCGGATTCGTCGAGTATAAGTTCCTGAGCCAATGGAACTCCACTTTTATCGAAAAGTTCTACGGCCTTAAGCGGTGCAACGGCCTACACCTCCGCCTGCAGAACTCGGACGCAAATCTCAGCAAATACGAAAACATCAGGCGGCTCAAGAAACTCCAGATTTTCGTTTCATTGCTCGAGTTGCTCGGAGTCCCTTACTTGAAAGAGAAACTCGACACCTTGTACGAGAAACTGTACCCAAGTCTCGTGCTCAACCAGCTCAGACCGAGCGAAAACGCGCGAGATTTCCTTAAATATTGGTTCTTGAAAACGTACCCCTCTGTGGAGGCAGTGCTGAAACTAGCCAACTTGCTTTTCAAAGTGCTATACCTCTCAGGCCGGTTCAAGTCAACAAGCCTGCTCCAGTACCTGTTCAACATCCAGTACTCAAGACTCAACCAGCACGATTACCAGCTGGAGGAAAAAAGAGTGGAGAAATTTCTGGGGAGCAACATCTCTACACCGGAAGACTCGAGAGTCCGGCCACCGTCGCTGAGCGAGTCGGTTCTAGAGCTATACAACAACGTGGTGTACCCATTGAAACGCACGGTGCTTGTGACGTCAAACTCAGTGCTGCCCGTGTCGATCTTCTTGCTCAAGTTCCTTGAGTGGTGGAACACCTCTGAGATCAACAAGAATTTCAAAAAAGATAACGTTATCGACAAGACACCACAGGTGCCACGATTGCTCACCTCAGAGCTGTCCAAGTCGAAACGTGTGCGGCAGTTGCTCAAGACCAACACGTCTGCGTGTCCGCTGTGCCACGAAGAGATCCATAACGCTGCGGTCATCGAGACCGGTCACGTGTTTTGCTACACGTGCATTTACAAGCATCTCAAAGATGCAAGTGAGGACACCGGCGGGCGGTGTCCTGTTACTGGAAAGCGGCTGCTCGGGTGTAGATACAGCAGGTCTCTGAAAGAGTGGAAGGTTTCGGGATTGAGGAGGTTGATGATGTGACGAGAAAACGATGAGTGTCATTGAAGCTACTGTAAGTGATGAATATCGTAATTATGAGGTATGTATCGTTATGAACGTTCATGAAGCGAATGACGAGCGAGGCGAGTCATGATGATGAGTGATGATGTAATGACTGAATAGACTGACTGATGATGGCACTCATAACTCATCATCAGCGACTCGCCTACTCAGAGGTCAATCGAGACAAGGTTCTCGATGACAGTGAATGCGTCGGGTGAGCAGAGCGCTCCGCGTGTCATTTACGACACGCTTGGGAAAATGAATAGAGATGAAGAGAGAAAAGCGAAGAGCTAATGACGAGCAAGTCATTCAAGAACATTTTCGAGTCAAAGGCAGAACCAACTGGCTCTGGACGTCTGATTTGATGGATAATTGACGCGCAAATGACATGTAAATGGCTCGCAATGGCCAACAGTTCGCTCGTCGTATGCTCACTCGCTATCACTATCATCAACACTCTGCCACTCAATATAATTCTCATTGACAACCTTCTTGCACTTCTTCAACATCAACGGATCGAACGGGAAGTAAGCCTCGAGATCAAGAAACTCCTGCTTGCTCTCGAAAGTAGCAGCGTTTCCAGAACGCAGATTCTTGATTCCGTTCAACCGCTCTCTCTTGTTGCGCTCGATTATCGAGAAACAGTAGCACAGATCCACCTGTTGCGCCAGTCTCGCGAAAATCAGCACAACGGTCTCGTTGCAGTACTTGAGGGGATTGAACCCCGAAATAATGAGCTTGTTGAAGAACTTGTCGAGATTCAGTTCCCATTCGTCGCGCTCGTTCTTCAACTCTCTGTGCCTGAAGCAAAACACGTACAACAGACCCTGGAACACACAGTACAGGATCTTGAACCGCTCCATTCCACCTTGGCCGTTCGAAATCTCCTTCTCGCGCTCAGAAACGAAAACAGAGCACCACGAAGTGAGGTATTTCAGCACAAAAAGCAGCTGTTGCTTTGTGAAGGACTTGGCCCTCGCAATAAACGAACACACATACTGCATCGCCTTGACCCGGTTCGACGCAATCTCGTTCGTATTGAACACAATGTCAATCAGCATCACTAGGAACGAGTCCGCCAGGTCCGAGTGTTGCTGCACAACGTGGAACATCAGGTACTGAATACACCGCGTATAGTGAGTCGGGAGAACGTGCGACTTGAACAGCGAGGCCAGTGTGTTGAACAGCACAATTGCGCGGCCAGAGCTCATGTTTTCAGATGTAAACACCGCGTTGGTGCTGTCCAGCAAGATCTTCATCACCGAGTCCAACTTCGCCGAAAGATCGGAAACGCTCTGGATCTCCAGGTGGTATTCTTCCTCGAGCATAAGTTCTCCGTCTTCTGCGTCGCTGTCTCCGAGCGCATTTTCGTCGCGCTCGTCGCGCTCCTCCGCGTCGCTCGCGTCTTCCTCCTCGTCCTCGTCCTCGCTCTCCTCCTCGTCGCTGTTGAGAGCACCGTCCACGTCGGAATCGTCCACATCTTCCAGCTCGTTCTGGAGCTCCACGTCAAGCTTAATGCAACTCTCCACAATCAGCTTCCACACAGGGTACCGCAGCTCGTCACAGTACTCCAAAACAGCCAGAAGATTGCGCACATAGCTCACAAGCTCACGTTTGGCAGCGTTCTTGTTAGGGAAGTTCTTCTTCAAAAGTCCTGGAAATGCGTTCGTGGACGTGGGAATAATCTGGATAATATAATGCAGAGTTTGGTGATGAGTCTTCAAACCATCACCGGTGGCCTTGCGGAAATCGGAAATCAACTTGTCGGCAACTTCGTTCCACCATTTCGGGATTCCTGAAACGAGAACTGTCAAAAAAGTGGAGTATTTGTCTACAAAAGCCGTGTTATCCGCGTAAGAGAGCCAGTCAACACGCAAGATCGCCTGCACCAGCGTGTATGACGCCCTGTTGTCGAGACGGGCGATTTCTCCGTTTAAAGCAGCCAAAATGTGCGTTAGGTTCTCCACCGAGATCGCTTCTGGATTCGTGCTCGGGAGATTAAGCTGCGATGATAAGGCCTCGAGGGCCGTGGCGTCTTGCTAGAAAACCGTTAGTATGTGGCTCAAATGGTGTCTTTTGGAGGGGGCAAAAACTCACCTTTTCGAGCGACTCAAGCGCCGACTTGACTAAAGATGTGTATATTTTACTAGAGAAATCCTGCTCAATATTGTCATTGTCGCCCAATTTTCTGCGCTTTGCGGGCTCTTCTGCCTCTGAAAGCACCGAATCCGGTCTCTTTCTTACGCTAGCAGCTGCTGGCGGCTCGCCAGAGCTGTTAAGGCCCGTTATGGGCGGTGGATTCTGCACTGACATCATGCTGTGATCTGAAGAGGTGGAGTGTGGCGGGCGCAAATGGGGCGGAGATGGGGGGATTGGGGCAGTGACAGATTTTGAGGGTGGTGTTTTCAGCTCTGGCCGTTCTGTTGGTTTGGCTGGCTTGGTTGGGTTGATTTGGCTGGGCTCTATAGAGGTGATGGGGGAGATCTAAAGGGAGGATAATTAAAATTTGCCTGCATAAGACTAAAAATTTTCACAGTGGTTATGTGCCCTGCTGGGTCGATCGACCAGCAAAACGACGAGCAAAACGACGACTGACCACCGCAACACTTCGCTGGTAAGTGGAACTTGCCACAGCCAGTAGAGCTTGTGGTTCTGGTCGAAGTTGTTAAAATGAGATGAGATCGGTCTATTTTTCGTTGTTGAGTCGGGTTTTTTCACCTAGCCATACATCCACAATCACCTCATCAGTGCACCCTCTGTTCTAATCTTTGCACCGCCCGAATTCGCGAGAACCCCGAAAAAAGCCGCACAGGGCCCACTGCCAAGAGGGAAGGATTTAGGCTTGAGACGTCAACTTTGACGCGAGCAAAGTCATTTGAGAGGGTGTCATCAGCGGCCTGGGAGTTGAACAAGCAATCGGGTGGGTATCAAGCGTGGCACGATGGTTGCGGGTACTTGCCACGCCACGATTATGGGATCATTCATCGGACAGGAGCTGACCTATGACTCTCCTCATCTGAACCATTATTCCCAAAAAAACCTACCTATACACACATCCTGGTCATCACCCTTGTTCACATAAATTTGCGCTCCGCTCCGCTCGGTAGTCAATTCCCTCGTCCTTTTGCTCGCTACTCCGTTATCGAACTCCCCTGCGGGATCTCTCCGCGTGCGGGAATTTTCCGCAGGGTCTGAAAAAATTCGGCTCGTGTGCAGCTTCAGCCCTACTCCGAAGATCAGTCGGTGACCCCGTTAGTCAGCATAATGCTGCGGGACTGTTCCGCACTCCGCACTCCGCATTCACCGTTATAAAATCTCCTCTTCTCCCACCAACATCACTCTGGCTCTTCACCACCTCCATCGACACCGCCATGTCGCCGTTGCAAGACCAAACCAACATTCTACCGTTCCGACAGCTCATTGTGGCGTTTGTCTCGCTCTCGCTGGGACTGCTGGTGTCATTTTTTGACCAGACATCCATCTCGGTGATCCAGCCTGAGATCGCAGATGCGCTTGACGCCCGTTCCACTGTCAGCTGGGCCGGAACCTCGCTCTTGATCGGCCAGACAACGTTCCAGATTCTCTCCGGCCGACTCTCTGATATCTTCAACCGGAAGAGCGTGCTGCTCACGTGCCTGGGGCTGCTCGCGCTCACCCAGCTCGCAACCTCCTTCTGCCAGACCGCCACCCAGCTCTACGTCTTTCGCGGTTTTGCGGGAATCGCAAACGGCGGCATCACCTCGCTCACAATGATCTCCGTCAGCGACATTGTCACCCTCAAACAGCGCGGCCGCTACCAGGGCATTCTCGGCAGCTGTGTCGGGCTGGGAAACGTGATTGGCCCGTTCATGGCCAGCGGATTCGCCAGCAGGGTGTCCTGGAAGGGCGCCTTTTGGCTCATGTGCCCGCTCACCACGCTCGTGCTCGTCTTCACGGCCTTTTTCCTGCCAACACCGCCCAGCTTGCACACGTCGTGGAGAAACGCGCGAAACATTGACTTTTTGGGATTTTTCACCAGTTCCATAGGAATTATTTTACTGCTGGTGGGACTCGCAGCCGGAGGAAACACATACGCGTGGGACTCGGCACTGGTGATCTCTCTGCTCACAATTGGCGGGTTCTTCTTCTGTCTCTTCCTCTTCACGCAATGGAAGCTTTCGCCGCTGCCCATGATGCCGCTGCGGCTTTATAAGGACCCGTCGCTGGCCATAATGCTCGCGCAAAACGTCCTGTTCGGCATGGTGTACTACAGCAACATGTACTATATGCCGCTCTACTTCGAGCTCGTGCGGGGCTGGTCCGCAATCCAGTCTGCGTGTCTCACGCTGCCGCTCGTGGCGATGCAGTCGGGCGGAAGCACGGTGGCAGGCGTGCTCATCTCGCGCTTCGAGGCGTACAACTTCGTCATCATCCCCGGGTTCGCGCTCTGGACGCTCGGAATCGGTCTCCAAATGGGTCTGTTCAACCAGTCGCTGTCCATGGTGGGGATCTGTTTCATCACGCTTGTTCAGGGCATCGGGATCGGTTGGGTCTTCCAGCCGACAATCATCGCCCTGCAGGCGCATTCGAGAAAAGAGGATCGCGCAGTCGTCATTGCAGCCAGAAACTTCAACCGCTCAGTCGGTGCCTCCGTGGGGATGGCGTGCTGCTCTGCTCTTTTTTCCAACACGTTCAAGAGCAAACTGCGCGCCGCTGCCCCAGAATTGGGACTCTCGGACGCACAGATCGCCTACCTCGACAAGAACATCTTTGCACACATAAAGTTCGACAACTATTCGCCCACGGTGCAGACCAAGCTCAAACAGGTGGTTTTCCGCAGCATCCGCACCGTCTCGTACTTTTTCTTCCCCCTGATCGCGTTCTGCTTCCTGCTGAGCTTCCTGGTGCGCGATCAAGGACTCTCGTTGCCTGAGCCGAAATCCGAGGCCAGGGACTCCGAGGACTCCGAAGCGTCGATCGACCCGATCTCACCACAGTCGGCTGATTCCGCATCCGTTGCAAGCCCGCAGCAGAAATCAGAAGATCTAGCCCCATCTGCGCAACAAATTACCTCCGATCCCAAGATCAGAGACTAAAACCAGACTCCAAATCTCTAATCTACCCCACTGTGCACCAATTCCGATCTCATACAATTAAAGCCATTTTTGGCGCCGCACAGCGGCGGTTATCCGTCTGCGCTGATCTCTCTATAGAAAAATAATATGCACTAACAATTTATTCCAGCAATTTCGCGGCGTAGAACTCAAACCAAGACTTTTTTTCGCGGGCGCCGCGAGCGGCTCGCAGCCTCGCTGGCGCCGCGAACCATCGCGAGCGCCGGCAGCGACACCAACTTCGGCACTGGTCTCGGCAATAGCGTAGTTGGCCAATTCCGGCCCCCCGGCTCGCTGGAATATTGAGCTCCCCGCACACCGAGTTTTCCCATCTCAACAGTGTGTCGCAATTGCATCTGTAAGCCGTCGCCCTCCCAGCTTCCTTCGATGGCTGCCTCCCCGGCACTTTGGAGACATTTGCAATCCACTTTTCAAAGGAGTTGTTACTCTACTCCGTATCACTTGGATACGCACAGTTCTCGGAGCTGCCGCACCTTATTGTTCTCACTGCAAAACCGATGTGTCTATTGTTCGTTGCATAGCACCCAATTTTCGAGTCGACACGTCCCAAATTCACAGGCTTACCAGGATAATTATATAAGCGCGACGCGTCATATTAAAGGGGTTACATGTCCCCCTGAAACGCAGGCCAAACCAAGCTGTGAACAGGTTGGCGCGCAGTTGGCACGGCCACCTTTTTCCACATGAAACGGATGCAACGACTCGTCAGCTCCTCATCCCTCTAAGCAGTGGAGGAGTTTCAATCTTCTGTTGTGCAGTATCGAACGACTTTTAGGTAGAATGTGCTGAATTTCAGCGCGCATCATCTCATCCTGCGGCGCCATCAGTTGTTATTAGCCCTAAAGTAGAGTACCAAGGGCCCTGCAGTGCTCGATTGGGAAACTAGTAGATCCTCTTTGAAGGAGTTCAAAAGACGCCGCATCGCACAGCATTTCTGCTCGTATGCTCATCGGGATGGACTATTACATATTTATTGTTTCATGTAGTGTCCACAATTATAATCTGCAAGCTGTTTATGCACAACAAGGCATGCTGCATAAACTTTACAATAAAGATTTTTTTCAAACCTCTGCTACAGCATTGTGACATCTGACCTAGGCCACTTTTTTCCAATAATTTTATTAACGCAGTAGAACCCTTTGGAGTATAAGCATATATAAACATCTCAAACCCCCGTCTCAGATCAGTTGTCTGCTGTATTATAGATGTCAAACCAAATAAAAAAGTTCCAGGTTCGCCCTGCATCATGAGCTTCCCAAAATCGCCTGTTATTCCTGGAAGAAAGAAGTCTGTGGAGTCGCCACTCGCAGCTGAAAGGCAACGCCAGTACCAGAACTTTAGCAGGTCCGCTCTCGACTCTCCAGAGCTCGAAAAAGCCGAGTCGTTCAAAGACCTTCGTGAGCTGCGCGAGATCCGCGAGCTGCGTGATCACAAGGACTACAGACGTAACTTCAACCATAGCAGAAAGACGCGCACTGTTCTCACAGTTGTGATTCTTCTAGCCATCACAATGGGTCTCGCAATCGTCCAGACCGCGTGTCAGTTCCACCGTCACTACAACACCTACGACACCGTCACCGTCGTTGGACAAGACAGCAATGGAGACCTCACTTTACAAGAAGACGGTCCAACCCTCATGGCATCAATACACCCACCAATTCTCCGCAACCAGGCAAGCGAGTCTTCCGATGGCGAAAAAATGAGACTCATTAATGAACACTACATCCGTGTCGCCAACATGCTCTCTGGAGAAGCTTGATTGGAACGGATTACCAACTTTTACCCTCGACAACACTATCCATGCATAGAGATTCCCGCCCTCTGCACTCAAAATGTGCAGAGCATTCCCGATAACTTTTACTTGAAACCCGATACCTTTTTTTTTCAACGTTTACGCTCATCCCTTTTACACAGATCTCCGTATTTGGATTTCTTTTTCAGGAAAAAAAAAAAGAAAAGACTTTTTTATTTTTTTTTCCAACAAGCCCACTCTTACTCTCCTCTAGTGGGATTTCTGTTTTTTTCCCGGTTTTTCCTTATTTTCCTTATTGCGATAAGGGATCTGCAGGAGATGCAATATCAAACAATAGACCGTTTGTTTATATTGTATGCCGCAGCGCCGCATTCGCCATATATTTATCTTTGATATTTTCAAGGTTTGCACTCTCTTCCTTTTGGAGACTCTTTTTGCATCCTACTCCTCTCGGTCTCATAATACACAAACTAGAATCATACATTTTCTACTTTTAAAAAATTCGTATCAGTTCCATCAAACCTCATCGCATAACATCACATCACATCACATCATCTCACCCGCAGCATAGACTGTGCGGCTGAAACCGCGCCGAATTATATGCGCCACAGTATCCGGATTGAGGTTGCAGCCATCTAAGATCAATGTATCTAATCTCAACTGACGTCCTGTACCGCCTGATCCACTTGCGGCTTGGAACAAACCAACCACTCCAACCCCGCTAATGTCATTCCTCGAAAGATCCAAGTGGCGTAATGTCCCACGCTGTTGTAGAAGTGGTGCCAGAGTCTTGAGCGTGTAATCACTCAAATTCGTGCATTGTGCTAAAGAGAGCTTCTCAATCACAGGAAGACATTCGAGAAGTTCTCTGGCATCTACAATCTGATGATTTGCGCGCATGCCAGCATCATCAAACGCACTCTTCCTGAATATGAGTCCCAAATTCGAGTTCAATCGGAGTGTTCGCAGATTCCCGTTTGTCGCCAACAATATACGTAGTATATTGTCGTAGCAAAGTGACGTGTTTTCGAGTGACAGCATCTGCAAACTGCCCAGAAATCCCAGCTCCACATGGCGCAGTGACGGCGGAGCATGCGTCGGCAAAGTAGTGCACTCGCGAACACTTAATCGCATTAGTTCGCCATTTCCGGTTCTAGCAAAGCAGCATAACAGCCACTCGGTGGTGAGAGACGGGTTTGACTCAAACACGGCAGTGTGCAGCTTTCGCGTCTGTAATAAAAATTTCTCCAAAGATGGAGGCCGGAAACTGCAATTAACGAATCGCAGTGACTCAAGATTAGGAGCACTTTGCGTGCACAAAAACCTCTCAAACACATCCTTTTTTGATGTAGAAGTTCCCGATTGGGATGTTGCTCGGAATACCACTACCAGACTCTCCAAATGAGGCCAGACAGTAGCGACCGGCTCAATCATACCCCGCCGCATTCCTACCACGCCATTCACCACCACTGACAAGCGACGCAATCGCTTCGGCGAGCAGTACGATAAAATATCGCAAAAGCCGGCTCCGGAATCCACAACGGGAACACATAGATTTAGCTCCTCGAGCGAGCGGAACAGCCTCCGTGCGTCGGTGCTGTCCGTCAAAGCTCGCACAACGCCACCACTGTCGAACCGATGCAAGGTCAGCGCGAGCCGTCGAGCTAGCACCCCGGCCGTGAGCAGTTGTTTAGTCACACTGGACTCGTCCGCAAGCCGACACCCAAGGGTGAGACTGTCAACCCTCTTGTCGCGGCGATCGCGGTTCACACGCGCGTAGAAACGAGTAAACTTGACAAAATCGCGCAGCGAGATGTTGGGTTTCAATATGGGCACAGTGTGTAACTGTGGAAAAGACACAATCACGTGGTTCCAATGTCTGCTCACTGAAAGACAGTCTAGGAGCGTTTTTTGGTCCAAAAATCCAAGTATAATGCTTGCCACTTCCAATGGCAGCCGTTTCAGCGGATCCAGTAGGACCACTGCGCTGCTCAAATCATTTCCCAATCTTCTGCGCTTGGAGTCACGCGTTTCGTCTGTTCCTAGCACCTCAGCAAGTCGCCGACGCTCATCTTTCATCTTGTCAAGCAGCCGTTCGTTCACCTGCAGCCTTCCACCGTACTTTTCAATAGCCCTCTCGATACGACGAACTCCTGTCTGCAAGTTAGCCAGTGCCTCCGCTTGACGGTTTTGCAGAAGAAGGATCTTGCTTGCTCGGAGGTAACACTTGCACTTGTATGGTTCCAAACGTATTTGCGCGTTGGCATCCGCCAGCGCAAGATCCAGCTTACCCAACTTTTCGTAGCATGCAGCACGGTACTCTAACAATGATCCCACACCGCTGGGTGCGCTGGTGCGAGCGGAGTTTCCCTCCCCAGAAAGCGTGGTTCCTTCCTGGACAAGACTTATTCCACGTGCAAATATCTTCAATGCCCGCGAGAAGTTGCCGGCGGCAAACTCCTCGAGCCCGCGATCTACCGCTCGTTGTACGAGATCGGTTGTGTTGGTGGTCATTGGGGAACGAAGAGAGCGAGTGTTGTTAGCAGATAGAGGGAGATAAACAGACAAATCAAGAGAGAAAAAAAACGCGTTTGGACTTTGGTGAAGCGAAAAAAAAAAAAAGTGGGCCTGTGGTTGCTGAGTCAGTGATTATGTAATGCGGAGTTGTCAGCCCTTTTTCAAATAAGTTCGCCCCCCCCCTCCCTCCATCACCTTAGCGTGTGCGTCTTGTATGGCTGGCTCCCCGGGCCCCTCCCACCCTTTTGGGCTTCACCTCTGCCTTCGCCTTCTTCAGCTCCACGGGTTTGGACCCAATGTAGCGTCCGTTCATCTCTTTGAAACACCGCAGGTAGTCTTCCGGATCACTGAACGAGATGAACCCATACCCCTTGTGCTCGCTCTTTTTCACGTCCTGTGGGATTTTGATCTTAGACACCGATGGGTACGAAATGAACGATCGGAACAGCAGTTCTTCGTCCACGTCCTGTGCGAGATTGCCGATGAACAGCCGGAAATGCGAAGGATCCCACTCCTGGAGTTGTTTTTTTCTGCCTTCTGGGGTGTTGGGTCCGTTGGGTTTGTTGGGTCCCTTAGATTCCTTAATGTCTCCGAGAAGCTGGATCGAGTTGTTGAGAGTGCGTTCGTCATTGAGTGTGAGGCGCTGGTTACTGTGGAGGAACTGAGTTGGTTTTGCGCCGGCGGCAACCCTTCTGTCGGAGGCCTTTGCGTTGTTGATGATCTTCTTTGGTTTTGGCGGGTGGTTTGACATTTGTGGGCTTTTAGTGGGAAAGAATGGATTTCTTGATGTTTTTTGAAGTAGAAAAATAAAATGCTAGCGAAAAAATGAAAAAAAAACACTTTTTTCTCCTTCTTCAACACAGCTGTTTTTGCAATTTCCCAGGCCAAAACACAGAAAAATGTTACTTTTCAGGCCCTTGGGACTTCCAAAACTGGGAATTGCGGCTCACTCAATGTGGGCGCGGAGTTTGGCGCCGGTGCGGGTTTTGAGGCCCGCAAAAGTTGTGTTTCCAGCCGTCAGACTCAACTCCTCGCTCAACAAGTACGACGCCCCAAAGGCTCAAAAGACGGCTGATTTGCACCAGAAACAGCAGATCATCAATGCCAGGATCCCCGGAGAGACAAAACACACCAACACTCTTTCTGACCGGCTCCCGGACTCTCTGAAACTGGAGAAGCAGGCGATTCCTACGCTGCTTCCCAGACCCGGTGTTCCTGCTCCGTCCAAGTATCCACTCGCACAGATGTACGAGCAGCTTGCGAAGAAAACAGAGCCGGAGCTGATCTACGAAAGCGAGCCGCACAAGCTCTACTTCGTGTTTTGCTACTGTTTTGCGCTGGTTTTCATGATCTACGGGATGAATGCGTTCTCGATCGGCTATGACATGGCAACGTCGATATACCAGGAAAACGACATGAATCTGAGCGAATGGCAGAACAAGCTGCAACTGGCGTTGCACATGGGGATTGTGGTGTTTGCTGGAACGGTTCCGCTGGCCACTGGGCTGGGATTTGCGATGCTGCCGTCAAGACTTGTGAGAAGAATGTGGTATCTGCCGGGTAAGGAGCCGTTTGTTCGGTTCACCACGCACCCTGTTCTGCCGTACCGTCCAACCCCTGTGCACACGATGGCCGCGACGTCGATCCGGAAGCTCAAGAACGCCAAAATCTACACGGGCCAGGGTTTTTACGGCACAGGAGACTCGTTTTTCATGTTCTTTTTGAAGCAAAACGGGCACCGATTCCCGTGGATTGTGGACAGAAAGGGTTTCTTCTGGGGAGACGGGCGTATTTTTGATCTGTTGTTCAGTCATGACTCGGTGGATGCGGTGGAGAACTCCAAGAGCATCGACCAGATGTACGGAGATATCCTGAAGCTTCGTCGGGAGAACGAGAAGAAGCTAAAGAAGGAGCTGGGATTGGGGTGGAAGAGCAAGGCCAAGGGAAGACTGTTGATTGAGGATGTTGGGAGGCTGAGAGAGATGGTAGGGGGCAAGGGAATCACTCGTGAGGAGCGCAGTGAGGGGGGAGTGAAGAAGAAGTGAGTGCAATCAGCGAAGCGAGTTGCACATCCAATGTATATAAACCTATTTATTATAAATATACACCAATGTCTACTAAATGGACACATACAGCACACATATCTGTACCCAAATTTGAAGTGGCGGAGCGTGCAACTCTCCATGCTCATTTGGAAGAAACACCCGTCCACCTGTATTGCAACCTTTAACAAACCATTATGACTCTCTATAAACTATTCACCTGGCAAACTCGGTGTCTTGGTAGGTGCTTTCGGTAATCTTCCCACTCTCACCCGCCACATCACCAGTTGCATCAGCCACATCTTCACCCGCCACATCCAATCTCCGCAGCTCCTGCTCAATGGCCTCAAACGAGAGCGACTCGTGCGCGGTGACACGGCCCACGCCGGGCAAAATAAAATCCCGGAGAACCGCTTTGGCCTCCTCTCCCGTGTCGTCGGGCCCCCGCACGGCCCACCGCAAATCGTCGGGGCCAAAGTGCAGATCGCCATACAGCGTGCGGAACTCGTCTGCTATCTCGCCAGACGTTCGGATCAAAAATTCAAGCTGCTTCGGCATAAACTGCGTGCACAAACGGTCCTTGTCACGGCCCAGCAAAAACGTCTGGAATTCAACATTCTCCCGACACAAAACAGAGTCGATCGTCTCCCACAAAAACAGCTCCACGTCGAACCCAAAGCTTGGAAAGTGTTTGCCAAACACCCTAGTTCCGTCGCCAGCATCCAGCCATTCGTACGGGTCCAGCTCCGCGCCATCGTAGAACAGTGGCTGCGAGTTCGCAGCACTGAATGACTCATCGTATTGCGCAGAATATTCGTATGCACCCGTCCATTCCCGCTGAACAGTCTCGGCAAGAACACTAAAGTCAACTCCTGGATCGTACTTCACTCTCACCCCGCGCGACAGCTCGTCCGTGCGCTTGTTCACCTGGTAAAACCGCTTGTGGTAGAAATTTGCCGCGGCTGCCACCGTTTCGTGGTCGCCTGTGCCGCAGAATCCGTCGGCCAAGAGTGTATGGTAGCCAGAAGGACCGGAAATGTCGTAGTAAGCAGCAAGAAGAAGGACGTCGAAATTCACCATCTTGTTCACCAGCAGCTGCGAGGCGTCAAAACTCCACTCGGAAACAGTTCCAGACCGGTCATGGAACGAAACAAGCTCTTCCGATCCTAATTTAGCAACATCCGTGTACCAATCATTCAGATGTCTCACTCTGTCGCCAATCTTGACTCCTGAAACAGCATAGTACGCCGGCAGCGTCGTGCGCCGGCCGACTCCCGGCCATCCAACCAACCCATACTCACGGAAAAGCAGCGTTTCAAACAAAGGATCCAGGTTTGCCAGTGGAAGAGTGCCGGGTTCCAGGTACAAAGCGCTCGCAAAAGAAGACCCCAGAATCGCAAAGTTCCGCAACTGTTCGCGGGAAAGAGACTCCATGTTGGCCATGTTGGCAATTTCAAACACGTCAGAGAACCTTGCGCATCTCGCGTTCAATCCTGGTAAAATCTTGTCGCACAGCGCCGAGTCCCAGTCGGAATCAGAGGGAAGAAAAACGTGCACCGGGTTGTTCGACCCCGTTCTCCGCAAAGTTTTCACCGTGAGCAGCGCTGCCCAGGAAAACTCGCCTCCCCCAATCATCACATACCCATTCCCGCCGTACATGGTGGGGAACGGCATCGCCCCGGGCAAAGAATCGGTCAGGTCACGGTGCTTTTCCGCCACTTGTAAAAGCTCCTCAACAGTAAATCCGGTCACGTGATTCAGGTCACGCTCGCGGATCACCCGAGCATTGTCATCGATACAAGACAGTTTGTCGCTAGTTTGGTGTCTTGGGTGCAAAAAAATGGCGTTTTCCTGTGCCTTGGCAAAGAACGCGCCAATCAGACGGTGGAAAAGACCTTCTCCTTCAATAGTGTCGCCCGCGGTGTTGAAATCGGTCACGTTGAACGGGACACGGATGATGTTAGGTTTCATGGAAATGAGCTCGTCGTATGTTTTACGACTCTCTTCATACTTCTGTTTATTGATGGCTCTCTGTTCGGCCGCCTGTTTGAGCAGCTCGAGCTGCTTGTCGTCCTGCAGCCGCTGCTGTTCTTTGAGAAACTTGGCCTTTTCCTGCTCTTTGAGCACCCGGACATGCTCCTGGCCTAGTCCCGGATGTTTGGTGACTGTGTCACTAAAGTAGACGTCTGGGTCTATGTCTGAGTCTGTCAGCTTACCGATGGTGTCGCTCAGCGACTTGGTGGTGGCGCTGACGTAATTCTTGGTGGTACGGTGCAAGTCCGTGTAGCTGCTGACATCGCTGGCGATGTATACCAGGGCCAGCAGCAGCGCGAGCGTGGCGATGGCGATTCTATCCCGTCTCTTGAGCATTGTGCTGTGGGAGGTTGATTTCTCATTCCTTACCAGAGAGTACACTGAATCAGAAACCTTTTTGTTTCCCTCTTCTCCTGTCCGCACATGATTTCCATTTTTTTTCGCCTCAAACAGCAATAGCCCGCCGCACATGCACAGCAACAGGCACGTATTGTTGGAAATGCATCGATGAGCTGCACATTTTGGGGCGGCCGCAGCAGGTTCGCGGATGCTGCGCCATTGGAATTTAGGGGCGGCCACTTGGCGAGTATCACAATTTTGCGAATCATTGAGACAAAACACAGGAGACAGAACAGAACTCAGACAGGACGAGTTCAAACAGAACCTTTGGTGCCCGCTATACACACACACCAGGATGGCCTCGAAAACAGGCGCACTCGTGCGAAAACTCGCGGACATGCCCAGATTCGTTCTTCTCAGCGTCCTTGTTCTTGTCCTGCTGTTTGATGTGGTGAAGAACGCGGAGCAGTCATTTGTGTCCACGTCGTTTGCAGTTGTGAGCGACCGGCTCCCGGAGTCCAGCACGGCGCCGCGCGGCGACCAGCCCGTGGTGGCCCACGTTCTCCCGGCCAAAGACCCCGCCAGAATGTCGGTTATCCAGGAGCGACTCGAGTACTTCTATCCGTTTGACCACGACGAGCCCGTGGAGAAGAACATCTGGCAGATCGTCCCGGTGGACAATACGGCCGTCCCGGCGGGCCTGACGAGCCGTTGGCAGCAGGCAAACCAGGACGACGGCTACACGCACCGGCTCAATACCACGGCCGAGCTGACGGAGTGGCTGCAGAAGGAGCTCAGGAACACGGCCTCTGAGGTGCTGGAGGCGCTCGAACTGCTGCCAAATGAGCGTCTCAAGTTTGAATTTTTGCGCTATCTCGTGGTTTTCGTCTCCGGCGGTGTCTACGCGGACGTGGACACCGTTGATTTCAAGCCGATCCGCTACTGGCACCGGTCACGTGTCGCCGAAACCAAGCTCACGGTGGGGCTGAACGTGGACTTCAACCACGCCAACTGGGACGAGGTCTACAACCGGCGACTCACATTTGCCAACCGCGTTTTTGTGGCCAAGGCCCACCACCCGTTCCTGGCCAGACTCGTGGCCAAAATCACGTACCTGGTGCACTCCAAGAAGGACTTCATCCAGACGGCGGACTGGGCAGCCATCTTTCGGCGTACCGACGCCAACAACGAGCCCACGATCTCGTTCACGGGCGAGTCGATCTTCACTGACACGCTGTTTGAGTACCTCAACTCTCTGGAAGACGCGGTGTTCATCAAGGTGGCTCCCGAGGAGCAGGTTTATTTGTTCCAGAGCTCCGGAAAGAACACCTACAAAGACAGCATGGGGCGCACGGTCAAGCCGGAGCTAAAACTGGTTGGCCCGGAGCCGGCTCAGGACGAGAGGTTCTCGTACGCGTCTTTCTCGGGTGCCGTGGCCCCCGCTGAGGTCGGAGACGTGGTGGTTTTGCCGCAGATATCGTTCAACGGGCTTGGAGATGGTACTGAAGGGGAATTTGATGATGAAAATAGGATTTCTCGGGGGTATAAGTCGTTTTATTACGCGAGCGAGCAAACTAACGACGAACCAGTGAGCAAACTAACGACGAGCGAGCAAAACGACTCCCTTTCTACCTTGTCAAAGACTGTTGAAGCAAGTTGAATTGACTCTTTTTGCTCTCATTCACGTTACTCATACCAGATTTTAGCTATTTCTGTGTGTGAAAGCTGATGGACTTGGTGGATTACTAGCCTATGGCAAGAATTCTACTAAGACGATATTGGTCAATCACATTACCATTGCATGTTGCTTTATAAATTGCACTGAGATTGAATATGATACAGGTATTCGCATAGCTTGAAAGTAGTTTGTAAGTCCTGCAGAACACAAGCAAACAATGAGCAAACAATGAGCAAACAACAAACAAACAACTCGCTTCGCTCGTTGTTGAGCTCAATCATTCTTCCAAACCCCAAAATAATGATGCTCAATATAACAATACTTCGCAGTAGACTCCTGACACTTGAACCCACTCTTCGGCAAAACACACATATCCCCAACCACCACCGGACTCTCAATCCCCGTAAACAACCGCCAGTTGATCTTATCGTTCGTCTCAGGCCCGTACAACTCAGAGTCCTGTGTATGCTTCCAATGGTCGTAGTCCTCCACTTTCGGGCTCTTGAGCGAATTCATGTACTCCACCATCGACGTGGTGAACACGTGCGGACCAGTCCACTCCATGATCCCAACAGGCTTGCATCGGTCAATCCCCAACTCCTGAAACTGAGCCAGCAGCTTGTCGCACGCGTGCTGGTCAAACGTCATCTTCACCACGTTCGCAATCAGTACCGCCAGCGCCGGGTGGTGTTTGCGGAACTTGAACCCCCAGTTGAGAAACTGAAGGCGCAAAATCGGCATCCGGTCCCATTCAGGCAGATTGTAGTCGTCCTCCATGCCAACCACCGCGCTGATTGACGGGTCATGAGCGTCGACCCAGTTGTCAATGGGGCTGCGACACGTCGTGTCGAGGTCGCCGTACGTTCCACCGTTCAGGTAGATCCACAGGTACCGCGAAAAGTCGGACTCCAGAATGATCTTGGGCAGCATCTTGAACGCCTCTGCAACCTCAGGCACAGTTTCGTTGTACTGTGCGATTACGTAATCTCTTAGCTCAGCGTTGGTGATCAGATGGTGGTTGTAGCCCGGATTCTGCTCGTCCCAGGTGGTGAACTGCTCGCGGTAAGGGAAATCAGGGTGATCCGGTCCCACCTTCCACATCTGCAAGATGTTCTTTTCAATCGGGCTCGTGGCGTTGTACTCGTACGGGTACGCCTGCATCAGCCGGTGTGCAGTGACGTTGGGGTCGAACGGGTTTGATTCGAGCGCCGCGGGCAAGTTCTCGAGGTACTGTGGGCTCTTGAGATACTCCACGTGGTAGATGGACTTGTTAGAGAGCTTTTGGCCCATGCGCATCTGTGGGTTCTGGTATGTAGTGGCGGCGCCGATGATGAAGCCCACCGCGAGCAAGAGGCAATATTTGATCCGGGTCTTGATCGGATTCGCGCGGGCGTGGTTTTGGTACAGCGACATGGCGTGCGATGGCGAGCGGATCCTTCAATGAGGTTTGGGTGTGCTCTAGGACCGTGAGACACTCTTTTCTAACCCTTTGGGGCTCGCCACTGGTTTGCAGTAGGTGTTTTTTTACGTCTCTGATTCTGAATTTTCTTTTTTTTTGAAATCAGGGGCGGCCGCATTCCACAAAATGCGTGCGAGTGAATTTGGATATGTAAATGTGCATAATCGTGCATATCAAGCTTTGATTTTATTGTAAGCGAATAATCAGACATGCCGTGAGCTCCGAACAATTTGCTGTGCCTCGAAAAGCCCCGCAAGGGGGAAGGGGCCTAGAAGACTTTTAAAGGCAAGAATTGCCGGATATGCGCGCTATAAAATTCTTGCCTGGTTTCGACAATGTTGCAAAGTTGTATCGGATCTGCAGCAAGCATCCACCTAGTCAGAAGACAAATTCTAATTATAGTGAAAATAGTTTGAATTCGTAAAATAACATAAACAGATCATCGTAAAAAATTTCGATGACGGAATCCACTCCTCAGTAATAGAGCAAATCTTCCCACCCATGGCCTACAAACACCTGCACAAGCCCCTTTTGATGCACCACCCTGAAGTCATAGCCATACAGCTTAAATTTATCTCCAAGCGGCAATGCGCCCACTAACTTGTCGAGCCGGTGGTCCACCATGAATGACCGCCAGAAAAGCACCAGCAACGTCGAGTTGGCATTGATAAACTGCGCAAACTCAGACGTCAAACACTCGCCGTACGACACACGCTCACTCTGGTGGGCCAGCTCCGCAGCCTGGCTCCTGCAAACGTCCACGCGCACCAAATTGTCATACACAAACCATTTCTTTAACGAGTTGTCCAGCTTCATGTGCACCAGCTCGTCAAAAAGCGCCAGGTTCCGTAGTCTGTGGCACCCAGAAAGGGCCTCAAGCACCTGGGAGTAGTTTGCTGAATTGAGCGAGTTCAAAGACAGCGATAGCGACGCAAGGTTTGCGCCGTACCGTAGAAGAAAGTCCACTAAGGAGTTGATCTGGCATTGCAAACAATCCCCTGTCGGTTTGAGGCTGAGGTTTTTGAGGCTGTGCATGTGTGGCGCAAGCATGCATAGAAGGGTACGTGGATCCTGATTCGAGAGGTGTCTCTTGGCCTTGTGCGAGTATTCGTAGATTTTGAGCGAAAGAGACTCCAGTTGAGAGAACGGCACGAGCTCCAGCAACCGCGGCACGATTTGCGTGTGTTGTTCGTCAAACTGGCAGTCAACCAATGCCAGAGTTTTCAGATTCTCAAAATGGAAGTTTGTAGCAAGATTCTTGAAAAATGACCACCACGTTGGCTGAATTTTCTCGTTGAAGTCGGTCTTGACGTAGCGTAACTCGAGTTCTTCCAGTTGGCACAGGGTATCACTGCATCTGGTGGAGAGCGCGCTCAAAAGTTGCTCTGATCCAGCGCCGAACTGGACACGCAGCCGGCGCAACGAGATACAATTTTGAATGAAATGCACGCTCTCCAAGTCGCCGTCTTGCAAAGTGAATGTGATATCCTTCAATCTCGAGCTCAAGCCCAGCATAGATATCTGTTTCAAACTAAGCGATGGAGCTTCCAAAGTACTCAGATTGGTAGTGTACTTTGACAGCACGCTCAATGCATCGAATAGGGTGAGCGAGTCTAAATCATATGGGAAAACCCTATCAAGATACTCCATCTCCATTTCACTCAATATTTCAGAAAGTTTCATGTTCCAAAAACTACCATTTTGTTCTGGCTGTCTTTGGAAAATGGATGCAGTTATTGTTTTTTCAACTTCCTCCAAATGGAGACTGTCAACGAGCAGACCGATGACGGCATTGAGCATGGTGGAGTGGACCAGCTGTAAGAAAGCATTGAAACTGGAGATCAGAGTGGAGTGTGGAGAAGCTCTCTGAAGCTTTTTGTGCGGCGTGGTGAGAGTAACTGAGCGGTAGAGAACGGTTTGTGCGGCGCTTGCAATTGGGCCTTGGAAGCACGTTAGACTGAGAAGGTCTGGTGTGTCAAGAAATGCGAGAATTTTGGCGAGCACGGTGCGTGGCAGCCTTTCCAGGGAGAATCGGAAGAGCAAGCCAGGCGTTTTGGCTTGGAGTTGCGAGTGTTGTTCGCAAAACGACGAGTTTCGTCTGATGGATCTGACAGACATGTCTGAATGGATCAATTGAGTGGGCAATGGATGAAGAGATTGGGTGTGAAGAGATGAAGAGAAGGTTTGAAACAGAGGAAATATTTGAAAAAATAAAAAAAAAAATAATGAAAAAAAAAAAAAAAAAAAAAAAAAAAAAAAAAAAAAAAAAAAAAAAAAAAAACGTTTCTTTTTCTGTCACGTCATTAAGAATTCAAATGAGTTGGAAATTTACTATGGAGTCGCTTTTGAATGTACAGGAGCAGTGTTCCCCAGATTCTGCCTTTGTGAGTGGATGAGTTTGTATGTTTGGGAGATTGTCGGACAGTATTGAATTTTGACATTGATGGTTTATCCAAAAAATCCCTGCCCTTTTGACGGAGCTGGCTGTGTGGGGATTAAGTGTGCGGCTGAGCGGCTTGTAGCCGATTATTCTTCACGAGAGACGAAAGTGAAGCGATTTTAGCTCTGGTTGACCGGGATCCAAACTACCCTTGTGTAGACACTTATAAGAGTGGCTCAGTGAGTTTTCGAGAGATTTGCCAAAGGAAGTTGTATTTTTGTGCGACCAGACTCTCTAGTGTCCGAGCCGACCGTCGAGTAGTTTGAGCGGTCCACTCAAATCCAGGCATGTGTCACATCTGTACATATTGGGTCAATAGGAAAAACCTAAATGGTTCAATAATCTAAATAGTTTGTCGGATTAGACCTCTTGCCTCAGATAAATTCTCTCATACAAATTTCAAAATTAAATACTCTACTAAATTGATTCAAGAGAAAAAAAAACTGTATCTTCAAACCTTTGCAGCCACCAAGAACCAACACACATTCCAAAGCCGTTGTTATTGTTAAGCCACACGCTCCAGTGATTTGGGATGTCATATGGTGTTCTCCAGAAATAATACCTATCCTGCATCCGACGACGCCGTCCGTGATGAAAAAGGTGCGTATGCCAAATACCTCCATCAAATGGTCGCATGGTCTAGTTGGTTATGGCATTGCCTTAACACGGCAAGGGTCCCCAGTTCAATCCTGGGTGTGATCACTTTTTTTTGACTCAGAGTTGTTTCCCCTCCCGCTTTGACAGGGCAAATATAAACTTTCGAGTAAATTCGACGGCGTGGGGAGGAAAATTTTTGTGAAAACTGGAGAGGGAATATATAACGGCAAGAAAAATTAATGGAGAATTAACAGTCTCTTGTTTGTCTTGTTGTTTGATTTTAGACACAAAACAAGAGGAAATTCGTTGTTTTCAAGCAAAAAATGCTGAGATTTGCACGTCCACAAGTTAAGAAGACCCTGGCCACTTTGAGCCGTGGCTACGCCCACAAGGAGCTGAAGTTCGGTGTGGAGGGCCGGGCCGCTCTTTTGAAGGGTGTTGAGACCCTCGCTGACGCTGTTGCGGTGACTTTGGGACCAAAGGGAAGAAACGTCCTGATTGAGCAGCCATTTGGCGCTCCAAAGATCACCAAGGACGGTGTGACAGTGGCTAAATCTATCAACTTGGAGGACAAGTTTGAGAACTTGGGTGCCAAGCTGTTGCAAGACGTTGCCTCCAAGACTAACGAGTCTGCCGGTGACGGAACCACGTCTGCCACGATTCTCGGAAGAGCCATTTTCACCGAGTCGGTGAAGAACGTGGCTGCCGGTTGCAACCCAATGGACCTGAGAAGAGGTTCGCAGGCTGCTGTTGAGGCCGTGATTGACTTCTTGCAAAAGAACAAGAAGGAAATCACCACTTCTGGCGAGATCGCCCAGGTCGCCACCATCTCTGCCAACGGTGACGTCCACATCGGAAAACTGCTTGCTTCTGCCATGGAGAAAGTCGGTAAGGAAGGTGTGATCACCATCAAGGAAGGTAAGACTCTCGAGGATGAGCTTGAGGTCACCGAGGGTATGAGATTCGACAGAGGTTACATCTCTCCATACTTCATCACGAACGCTAAGTCCGGTAAGGTTGAGTTTGAGAACCCTCTTTTGCTGCTTTCTGAGAAGAAGCTGTCCTCAATCCAGGACATTCTTCCATCTCTGGAGATCTCCAACAAGTTGAGAAGACCTTTGTTGATCATTGCCGAAGACATTGATGGCGAGGCTCTTGCTGCTTGTATTTTGAACAAGCTGAGAGGCCAAGTGCAGGTTGCTTGTGTCAAGGCTCCAGGTTTCGGTGACAACAGAAAGAACATTCTTGGTGATATTGCCATTCTTTCCGGTGGTACTGTGTTCACTGAGGAGTTGGACATCAAGCCAGAGAGTGCCACTCCTGAGCTGCTTGGTTCGTGCGGTTCGATCACCGTGACCAAGGAGGACACTGTGATTTTGAACGGTGCTGGAACCAAGGACAACATTCTGCAAAGATGCGAGCAAATCACCGGTGCCATTGAGGATGCTGCTACCTCTGACTACGAGAAGGAGAAGCTGCACGAGAGACTGGCCAAGCTTTCCGGCGGTGTTGCTGTGATCAGAGTTGGTGGATCTTCCGAGGTTGAGGTTGGTGAGAAGAAGGACAGATACGATGACGCTTTGTGCGCCACCAGAGCCGCTGTTCAAGAGGGTATTCTTCCAGGTGGAGGAACTGCTCTGCTGAAGGCTTCCAAGGTTTTGGACGATGTCAAGACCGACAACTTTGACCAAAAGCTTGGTGTTCAGATCATCAAGGCTGCTATCACGAAGCCAGCCAAGAGAATTGTGGACAATGCTGGTGAGGAAGGTGCTGTTGTTGTTGGCAAGGTTCTTGACACCTACGGCGAGCAATTCAACTTTGGATACGACTCTGCCAAGGGTGAGTTTGTTGACATGATCCAGGCTGGTATCATTGATCCATTCAAGGTTGTGAAGAGCGGACTTGTCGATGCCTCTGGTGTCGCCTCCTTGCTTGCCACTACCGAGTGTGCGATTGTGGACGCTCCAGAGCCAAAGGGTGCTGCTGCTGCTCCAGGTGGCGGCATGGGCGGCATGGGTGGCATGCCAGGTATGGGATTCTAAGCTATCCGTACTCGATAATGTCACTACCAATTACTGTTTATAGTTGGGCTTGTGAGCGATTAACTGTATATAGCTTACTGAAGACGTGGACGTGGGCGACGCGAATGACGAGCAAAGCGAGTTATTTTGTGTGCCTGACTCCATTATTGTTTGACGATTGAAGCGAGTAGTTTGTTTGTAAATGGTCCCAAAGTCAAGCTGGTTCTGTGTCGATTCTGCTGCTGTTTTACCGGTACATTTTGAGGCCAAATGATCTATAACAAAGTGGCTCAAAGCCAAGGATACTGTCGTTATGTAGTTGATCAATTTTCTAGCAAACATTTTTTACATAGTTAACAAATTATTTGCTAGGCTGGCGAGATAGTTTTTGATCCGCTATATCATAAACCTTGGCCCTTTTTGCACGTTTCATTTCCATAATCAACAGATCTCTCTGCTTATGTCACTTACCCGTGTTTCTCTCTTTCCATGCTGATTGGCTCAGCACTCGCTTTGCTTGTGCTTTGCTCGTGCTTCGTTTTGCTTGATTCGCGCTCCATTAAATATTCCTTATCAAAACATCTTATCTTGAACAACTCATCTCATTCTTCTCTCCTTCACCAAATCCACCACGCCACAAACACCCACCAATGCTCGCAAAAAGAGTGTTTCTTGCATTCTGGATATTTGGACTCGTCAATAACGTGCTCTATGTGGTGATTCTCTCGGCAGCAGTGGACCTTGTTGGCCCTCTCACGCCCAAAGCCACGGTGCTCATGGCAGACGTGCTGCCCTCGTTCACTCTCAAACTACTGGCACCGTTTTTCATTCACCTCATCCCTTACAACACTAGAATCTTGGTCCTCGTCGCACTCAGCTTCACCGGAATGCTCATAGTGTCGCTCTGCAATAAGGTGCCCCTCATTCTCTTTGGAATTGTTCTGGCGTCCGCTTCGTCAGGACTTGGTGAAACAACCTTCCTGCAACTAACACACTACTTCAACGAAAGCTCACTCAGTGCCTGGTCTTCCGGGACCGGCGGAGCGGGTCTCGTTGGTTCGTTTGCGTACCTCGTGCTCACCACATGGTGCTCCATCAGCCCCAGATACTCGCTACTGTTGTTCTCAGCGGTCCCGTTCATGTTTCTATTTAGTTACTTCCGCCTGCTGCCACCCGTTCCAGTGGGAAAACAGCTCGAGGTGGTGGAAGAGGAGGAACAGCCGTTATCTGGGGTCATTATACCAGCCCCATCATCACCAGCCACAGTGGCACCAGCCACACCCCTGTCCAAAAAACTGGATTGGGCTGAGATCCGTTCTCATGTCCAAACTACACTCAACAGGATTAAACCGTACCTTCTCCCATACATGGCACCGTTGTTTACTGTGTACGTGTCCGAGTACGTTATAAACCAGGGAATCACACCAACTTTACTGTTCCCCATTGAAGAAATGCCGTTTTCCAGTTACAGGGACGCTTACGTCACATACGGAACGCTATATCAGCTCGGGGTTTTCATTTCGCGGTCATCAGGATCGTTTGTGCGCATCCGGAGAGTTTCAATTCCATCGCTGTTGCAAGTGGTCAACTTGGTGGCTTGTGTTCTCCAGTCGCTGTACGTATTTATTCCAAACATTTATCTTGTGTTTGGTCTTGTTTTCTATGAAGGATTGCTTGGTGGTTCGTCGTACGTCAACACGTTCATGCTGGTTAGCGAAAAGACTTCGTTAACAGAGAGGGAGTTCGCGATGGGATGCGTTGGTATTAGTGATTCGGCCGGAATTGTGGTCGCTGCTTCCATAGCGATGTTTTTGGAGCCTGCTTTGTGCGGTTATCAGGTGAATGATGGCAGAGCTTATTGTACTTTGCATTAGCCGGCGAGAAGTGAGGAGCAAAGCGAAAAACTTGCGCAGAATCAATATATCACAAAATCGTCGATAGATCATGCTCATGGTTTCCAATTGAATGTGACTGAGTAATGATCATAGCCGAGCGAGGCATCGAACGGTTTGCTAGAGTTTTGCAATTGGATTTGCTTGAATGGGTGCCTTATCGGCTCTGTAGAGTTTATAGGAGGCACACAAATGATGAGCAAAGGACTTGCCAATGAAAATATAACTGTGTAACATCTCTCGTCATCATTCCAAGTTGATCAAAGAAATTAAGCACAATGAGGTGCAATATGGAGCACTTGCATTGAATCGGCCAGACACTACGTTTCGCTTTGCTCGCTATTGTAAGTTGTGTCTAAACTTTTCCATCAAACTCTCCACAATCTTTTGATTGGTATCACTCGTATGAACCCCATTCAGAACCGAAAAACACTCCACCAACACCAACCCCTCCTCTTCCTCCCTCTCTTTCCCCAACGAGACACTCGACCCAGCCATTCCCAGCTCCCTCTTCCTCTCCTTATCTGCATCCACCTGTCTTGTCTTGGCATACAACGGGATCACCACATGGTCCCGGTATGCCACAAGAATCGTATTTCTTACCGTGGGCGTCCATCCAGGCATTTCAAACACACTGAAAAGCGCAGACCCAAATTGTTCATCACCCAGCGGTAGAAAAACTCCTTGAAGGTAGAAAAACATGTCCTTGTAAAAATAGTCCCAGAGGAGAGCGCAACAGCGCTCAAAGGTTCCAGGAACAGACAACCACAGTGCCGACGAGGCTGTTCGTGGCAACGATCCTTGTTCTCTGTGCAACCGCACCTCGCGCGTGTGCTCGTCCACATACAACTGTCCGAGCAAAGTGGTCATTCCAACTTTGAGAAACTCCTGGATCTCGGCCAGAACCGCTCCTGGCCCGCCAACAACTGGCGACAGAGCGTTATACGAGCTCGACGGCGACCGCCCAAGCGCGGCACTCGCAAATGTCGGAGTCGGCGCTCCCAGTGGAGTGAATGGAGTGTCGTATGACGAACCCAGCGGTGGCGACGCGACGGGCGACGCCGTCACTGCAGAACTCGCCGAGTCCCGCAGCCGCAGGTGCAGGTAAACCAGCTTGTTGATCTCCTCGATAGGCGTCTTGAGCCTCTCGCACCGGAACAAAGGCGCCACAAGCGAGCAGACCAGCGACCAGGCCTCGTCGGCAATGGCGTCGGTGTCGCCGCTGAGCGTGGCATTATTGACACTCATTTTCTCGAGCTCTGTGATGGTGTTTTGTAGCTCGCCAACTGTCATCGAGTTGTTGGCCAACGACGGGTGGAACGAGTAGACCGTTTCTCCGCCGTGAGCACCTGTGACTTTGGAGTTGGATGCAGAGGAGGATTTGGTGGAGTCTTTACGCGACCGGAGCAGGTTGTAGTGGTGTTTGTGCTTGTGTTTCGAGGGCTGCAGCGCGGCCGAAACGCCTGCGGCCGAGCCTGCGTGCGAGTGCGCATGTCCGCCAATGTTGGCGATGCGCTCCACCTCTTTGGATGTGCGTGCGAGTGGCGACTTGAGTTCTTTCGAGCCCTGAATCAGCGTCGTTTGGATCGACAGGTTCTCAGGCCGCTTGAGTTTTGCCGAGAATCCAGTCCCTGTCGCGCTGATGCTCGAGACGGCGCTTTCTGTGCCGTCGTTGGATCCACTGGAGCCTGTAGTGCCCGCCGAATTCAGGAATCCGGTGCCGAAACCCGTATCCTCGGGCGATTTGCGCATGATCTCGGCCGTTTTGCTGAGAAATCTCGTCAGTTTATTGTCGCGGCCCAACCGCGAGAGCGTTGTAGACGATGAGGCTGTTCGGTGGAGTCCCGGGTGGACGTGCTGGTATGTACCAGGGCTGGCGCCGGCCGCGGTTCCCGCAAGGGTTTCTGATGAGATGTCGAAGCTGGATCTGACGTTGTTGAATTCCACGTTCGAGGCCGTGTTCTGCTGCACCGTGGGCACGGGCGTCTCAGGGAACGCGGAGGGTCCCGCGGAGCCATTGAAGACCCCCGCAGCAGCGCCCAGCGCGGTGCTGCTGCGTTTGCGAAAGTCCCTTGTTCGAAGGCGAAGACTGTGTGCGGGGCCATTGGTGTTCTTTACCACCGACTCGGAGTCTGAGTCTGAGTCCGGCTGTGGAAACGAGCTTCTGGCTAGCGAGCCGGAAGACGAGGACGATCGTCTTGGTTTGGAGGTCATTGGAGGGGGAAGAAGAAGACAAGGGGGAACGTGAGATAAAAATATTACGTGAGAAAAAAAGGGCGAGCGCACCGAAGCGAGCGACGCGAGCGACGCGAGCGACGCGAGCGACGCGAGCGAAGTGAGCAAAGTGAGCGAATGAGCGGGGCAAAGTGGCGCAGTGAGCAAGTTGAGCGTTGCCAGATTAACCAGCACCGCCAGCAACGCGGCTCAATGGCCGCTAAACATTCGAGTGGGAACGGACACACTGGATCGGTGATGCTCGAGATGAGTACTGAGCGTCGATCGACGCGTTAAACCACCTCGAACCCAGACAGTGGTCACTTACTCATGAGTACTCCTGAAAATCTGACGCTATTTGCTACCTTTTGTTGCTCTCACCCGGTAGATATACCCAGACCATTCTCTGGCTCACCCTGCTGGGTGGTCTCACTCCTCCTCGCCTCTCTTGTCGTCGTCGCGCCGACGCGCCGACGCGTCGATCGCCCACAAAAAAAACACCTCCAACTCATCTTCAACTTCTCCCCTTGTCTTGTCTTCCTTCTCCCCCTCTACACAATTTCCAGCTACGCCTCACCCCATCCGGCTTTTCTTTGCTTGTTTTGCTTGCCCTGATTGCCCCGCACGCCCGCTCGCCCCGCTACATGTCTGATCCGCTCTCGGGAAGCCCCATCACCATCCATGAGGACTACTTTCACAGCTACGATGCCTACAGCGATGCAAGCAGCGCCGTCTCAGGCGACCCCGGCAATACCAGCGACACAGACTCTCTGATGGGTCCCGCGCGTGCTGGCGGAGTCGGCGCACCCCTGCACCACCGGAAATCCCAGGTATCCCTTGTGTCGAACTCTCTCCTCCTGAACGAGCTCGCAGGCCCTGCAGAATCCACCACGGCAGTCACGCTCGAGACTGCCGCGGGCGACGAAATCGAACCGGGCCACGACGCGGGCGATTTTGCAGCCGATTTGGCCAGCGAACTCGCCAGCTCGGGGGCCTCGCCTCCCGGGTCGCCCCATCTCCGCTTCTCTCCCTCGGCCAGCATGAGCGCCAGCATGAGCGCCAGCATCTTCAGCGAGGTCACCGGGGGCGCAATTCACGCGGGAACTGCACCCGCTGCGGCCCACCAACAACGGCCCCTCAATCTCAACTTTGAGCTCCAGCACGCCGACAACGAAGAGAACCAAGACGTCTTCTTCGCCCACAGCAAACACTTCTTCATCCTCTCGTCAGCAGGAAAACCAATCTACTCAATGCACGGCTCCGACGACATTCTCACGGTATATTCCGGGATCATCCAGACAATTGTGTCGTTTTTCCAGTACAGTCCTGACGGCGAGACGGAGCAACTGCGCTCGATTGTGGCGGGTTCGGGCCGCGAAACGGCAAGATTCCTGTTCTTGAACCGGTCGCCGATCATCCTCATGGCGAGCTCGACACTCGGCGAGTCGGACATCCAACTGAGCCAGCAGCTCGACTTTTTGTACAATTTTCTGCTCACTGCTCTCAGCAAGCCACACATCGATAAGGTGTTCTCCCGCAGAGCCAACTTTGACCTGCGAAAACTGCTGGGCCGAACAGACATCGCTTGTCTTGACTCAATCTGCAACGATCTTGCGAATTTCGGCAACCCGGGGCTCGTAATTGGCGGCCTCGAGTGTCTCAAAGTGCGACGCACCGTGCGTCGCAAAATCGAAAGTATTCTACTCGACAACAAGTCCGAAAACCTGCTGTACGGGCTGCTTGTGGCCCCCGGCGGCCGGCTCATCAGCGTTCTGCGGCCCCGCAGACACACGCTGCACACCTCGGACCTTCAGCTGCTGTTTTCGATGATCTACAACACCAACACGTTCAAAACAGAAGGAGATCTTACTGCGAGCGAAGAGTTCTGGGTCCCAATCTGCCTGCCAAAGTTCAACGCAAACGGATTCTTGTACGCTTTCATCCAGTTTGTGGACCTCAAAGACGAGAAACTGATGCGGTTGCACGACCTGAACCTCGACGTGTTGAACGACACCTCGCTGGCGCCGGACGCAAGCAAGGTGACGGTGATTTTGGTAAGCGCGTACAAGGACTCTTTCTTTGAGATGAGGCGGATTGCCAATAGTCTTGTGCAGTCGTTGAAGCTCAATAGGGTTGTTTTCAGAGAGCTTTTTCGCTCGCTGGTGGGGACACAGGGTAAAGACGGTGCCACCGGTCCTCCATCGGGGAAAGTGTCGCCCGTGGACGTTCCTGCGCCGCTGGTGAAGCATTTCATCTACAAGTCGAAAAAACACACGCAGTTTGTTTACTCGCGGATCCAAGGTGTTTCTGAGGACGACGACGTTTCTCGCGGCCAGGTGATGCTTATTTACTCTCATTTGCACTCCAAGATGGTGGTGAACCACCGCAGCGTTCGTGTTGAGGAGGCTCCGAACGACGGGTCGTTCTTGGAGGGCAGCAATTTCATTAATTTGGTGAAGTGGAAGGTGGAGAATGACTATTTGATGGGGATTTTGATCTCGACGCCAAACTACGAGGTTTATGTGATCAATAACGGAGGGGTGGTTGATAAAAGGGTGTTGATGGGGTCATGTCGGAGTGTTATTAGATGGTGCCGGAGAAATGAGGAGAGGTTATTTATTGAAGGTGGCGCGGTCTTCTAGCGAGATGATGACGATCATGCAATGGCGAGCGAAGCAGTTGAAACGCAAGTGATCTAATTGAGTGCTTGCTCCGCTCGTTAATGCCGATGAGCCTCCTCGTACGCCTGAACCAACCCCCTGAAATGACACCCTGCACTCACCACCACCAACACATGGAACACCTGATGTGAATTTCCCCACAGATCAAACTTCCCCGGACTCCACTTTTCAGGAACCCTCGCCGCATATATAACAGCACCAGAAATATAACCCAACCCCTCCAAAAGAACCCATTTCAGGCCCGCTCTGCGGTAAACCTCATCCACACCAAACGTGTACAGCCCGTAACAAATCGGGAACACGCTGGAAACACCAAAGAAAATGAACATACCGGCGCGGAACGGTCTCCAGCGAGGCTTTTTGAACTCCGGATTCAACGTGATCACCAGACAAACCGTGCCAATCAGAGCAACAACCCCGATAAAGAGCCCACGGGCATTTGGTTCGTCGCAAAGAGAGTAATAAATAATGCCCACCATTGACGTGACAATGAGTCCAATGATTCCAACATAATCGAGCTGCGACCCAACAGACATGTACCTGTTGGAGTGCGACTTGACGGCGTGGAATGTGGCAGAACACGAGAGACACGATGTGAAGCCGATGAAAAACAAGTTGAAGATGAAATTATCGGCCGGACCGGTAGTTTCATAGATGGGAATTCGAATGAGCCACGGCGGAATCGCACGGATCAGATTGTCGTGCTGAACAAGCAGAGGCGTAAACAAAGCGAGTAGAATCGGCACTATGAAGCCGGGGAAAAGGTGTGTCAGGATGTTGACTGTTTCGTTGTGCACGTAGAAAAGAGAGTCAAAACACGCTTTAAGGCTGTTTGTTTCGCGGACGTAGCCAGTCAGGATGTAGTGGTTGTCTTGTTGCCAGTCGGGGAGCTCGTGGTAGGCGTACAGTCTGCGCTCGCCGTCCCGGGCGGGGCGAGAAGGGGGCGAGGACGGAACGGAGAACGGAGGGGAGGCCGTGTTTTTGGGAGGAGGGGTTGTCCCGGAGCGTTTTTTCAGGCTTTCCGTGGACATCGGGTGGATTGAGGGTGACAAACAAAAGAAAACTCGGAAAGGGAGACAAACGAGGGAAAAGTGAGGTGGGAAAAAAGGAGACAAGTTCAGACGTGGAGAGATCGGTCCATGTGAACTACGTGGTGCACGGATGTTTTGGAACCATTGAACATGGTGCAAACTGGGTCTGTACAGAGTGCTTACCAAGCATTCATTGCTCCCCTGGGTGCGGGACGTTTATATTTCAGTCCAAACCTGCTGTGCTCCGCTTCCCACTCTTTACTTGGTGGTTGTTTGCACGTCGCCTGTCATTCGCTGTAAAACACCCCTACACCACCAAAAAACACACCTGTTTTTTTCAGCTCAGCTTCCGCTCCGCTACTCTTTCTCTTCTTATCCCCCTCGTCTTCTCTCTCTCCTCTCCCTCAAGGTACCCGAATTACACCAGTTTTCTGCCCCACCGCCCCCGATCGCACTCTTGTTGTTTGATTGTCTCCCCATAGCCCCCTACAATACCATTTTCTAACAAACACAATGGGAATTAAAAGACCAGAGCAGGAAGAACGTCTGTTGAGGATGCTCAACGGACACGGAAACGCCAACAAGTGCGGCGAGTGCTCGAGCACGTATCCAACGTGGGCCTCGTGGAACTTGGGCGTGTTTCTGTGTGGCCGCTGCGCATCCGTGCACCGTAGCCTGGGGTCCGAGATTTCCCGGGTCAAGTCCTTGAGCCTGGATACGTGGTCCTCCGAGGAGCTGGATGTGTTGGAGTCGATCGGAAACCGCGAAAACCACCGCGTTTGGAACAACCGCAAGGTGCCGTTTCCGTACGACGACGACGACAAGGACGCAATTGTGCTGTATTTGCGCGACAAGTATGTGAATGGAAAGTTCCGCACCACTCCGATCAGTCAAGAGGACTACAATTTGGACAGGTACAGAGAGTCTACGCGTCCCCGTTCGTCGCGCTCGCACTCTTCGCGGTCCCATTCGTCGCGCGGGTACGATAGGTACGACGGATACGACACGTACGACAGGCATGACAGACACGACAGACACGACAAGTACGCCAAATATGCCGACAAAGCACGCAAATTGAAGTACGACTATGGATTTGAGGACGAATCGAAGAGCAAGAAGGTTCTGGCGTCGGTTCAGGGCGATCTGAAGGAGGCCATTCACATTCTTTCACGCACAAGCTCACGTTCTAGATCGCAGTCCAGCTTCTCAAGAGAGTCTCCGCCTCCTCTTCCACGGCGTAAGGCCACGTCGGGAGCTCTTTTGGACTCGACAAAGACCGGCGCGAGCAGTTTTGACTGGCTGAGCGGCGACGATCGGCCTGCGTCGGCTCCTGCTGCTTCTGCAGCGACGGGCGCGGCAGACAACCAGATCTATCAGTATGTGGACCCATACACCGGTGCGGTTTACTATGTTGACGCAAACGGACAGCAGTATGTCGATCCTGCGCAGCAGCAACAGCAGCAGCAGCAACAGCAACTGCTCGCCCAGCAACAACAGCAGCAACTGCTTGCGCAGCAGACGAGACAGCTGATGAACTCTCAGGTGACGTCGTTATATAATCAGCCGAATGCGGCGGCCACTGCGACGGGGAGTACTACTGGCAGTGCTCCGACGCTGAATGAGTTGCAACAGCAGCAGCAGCAGCAGCAACTTCAACAGTTGCAGCTTCAACAGATGCAATTGCAGCAGCAGCAGCAGCAGTTTCAGCAGGTGCCAACGGGCTATCCGCAGCAGCAGCAAGGTTATTTCACCGGGTTTTAGTATACAGTAATGGAGTTTTTACGAGAACGGCTAGCGCAGTAAGTATTGAAGAGACGATGAATGAGTTGGTGATGATTAGAGTTCAGCTTTTGTTCCAGGGAAAGGATGCTCAAGTCAGTCAGATTGATGAAGTTCATAGCGTGGTAAGATGATCTAGACAATTTGGAAATGCCACCAGTTATTTTTTTGACTATACAGTGATCGTTTCTGTGGTTTGACAGTCAACCAAACCAGAGTCTGCTGCAAAAGTTGTCTATTACTGATGATGTTATAGGAATGCTAGCTCAGTTATCCATGGAAATCGCCAATGGACAGCCTATCTATGTCAAGTTGGAGATGGTGAATACGGGCTTGATGAGGAGCAGAAGAGCAGCGAAGTGACAGGCGATAAACAGGACCAGAAAAGACAAACAGATGACTTGGTCCCCTCCGGTCGTCGTCATTCTTCAATCACAATGTACCGATGCTCCATCCCCGACCCATACAACCACCTTTGGTAAAAATAGAAACAGTCAAACAGAACCGTTCCAGAGCTTCCAAAAATGTATGGCAGCTCATTGCTGAGAAAAAGCGCTCTTTCCTCACTCGGAACGAGCTGCATCGAGCAAATAATCGACAACGAGTACGTCAGGTTTCCAATGAGCGCAAATGTAAACAGAAGCGGCGAGATTCCGTCCACAGACTTGCGATTATAGTTCCTGACAAGCTGCGGAAGCCTCGATGAGAGATAGACGAAAGTGCACAACCACGCGATCGCATACCCAATTTCCTCGGAAGAAAGCGAGTTTGTAGACAGTTCAGACCCGCGCGCAACCAGTGGTGCAGCCCCAACGGGCGCAGCCCGCCAAAAAAGCGCCAAAAATCCAGCAATGGTTCTTTTGAAACGATGCGTCACGCAGGGAGTCTCGGGACCCGCAGAGTAGTGGCGATATTGGAACAGTAATATCGCGTCATTGAACAGGAAATAGCACGACAAGTACAGCTGGAAAGGAAGCTGATGGGTGAGGTAACAGCCAACGAAACTAAAGAGATCGCCAAAACACCACAGCACGAGAAACTGGACCGAGATGCCTTCAGTGGATTTATTGCGGTAGTTCTCGATCTGCTGCGGCACCTGCGCCACAATCCAGCTCACGGTGGAGACCGCCGAGAGCGTGGTGGAAAGGACCTGGATGGCGTCGGCAGAGAGCATGTGTGGAGGAAGGGAGCGAGTGGAGACAAAGGCAGAGAGGAAAGGGGGTGACTGAGCCGGCTTCCATTTTCAGCATTATTTTTTTTTTTTTTATCAACGTTCTTTATAGATAGGAGACGTTGCGGTGCACGGGTGCGTGTAAGTTTCTTATCGGAGTGGCAAGTGTGTGTGGCGCAGTGCGGCTGACTGAGGCGCAGCAACTCACACGAACTTTGCGGAGAGAATCGGGGAGGACTGAAACATGAAAAGAAAGTGTAATGGTTCGCTTGCACGGATGCTACTGCGTTCGCTTGCATTAGCTCGGGCTTACTTGCACTGACTCACGCCCACTCGCGCCCGTCCGCCGTTCCAAGTGTCAAAAGCCACACAAAAAACTGTCATCCAGTGACTCATTTCACCTCTGACAGCACTTTGCGTGATTGCACAATCTGAATTCGCGCTTACGTAACATTCGCGGCCCTAATCTTTTTCTTGCGTAAAAAAGGCTCTTTTAGGATTTAGAAATTTAGGTTTCCTTCCCAAGGGCAAAAGAAGGAAACACCCTGTGTTTGAAGGCGCAAAACACAAACAAACCGTTCACCGACACGGGAAATCCCCACACAGCGCGCTCAAATAGCCTTACAAAGCCCCTTTAGAGACAGCGGCTGCCAGAAGGAGCACGAAAAACGGCAATCACGGCAAAGAAAAACACAAACACGTTTCTTAGCTAGCGGAGCGAGCCGCACAATTTTGGGCCCGCACCGACAGCACCGCAGAGGCGGCGGTCAGCAGAAAGTGCAACTGAGACAGCTCCAGTGGCTGCTCTTGTTATAACAGACCACTTTTTGGCCTTCCCAACCTCTTTATCGCCCCTTCGTGGCCCTCCTTTGCCTTGTCTTTGACACCCCCCTTGTTTTCGCCCTCAGAAATGTCTTCAGCACCGAAAACAACAACAATCGGCGATTTTACAATCGGCCCGGAGATCGGCCGCGGCTCGTTTGCAAACGTGTACAAAGGCTACAATGTCCGGACCAAGAAACCGGTTGCGATCAAGTCGGTGTTCCGCTCCAGACTTAAGAACCAGAAGTTGGTGGAAAACCTCGAAATTGAGATATCGATCCTCAAAAATTTGAAGAACCCTCATATAGTGGCGCTTCTGGACTGTGTCAAAACCGACCAGCATTTTCATCTCTTTATGGAGTACTGTGCGCTCGGAGATTTGTCCTATTTCATCCGCAAGCGCGATCAGCTTGTCAAATCACACCCACTCATTTCCTCAATTCTTGACAGGTATCCCTCCCCGCCCAACAGTCATGGACTCAACAAGGTACTCGTGATCAACTTTCTCAAGCAGCTCTCGTCTGCGCTCGAGTTTCTGCGCAGCCAGAACCTCGTCCATAGAGATATCAAACCCCAGAACCTTCTGTTGTCTCCTCCTGTTCACTCAAAAGAGGAGTTCAGACAGCACGGCTACTCGGGACTTTGGGAGCTTCCTGTTCTCAAAATTGCTGATTTTGGATTTGCACGTTTCCTACCGTCCACGTCTATGGCTGAGACTTTGTGTGGGTCACCCCTCTACATGGCCCCAGAGATTCTGCGTTACGAAAAGTACAATGCCAAGGCGGATTTATGGTCGGTTGGCGCCGTCATCTATGAGATGGCGGTTGGGAAACCGCCGTTCAGAGCGTCCAACCACGTTGAGCTGTTGCGTAAAATCGAAAAGGCCAAAGATGAAATCACTTTCCCAACCTCTGCACAAGTTCCTGATGAACTTGTCAGGCTGATATGTGGCCTTCTTAAGGCTAACCCCACTGAAAGAATGGGTTTCCAGGAGTTTTTCAACGATCCATTGATTGTTTACGATGTTCAATGCGCAGATGAACCGCTTGAATGTTCAAATGTTGATGAGCAACTGTTCATCAGTGAGTATCTACCGCATCCAAAGCATCAGTCAGGAACAACAACTGCAACTGCAACAACAGCAGCGACGGCAGCCAAAGGTTTGAATGCCCCAGAGCCAATACAGGAAGAGGTTGAAGAAGAGGACATTGCCAATGCAGCACCTGCCCCTACTGACTCTTTGCTGATCGGCAAAGCTGGCACCAGTGTCAGGATCCCCAAGCCAATGGAAGGTTCCAGTAATGATGAAGTTATCAAAGAGCTGATCAACAAAAGCAGTCCGCCATCTGACGTGGCGGCACGTGAGTTGCCTCCGATTGGCTCTGGGCAAAGAGCCGCTAGACGGAGCGGTAGTAAGCGCGACAGAGAGGAAATCGTTTACGAAAAGGACTATGTTGTGGTGGAAAAACGGACTGTGGAGGTGAATGCACTGGCAGACGAGCTGGCGAAAGCGGGAACTGGAGCAGTGGCAATTCCTTCACCTGGATCAGCGGGTCAAGGAGATTATGCGAGCTCTGCTCCTACAAACGGTGGTGGAGGCAGTGGTGGTGGCGCTGGTGGTGTTGCTGGTGGTGCTCTTATACCAGGAGGTCAGCTTTTCCGGCGATACTCGCCTTCCAGCCGGTCATCTTCGACGGGATCGACGCACCGGAGACCTAGTTTTGGAGACCGAAAGATGCCTATCTCGATCAGTCCAACCAATGCGCTGACGAAAGCACTTGGATACACGTCGAATCGGTTATTTGGTGCTGCTGGACAGTTGCAACAGCAGCAATTACAGCAACAGCAGCAATTACAACAGCAGCAACAACAAGAACATGGCCAATTGCAACATTTACAGTCTTACAGTGCTGACACGGCGCTTTCGCACTTGAATGCAAATCTGCTCTCTGCAAAGACTTTGAGACCGCTGCAATCATGTCATCAGACGTCTCTGGAGGATTCCGAAGTGATCAGCCAGCTGGAAATTCTAGCGACTATGGCTCACGCGATTTCTCTGTTTGCGGAAGTGAAATTCAGTCAATTGATTCCTCTACCACCTTCGTCGTCGGCCACGAATCCAAAATTGGGTGATTCGGATGAGGTGATTTTGCAGAACGATGGACTTCCTCCGCAAATGATTCGGACAATTAGCAGCGAAGGAGTGGCTCTTTATGTTGAGACACTTTCGATATTGGCGAAAGCTATGACAATTGCGAGCGAATGGTGGCACATGAATGCGTTCAAGCCTGCGACGTCGCCGAAGCTGAACGAGCTAGTGCAGTGGATTCGGTCGCGGTTTAACGAGTCACTGGAGAAGGCTGAGTTTCTACGGTTGCGGCTTGCGGAGGCGACAGAGCAGTTGAATCAGACTTCAGACTCGGCGTCATCTTTGGGAAAGCCAGTGATTGCTGAGAAGCTAATTTTTGACCGTGCGTTGGAGATGTCGCGGACTGCGGCGATGAACGAGTTGAAGAACGAGGATTTACTTGGATGCGAGCTGAGTTACTCCACAGCAATTTGGATGTTGGAAGCGCTGCTGAACAATGACGATGGACGCGTGACCGTAGAAGGGATGGGATCCAGTTTGGTTGCGAACGGTGTGAGCAACGAGAAGTTGGATTCCGAGGACAAGAAGACGGTGGAACTTTTTATCAACAGCATCGGCAATAGATTGAAAGTTTTGAGACAGAAGATTGAGAAACAGGGAATCAGATGAAGGTTGCGTTGCTTAGCTTGAGTGTTGCTTTGTTTATCGGTTTATTACACTATATTTTGCATTTGAAAAGGATGATGAATCTTTTGTGTTTATTTTGGGGGATTTTTTTATATTTTTTTTTGGGATTTTTGTCATAGTGTTAGGTTAGGATTGTTAATTGAATTATTGAGAATGAAATGATGAGGGGGGAGGGGGAAAACAGATTCGGATTCAATGATTGTCAGTATATACACGAAGTTGCTTCTCATGGAAATGGCAGATCAAACACTTTCAAATACCTGGGAACACAGGACCACCGATGGAAGCTGAAATCTCTGTGTTTACTGCACTTGCAGTTCAAATTCTTGCGAACCTGATCGTCTGCTGGACAATCGAGATTTGGCTTGTGGTAATAACCGGTGTGGTCGAAATAGTGCAAGTCTTTTGGCTCCAGGAGGAACGCCACGGCGAGAGTGTGAACAGGAGCGTCTCCCCAGCGCTCGTAGAAGAAGTTTCCTGTGGAATCTAGGGCGTTGAAGTACTGTGCGTACTGGTTGCTTCTGAAAAATTCCAGATCTGCGATTTCGAAATTGGACCAGAAGTGGCACAGATTGTAGGTGGCTTCTTGTTCTTGGTGAAGGTGAACTACACCGTCTGAGAAGTCGTGAGTGACAAAGTCGAGCGAGGCGTTTTTGTGGCGCAGTTCTGGGTTTTTGTGGAAGAATTCCAGCGTTGTGGTCCACAGTTGGCGGATGGTTTTTTTATTTTCAGTCATGGCCATATTGAATCCGTAAGTTTTTTTCTGTGTCTTCATGACTGTGAAAGGGTCGTAGGGGATGTCGCAGTTGAACTGAATGTCTGGCTCGACACGCCAGTAGTAGCGGTAGCCTGCGAGGGCTTTGAGACGGTAGAAGAAGCCCGAGTTGAAGCGGCACATCTGGCGGTACGAGAGGCTGTCTGCGTAGAGCACTTTTTCGCTCCTGAGCCGGTCCATCGACTGCTGCATTTTGTCTTTGTCGATGTTGGACGGCACGTCCCAAAATTGGGGCGGAATCAGCGTGAAAAACGCGCGGCCGGACACGGCGTCGGCAACCTTCTGCTGGAACTCCTGGGTGAAAGGTTCGTTGTTGAGGAAGTGCCAGTCGTAGTGGAACTGGTTGTTGAATCTGGTTTCAACGTGTCTGATGGAGGAGAGCATTCCGTCGAGCTCTGAGTTTCGCACTAGCGAGAGAAGCGTTGCGTTTTCGCGTGCGACCGTGTTGTCGGGCGTGGTGTTCCATGCGGTTGTTAGTTCTGGCTCCTGGTTTGCGACGGGGGCTGTTTTGAGCAGGTCTGTGTACGTGAGGGAGACGAGGATGGTGGTGGAGCAGAGGAGAAGGAGGGAGAGCAGGGTGGCGTAAAGACGTTTGCGGGGGAGCATGGCGTGCGAGCGAGCGAGCGTGCGAGCAGCGTGCGAGAAAGTTTCGGACTAGGGAGACTACAAGTGGTATTGTGAGAGCAAAGGCAATAAACAGTACAGTTTTTCCCCAGATGTTGTGATCTCGCGGTGATTGTCGGCGATTGAAAATCTCCGATGGCGAAGCAAGCGAGGGGGTCGATCGACGCAGAACGACTCGCGAACGACTCGCGAACGACTCGCGAACGACGAGCGAAGCGAGTCGTTTGCGAGTAGTAGATGAGTAGTTGATGAGTCGTTTGCGAGTGGTTGATGAGTAGCTGATGAGTAGCTGATGAGTAGCTGATGAGTAGTTGATGAGTTGCCGATGAATGGAAAATACCGTTAGTCAATTGCTAGTTAGTTGTTGGCCTTACTACTGACAGGACATTGAACCATTAAACCTTAGTGATTTTTGGCAGCCAGCCAAGCAAGCTGCAGTCATCTTCCCTCTGTAACCACTAACAACTCAAACACCAGCAACCCGAGCAAACCGAGTATAATGAAGTCCCTCTCTGCTCATAGTTGCCAGCAAACCAACACTACAAACAGACCTCGAGCCGCACACCTCACACCACACCTCGCACCTACGGAGTTGGACTGGAACACTGGGCCAGTGTTGGGAGGAGACGAGCTGTCAATGATTCAGCAAGTGCTAGCAAGTGCTAGCAAGTGCAAATAAACACCAAACCACCGCTTCGCTCAGGTTTGGTGTTCACTTCGCTCAGGTTTGTCGTCACTTCGCTCAGGTTTTTCGTCGCTTCGCTCATGGTTGGTCGCATTAGGAAAAACAAAAACATCACCAATTTTTCACCATTTAATTATTTACCCCTTTTTCCCCTTTTCCCTTTTCCCTTTTCCCACCACCACCACAAATGCCACCACACCACCCCATAATGACTCCCCGAAAACTGCCCTCCCTGACGCTCCCCCTCGCACTCCACCTCACGCTGCTCCTCTCCCTGCTCCCCACCGCCTCTGCAAACACAATCTACAACTACTACAACCGAACAACATACCTCCAAATCAGCGATGTGCTGCTCCCCTTGGCGTTCAACGACAAGTACGACTCCGGCCAGCTGGCGTCGGACACCATAGAGCTCCCTGCCACCAACTGTACGGTCGTGGCGCTGCAGGGCGACGTTTACGCGGCGTACAACGCGTCGTCGGCCGACGCCACCTCCGACCTGCTGGTTCTCTCGCGCTACAACGACACAGACGGGTCCTGGAGCGAGCTGGCGCTCGCTGAAAACGTCCAGTACTTCTCGGGGGCCGCGTATCTCGCCACGCCCGACGACCCCGACACACTGTACATATTTGGCGGATACAACTCCTCGTCCGGCTCGGCCTCCGACAGGCTGCTCAGCGTCGACCTCACCACCCTCGGCGTCGCAGACGTGACCACGTCGGTGCAGCCATCGCCGTTCAGCAGCGCCGCGTCGGTGCTCATCAGCGGCAACACCCAGCTGCTCGTGGGCGGGAAAGCAGCGTCCGGCTGGGTCAGTTTGCGCCAGCTCGCGCTGTGGCAGTACGAGTCGTGGACGTTCAAGGCGGTCTCGGTCGCGGCCAACGACACCATCAACGCCCGCACGGGAGCGCTGCTGCTGCCACTGTTTGGCAGCGACGTCAACGACGAATACGCCTCCGGAAACGAGTCTGCGTTCAGCATCGACTCGGTGCTTCTCGTGGGCGGAGAGCTCTCGGACGACTCGTACAGCTCGCCCAAGTTCGCACGGCTCGACGTGGGCTCGTCCCAGTGGTCCTGGACCTCGCTCGACACCACCGTGAGTCTCGCCAACTCCAAGACCAACAACAACCTCGGCGCCGCGCTGGACCTCGACGAGCTGCTCGGCGCTGCCGTCATCTACGACACGCTCGTGGTGGCCTCCAGCAGCGACGACGGCTACCTTCTGCGGCTCTACAACACCACAAGCTTCGAGGAGATCGACTCGGTCGATTACACGTCGTATTCCAAGACCAAGTCGCACTCAAAGACCAGCAAAAGCCTCGTGGTTGCGCTCTCCACCGTCATCCCGCTCCTCGCCGCCGTCATCATCGCCATCGTTGCGTTCCTGCTCTACAAACGCTACCGTCGCCGCCAGGCTGACCTCGAAAAGGAGCGCGACCTCCAGAACATTATGGAGTTCTACAAGGCCGGCTCTGGCGCGTCGCTCGACTCGGCGTCCACCTCAACAGACGACAAGGACGCTCGCAACCGTCGCAGCTACTTTGGCGACGAGATTCAGATCAACAACTACGACGACGGCGACAACTTGTCGATAAACAGCTGGAAGAGAAAGCGGAACATGTACGAGCGCGAGCGCGCCCGCGAACAGGCAGGCGCCGCTGCCGCCGACGACGGCGAGGCCGGCGACGAGCCAACTCACCGCCGCAACCTCAGCTCACCGGGCTCCGCTCTCAAACGCTCGTTCTCCACCCTCTCCACCAACCTCGGCCGCTCGCTCAAGAGAAGCTTTTCCTACCAATCGTCGATCCGCACGTTTGTGACCGCCGAAACCTCGCTCGAGGACCCCGTCTCGCCCGTGGACGTGCCGCCGCCCGTGGCCGTGGTGCCTCCGCCAGCCGCGGCCGCGGCCGCGGCACACGCCCCGCCCCACCACAAGTCGGCGTCCACTCTCAACCTGATCCCAGAAGACCAGTCGCTATCTGAGTTCAGCAAGAGCTCGCCGCTCTCGACCGCCTCAAAACGCTTCTCAGACCTCCATTCACTCTCCACAGGCTCCACGTTCTTCGACTCCAACGAATCGTTGCACACGGCCGACGATGGACAGAGAAGAGCCACCTCGCTGGTTTTCCACAACGCGTACTCGGTGAATCCGTCGCAGCTGCGTTCGAAAGAGTTTCTGCCAGAAACGGCACCGGCGCCGGTGCCGGTGCCGATGCTGGAGGCAGAGACAGAAACGGATCTTGACGATTTGGATGTGCAGGTTCTGGTGAGCTCAAAACGTCGCTCAAAGTTGCGCGTGATCAACCCGGATGTTGCGGGCACTGGAGACGATGAGGACGTGAGAAGGCGGGTTGTGAGTGACGAAAGTAGGAATCGCGACGAAAGTGCGTATGAATAAGAAGAACAATCCACAAGCGTGGCGAGGAGTGAGTGAATCAAACTGAACGTGTCGTTGCTCGTCGTTGCCTGCTTCTCCTCAATAATACATCTCTAATGACATTAGGAAATTCCAACTCATCTGTAACTGGCTGAGTGAGAAACTCACCGAGTAAACTCACCATAGCAATTTAAATACACAGCAATTTACATACCAACCAAATGATCAGTTTTGCTCGAAATATGGCAGCAAGAATCATGGAAAAAGAGACCAAAGCCCAATGACACGCGTTTGAGTTCCCACAAATGACCCGCTTCGATGATCATCCGCTCCTCGCCATCCGCTGCTCATTCCACCACCCTTTCAATTGACCATTCTATAAACAACGACAATCTTCCTCTTGAATAATCATCCATCGATTCCACTAGTCAGCCGTCAAATAATCATGTCCGCCGTGAACGTTCGCCATGCTTCTCGCTCTCCTCTCCCTTGGTTCATGACTCGCTTCGCTCAACGTTGACTCGCTTCGCTCGTCCTTAGTAGACAGCACCAAAAGTACTCTCTCTAGACTTCTGAATCAAAAACGCATCAGCCAAAGCCAGAGCAGCCATCGCCTCCACAATCGGAATGGCCCTTGGAACCACATTCGGATCGTGTCTGCCTCTGGACTTCAACACACCAGCATCTCCATCGTAACTGGACGTGGCTTGCTCCTGAGAAATCGTGGCAGGAGGCTTGAAAGCAACACTAAAGTAGATGTCCTCTCCATTCGTGATACCTCCCTGAATACCCCCAGAGTTGTTCGTGGTGGTTCCCAATCTGTCTCCCTTCTTAACAAATGGATCGTTGTGCTTGGATCCCTTCATCTTGGTACCTTCAAACCCAGATCCAATCTCAAAACCCTTGGTGGCTGGAATAGAAAGCATAGCGTGCGCAAGAAGAGCCTCAAACTTGTCAAATGCAGGCTCTCCAAGTCCAATAGGAACGTTTCTGATCACACACGTCACAATACCCCCGACAGAGTCGTTGTTCTCCTTGCAGTCAACAACAAGCTTCGTCATCTCCTCAGCCTTCTCCGGAATCGGACATCTGATAGGCCCAGCTTGATCAACACGCTCACGAGTAATGGTGGACAAAAGCTCCAAAAACTCAGGATTCTCAACAGATCTGTTCAACTGAATCGATCCAACACCAGAGACAAACGCAACAATCTCAACTCCGTTCACTTGCTGCAAAAACTTCTCGGCAATCGCACCGGCAGCCACTCTACCAATGGTCTCTCTCGCAGATGATCTTCCACCACCAGACGACGCCTTAACACCGTACTTGGACAAGTAGGTGTAGTCCGCGTGAGAAGGTCTTGGGTAAACATCCATCTCGGTGTAATCCTTTGGTCTGTGGTCCTCGTTCTTCACAATCATGGCCACAGGAGTTCCCAGTGTCTTGCCAAATTCCGTTCCCGACTGGATCTCCACCCGGTCCTTCTCATTTCTTGGGGTCGTCAGTTGTGACTGGCCAGGTCTTCTTCTCGACAACTGTGGCTGAATGTCTTCCTCAGTCAGAGACATGTTTGGCGGCACTCCGTCCACAATACATCCCACAGAACGGCAGTGGGACTCTCCGTATGTTGTCACTCTGAAAACGCTTCCAAATGTCGACATTTTGTATCTGTTGTAGTTTTGTTAGAGCAAACAAACGCTTGTTTAATTCAAACCGCCGACTTTATGACTAAAATATTTTTCACCAAACATATATTTAATTGATTTATTATTAACTGTATCTAAAGAATAAAATATTTTTCTATCTCTAATATTACTGTTTATATTTAATATATATTTTATAGAATATAGTAATATATAATCTAATTTTTGAGATAATCCAAATCCATGAACTATTCTTAAATTTGATTTATTTACTAAATAAAAACTACCCTCAGCTTCTATAAATC